>JAJOZX010000161.1:1222500-1705000 GCA_023014485.1 Bathynomus jamesi
TTTGCTTATATATATATATAGTATATATATGTTAACCCCTCCGTCTATGGCCCTGGGTCGGTTCGGATTCGACGGGGGGTTCTGGTTAGGAGGCTGCAACGATGTTTCTTCTTTATACTTTTCTATAATTCTTTTCGGTCGCCTTAAATGGTGGGTCGCCACTCTGTTAAACCCTTGGCTACAGACTCGCCAGACTGTTATGCCAATATCTTCTATGGTGCTTGGGTTGTCTCTTTCTCTCTTAATTGGGTCGAGAATTATTAATTCTTCTCTTTTTATAATTCTCTGATCCTTTCTCTTATACTAAAATTATCGACTTTTCTTTTATAACTTTTCGACTTGACTGAGTTCCTGAAGAGGGCACGGCTCGAACAGAAAAATAAAAAGTTTCTCTTACTTTGGTTTACTTCTTAAAAATTACAGTTAGTACTCTGAATTTACAGGGGTAGAGGTTCGACCTCTTTCGACCATGGCTCAGGCCGGAATCTAAAAATATTAAGACGGCAAGGGGCCTCTGCCCCCTCCTTATGAGGTGCTAATATGAAGTCTAATGCAGAAGAGCCTTAAAATGAAGTGGCAAATGAAGTGGTCCCTAATTTTACAAGTACATGTATAATATAGCTTAAATGTTTTGGGGGAGGACAGTCGAAGGTTAAGTTTCCCCCCTTTTTTTTTTTAAACACATCAGATGTTTTGGAATGATTGCAAATAAGAATTTAAAAAATAAAAATAAAAACTAATTTGTATTTTTCGCCGAGTCTATATTTATAAAGGCGATATCATTTCGTAATAGTACACAAGTACAAATTAAGTACATGACTGAGTACGTACTAATTTTGGTTCATTACAATTTCGATTACAATTATGGATTATTTCATATTCACTTGTTGTTTAATTACACTTCTATTAAAGTACATTCTTACATTATAAATTAAATCATTACATTTAATTACAGTTTCACTGAAGTACATTACAAGTTATTATTAATTACAGTGTTTTTATATATTTATATATGGTTATACTACATGGCCATTAGTACAACACAAGTACATAAGACATGACACACATGATATAACATAATATGTTATAAATGTTATAAATTTGAAATCAGAGCGAACGGAGGTATTTTTATCTTTGAGGCGCTCGATTCTGTTGTCGTGAGTGGAATTCGATCTTACTAAGCATTTTTTTGAGTTCACCTCGGGAGATCAATATAGGTAATTAAAAATAAAAATGAAAAAAATAATATGAGAACGTTTTTTCGCGTTCTCGAACGAACGCCCAAAGTTTCGCGCGTCACAAATTGACACGAGTAAACATAGACTGATAAGTTGATAGGGCATAAGTAGACAATAGGTAGATGAATGAATAAGTAATAAAATTAATAAAGGATAACGGTCAAGAAAGATCATGAATGTAAGAATGAGTATGGTTGAATCATAATGTTTATACTACATAACGTATAAATAATGACTTCTATAGAGTGTTTCGTCCTTAGCATGATGTTAAAGAATTTTCATACATTGGATACTAGATATATGATGAAGGGAAAATGTGACGTCATAGTTATTGAATTTTTACGTATAGTACAAATCATTATTAGGAAGATTTACAAGAACAAATTAGAGACAGAGTGGGAAACGTAAAGAGAATAAAGTTATTTTATGACGTCATAGTGCATAAGTCTTTATTACAAATCGAAATTCTATCCAAAACTCGCTTATGCGATTTTTGGTTCCTTATGTAGAAATGGACATTCGAACATAAAACTACACGAACATAAGTATTGCATGAAGACAATGAATTCATATAATGATGGTGTAGGAATTGTTCATTGTTCACTTTTTACATTGCTCTCCCCTTTTTTTTTAAAATGATATTTATACAATAATATAATAAAATTAATACAATACAATACAATTGAGAAAATAACATCATAACTAATTCAAGTTAGGTGACGAATTTTTCTTTACATTACAAGTTTTATACAGAACAAGTGAGTTATTATATAATATAAAAGAATTCAAAGATTAATACTTTAATTTAGATAAACAATTAAGTTAGACAAACAAGGATATGGTTAAAAAAAATTTAGAATTTTTTTTTTTTTTCTGTGAGGAAAATTACATTCATAATGAATAGGTAAAAGGGAAAAATATAAATCGTACAATCTATAAGCTAATTTTTATTGACTAGTGTAGGTAAAAATAGAATTACGTAATGGATGATGTATAGACCTGTGGTCTAGTGTGTATTTTTGTGTACTAGGTATAAAGTGTGTAGCTGATAATTTCGAGAGACAGATTAGCTGAGAGGATTGTTAAATTAACTGAATAAATGCATGAGCGAGAATTTATATACTATAGTAAGCAAAAATGATTAAGACTAAATAGCATAGTTGGCACTTACGTAATATGAAATAGTTTGTTGTGACATCCAATGATTTTAGCATAAGGTTTGTATATATATATATATATATATATAGTGTGCATGCATTTTTATTGACTGTTGTAGGTACAAATCGAATTACGTAGTGGATGATGTATAGACCTGTGGTCAAATGTGTATTTGTGTGTATTAGGTACAAATTGTAGTGGTTGGTGATACGTCCAAAAGGAGAAAGGGGATTTATAGTTGAATAGTTGAAGTTGTACGTCAGTGTGCATATGTATCTATAAATATTGGTAAGAAGCATCTGTAGATGAGTGAGTCGGTACAATAGTATGTAGAATATGAGAGTAATTTGTTCATCCTGTGAAGAACTAGATCATTAGGGGTCATTGGTTGCCTAGGATTATATATATATATATTTACTTTAAGGAATAGATAAAACAACTTAATAAATGCATGAACGAGAATTTATATACAGTATAGTAAGCAAAAATTATTAAGATTATAACGATGATGTTTGCATACGAGTTTTAATGCAAAAGTGACTGAAGGGACGGAACGTAAATGAATTCGAATATGTGTCAAAAGTAATAAAATTCAATTAGGATTATAGATTTTACATAATTAATCAGTTACACGTATAAGGTAATTAAAAAACGAACTTAGAGGACTTACAATTAATGAAAGTACATCTCACGGTTTTAAAATTGAATTTTGACACACAATTAATTTCGACTACTAAAATTCATAGCCATATACTGTAGTAGTATGTCAATTTGACTATAATTTTCGTTTGATACCTTACAAATGGTACAATAACAATTTAAGGACAGTTACTCACGATTAATTGAACAAAAGAAAAATAAAAATACAAATTAAAAATATGAATCAATTATGCATTTCAACGAGCTAAATCCAATTTTATAATATTCTAAAAAAATAAAAGTAAATCGAGCCATAGATGAGTTTCGACTAAGAATAAAAAGTTATTGAAATGGAAGGGAAGCATTTCGAACAATCTTTTCTTTTAATAATTTCAATTAAATTTTATATTAAAAATTATTTTTAGATAATAAAGAAAATATTAAAAAGGTTTAATAATTTTTGCAGGTTAAGTAGAAAAATCATACTCTTTCGTTGAATGTTGATAGAATTTTGAATTATTTGATATTTTAGTCTGAAAACTTGTTTTCATATAGACAAATACATCTGTTTCATTGCGTAGAAGTTTTATTAAAAATTAAATGACTGAAATTTAGGGTATGTGCGGTCATACGGGTAAATTTCCCGATCGTACAGAGCAGGATAAATTAGGTACATGATCGATTAATTGTTACGCTATTTCTGTCATCATATAATCAAATAATTATAAAACTCGTTAAAAACTTTTGTAAAAACGGTTTTGGTCGACAGTGGGTTCAACTGGGGTTGGGGTGTTAAAATAAAAATAAAATAAAAAACAAAGTTTGGAGTACTACATTCGGGGGAATTGAATGACTAAGCGGGGGATATAAGTCTGAAATTGACAATAAGTCTTTCGTGAGCACTTTGCTCTTTTTTTTTAAAAAAAGATTGCTTGTCACACTACTTAGAACAAAAAATTAAAAGAGTTCAACAAACGGAGGGACGGCATGTTCCTCATATACATTATAATAATTACCAAAATCGTTACAACCTTTGTAAAAACGGTTTTGTTACAATTAATGAATTACATAACTATATATTTATATACATAACAATGCATGAAAAGGGAAAGACAAATCAGTGAATTTCCGTCTTACAAACAAAGAAAAGGTTAAACCAAAGACGCAAATCGGTCAATTCAGGTTGAATTTAATTCTCTTTTACAACACAAAAAAGGTTGAATTAAATTCTTAACTTACATTTTTCTTAAATTAAATTCTCTTAAATTACAAAGGAAAAGTTGAATTCAATTGACTGCATTGAAAACTAACTTGGGACTTGAAATAAAAATGACTTGGAATAAATCTCTCTAACTTGGAATAAATCTCTCTAACTTGGAATAAATCTCTCTGACTTCAAATAAAACTCTGTGACTTCAAATAAAACTCTGACTTGAACTCGATCAAGTATTTCTATAAATCTCTAGGGCGGTTGCCCGTCTTGGCGCAACCTTCTGACTTGACCTCTTATCAAGTATTCTGAAACTAACTTGAAATTAACAAAAAATGGAAAATGACTGCACTTGATCTTTATCAAGTGGAGACGATTAACCTCTGGGGTTTGGTTGACCCTCTTGGTGCAACCTTCTGACTTCAAAAACTGACTTCAAAAAATGACTTCAAAAAAATGACTTCAAAAAAATGACTTCAAAATTACTTCAAGTATCTTTATAAATCTCTGGGGTTTGGTTGTCCCTTTTGGTTACAACCAACTGAAACTGTCTGAAACTGAAAATGGAACTTGAAACTGCTTCAAGTAACTCTATAACTCTATAAACTCTCTCTAAACTCTCTGTAAACTCTCTCTCTCTTAATTTGCAAGTCAATTCAATTCAGTAATTGAAAAAAAATTTGCAAACAAAAAATAAAAAAATGTAAACAACATTTCACTCGAATGTACACGAAGGTACGATACTATTATGTTTAATACATAAAATAAAATTATTCTATACTGAATATAACTGAAAATAACTCTTGAAATTAACTCTGTTACAATTAACTCTGTTACAATTAACTCTGTTACAATTAACTCTGTTACAATTAACTCTGTTACAATTACTGTTTCAATAAAAACAAATGTATCACTGGTGTCTGAAGTGTTCACTGTGTTTTGTTAAATTCTGGCTCCATACTAAATATTAACTGTTAATAATACGGACTTTTCAAATGTTTATAAATTACTTAAAAAACAAAATGTACTTAACAAAATTTTCTATGGGGAAATCCTTGAGACGTGTCCTGAAGACGTCTTGCTGGCTACTTGTTCCTGGATGAAAACTAGGCGTGAAGAACTTGGAGTCGTGACGCACCGGTTCAAGGGTGGATGTTACGAACTAGAAGTCGTGACACGCCGGTCAACTGGTTTTATCCTGATGCAGGGTAATTTCTATCTTGGCCATTTCTATCTTGGCCAAAGAATGGCCTCTTCTTAAAATCTTCTTCTTCTTAAAATAATCTTGTTATCCTGGTGCAGGGTAATTTCTATCTTGGCCAAAGAGTGGCCTCTTCTTAAAATAATCTTCTTAAAATCTTCTTTTTATCCTGATGCAGGGTAATTTCTATCTGTCCAAAGAGTGGCCTTTTCTTAAAATCTTCTTCTTCTTAAAAATCTTCTTGTTAAAAATCTTCCTCTTCTTAAAAATCTTCTTCTTAAAAATCTTCTTCTTAAAATAATCTTCTTCTTAAAGTAATCTTCTTCTTAAAATAATCTTTTAATCCTGATGCAGGGTAATTTCTATCTTGTTATCTTCCTTCTTCTATGTGTTTATCCTGGTATAGGGTCGCCAGCTGGAAGAATCCTCTTCTTAAAATAATCTTCTTAAAATCTTCTGAGATCCTCTTCTTCTATGTCCCTATGGGGTGCTTCGACGTCGACGGGGCGTTCTTGATTTTTATCCTGGCTATGGGTCTGGGGTGTCTCGTATAGACGAGGCGTTCTTGTTAAGGGGCAAGGGGCCTCTGCCCCCTCCCCGCAGCGAGGCTGTAGTCCAAAAAAAGAGTCTCGAATGAAGTTCTCTGATGAAGAAGTGCCTTGATGAAGTCTTTAAATGAAGTGGCAAATGAAGTGGTCCCTAATTTTACAAGTACATGTATAATATAGCTTAAATGTTTTGGGGGAGGACAGTCGAAGGTTAAGTTTCCCCCCTTTTTTTTTTAAACACATCAGATGTTTTGGAATGATTGCAAATAAGAATTTAAAAAATAAAAATAAAAACTAATTTGTATTTTTCGCCGAGTCTATATTTATAAAGGCGATATCATTTCGTAATAGTACACAAGTACAAATTAAGTACATGACTGAGTACGTACTAATTTTGGTTCATTACAATTTCGATTACAATTATGGATTATTTCATATTCACTTGTTGTTTAATTACACTTCTATTAAAGTACATTCTTACATTATAAATTAAATCATTACATTTAATTACAGTTTCACTGAAGTACATTACAAGTTATTATTAATTACAGTGTTTTTATATATTTATATATGGTTATACTAGATGGCCATTAGTACAACACAAGTACATAAGACATGACACACATGATATAACATAATATGTTATAAATGTTATAAATTTGAAATCAGAGCGAACGGAGGTATTTTTATCTTTGAGGCGCTCGATTCTGTTGTCGTGAGTGGAATTCGATCTTACTAAGCATTTTTTTGAGTTCACCTCGGGAGGTCAATATAATTAAAAATAAAAATGAAAAACATAATACGAGAACGTTTTTTCGCGTTCTCGAACGAACGCCCAAAGTTTCGCGCGTCACAAATTGACACGAGTAAACATAGACTGATAAGTTGATAGGGCATAAGTAGACAATAGGTAGATGAATGAATAAGTAATAAAATTAATAAAGGATAGCGGTCAAGAAAGAACATGAATGTAAGAATGAGTATGGTTGAATCATAATGTTTATACTACATATAATATAAACAATGAGTTCTATAGAGTGTTTCGTCCTTAGCATGATGTTAAAGAATTTTCATACATTGGATACTAGCAGAGCATGGGCACTTGCGGCATATTTTGCGGTACTGCGGTACTGCGGTACTACCGCAAACCGCAAACCGGAACCGCATAACGCAGTACCGCAAAGGATCGCTGAAAGTACCGCAGTACCGCTACCGCATTCAAATTTCCGCGTACCGGTTTGGTACCGGTTTGGTAGTACGGTAGTACCGCAGTACCGCAGTACCGCAAAATATGCCGCAAGTGCCCAGCTCTGGATACTAGATATATGATGAAGGGAAAATGTGACGTCATAGTTATTGAATTTTTACGTATAGTACAAATGATTATTAGGAAGATTTACAAGAACAAATTAGAGACAGAGTGGGAAACGTAAAGAGAATAAAGTTATTTTATGACGTCATAGTGCATAAGTCATTATTACAAATAGAAATTCTATCCAAAACTCGCTTATGCGATTTTTGGTTCCTTATGTAAAAATGGACATTCGAACATAAAACTACACGAACATAAGTATTGCATGAAGACAATGAATTCATATAATGATGGTGTAGGAATTGTTCATTGTTCACTTTTTACATATATATGTGTATATATATATGTATATATATATATATATGTATATGTATATATATATATATATGTATATGTATATATATATATATGTATATGTATATATATATATATATATATATACATACATATATATATATATATATGTATATGTGTATATATATATATATATATATATATATATATATATGTATATATATATATATATATATATATATATATATATATATATATATATATATGTGTTAACCTCTCCGTCTATGGCCCTGGGGTGGTTCGGAATCGACGGGGGGTTCTGGTTAAGTGGCAGCAACGGATGTGTGACTTGCAGTAGTTTTCTTCTATATTACTCTCCGAGTTCTTCTATAGTGGCTCGGAGGACTCTGATAGACTTACTAAAAATGCTGAAGGTTCCGGATTCTTCTTATAGCGTATCCGGAAAGTTTAATGACTAAGTTCTTCTGAAGAGAGCAAGGCTCGAAGGATAAGATTAAAAAAAAAATCTTCAACTGTTAATTTACTGCTAAAATATACAGGTAGTGCTCAGCCTCTGAATTAGCTCTGAATGACAATGGAAGATTTTAATGGGTTTATATACCCAAAAACTGCTAACATTATTATTATTAAATGCTAAGAAGGCTGTATTATTTTTGCACAATATTCGAAAATAAAGTAAATTTTTTAGCTGTGGTAAGGCTTGAACGAGTAAACAAAATATTTGAAGACGAAACCATATTTTTATCTTAAACCGCGACGACTTTTCAGATCTGATGTTATCATGATCTGCCAAGTTAACTAAAAGTGAAAATCGGACTATGCATCTTTACACTAGAATATGCATATGAGTAAAATTTTAAGGTTTAAGATGTACAATTTTAATGCTTAGGCAGACATGATCTCATCTTTTATAACGAAAGAGAATGTATACAAAATATGAACATTGCAAAGCTTAAGCAGGATTCCTTATTAAGCGAAATCTAAAAAAATGATTATGAGATTTTAAAAAACAACAGGTCACCAATTATTTAGCAAAGTAGAAAGCAAATCAAAAATTTTATCCAAACTCGCGTTGGGCGATTTTGGTCCTTATGTAAAAATGAATACACATACGTACATACATATGAGTATAGGCATTATAAAGTTAAATATATAAGAATATACAGGATTATATAAATACATGAACCATATAACACATGAATTTTTAAAATGGATACTTTTTCTTACAATGGATACAGAGACTATATAAATGAATACAAGAATTACATGAAGAATAAGATAATATAGGAATATGGGAATTATTTATGGTTCATTTTTACAGGGCTCTTTCCTCTAGAATGATATTAATATAATAATGTAACATCCTAACTAATGCTAACTAGATGATAACTATGGGTTTTATAATACAGAGTTATATATACAACGTAAGTCGGGTGGTTAAGTCTAGTTAACGTGGTCTGGGTACGCACTCTTGGTCGTGCATAAATAGTTTCATGTTCCGTGTCACTTGGTTTTCTTTGTTCCCAGAATGATCTTTTCACCACAAATATACCGAGGATAATAGCACATACAATAATGATACTAACGGCAGATGTTGAGAAAATGGTTACCGGTTGTAGTATTTGTAAGAGGTTGTTTTGGTTATCATCCGAAATTTTAAACCGGCTCAATTGATCATTCCATTCAGGGGCATGTAGTTCGGGTAGGATGGTTACAGGTTTTATGGAGAGATTTAAGATCTCTATGACGGGTTTAAATTTAATTTGCGACGGGAATGGGTATGAGTTATTAAGGGTAACCTTATACGGGTTGTATATTTTTTGAGGGCTTTTGAACGCAAGGAGCAACCAATTGGTAGCCGAATAACCATAGGGATTGTGATGAGGGAATAATTCGATGGACACTCGAGGGTAGTGGCAGTCCTGTTCGTGAAGGAAACCCAGATGTCTGGTCCAATTCGTAGTTGGATGGTTTTAGGGGAATTAAATTTTTTAAATGAACATACGGGGGCATGCCGGTCACGATTTAAATCGATAAAGCACGACCTAGTAGTTGGAAGAATAACTGGTTTGAGTGGAGGGCAGACGAGTTGTTTATTTGGTTGCGGGAATCGGCAATGCCTGACGTCGCTATCTGACATCATAGAATAAGCTGATAGATCTTTGGTGAGGAAAAAGTAAGGTGGTACGGTGGGTAAATACAGTCGATAGACAGAGTTATTTTGGTACGGTGTTGGGAAAGGGTGAAATTTATATACGTCATAAGTGAGGACATCGAAAAATGGTATAATTATGAGGTATGTGTAGGGGCGTGGTCCATGTACAGTTCAGGTGTATTCTAGAAATTGAGGGTAATTAGTGTGGTTGAGTGGGAATATGGGTGATAATTTTAATTGTGACTGGGCGGTGTGAATCAAGGACTGAAGTATTTCCCATGGTATTAGGGTGTGAAAGAGTGATTTTTCCATGGGCTAGCTGGGTTGCGCGCAAAACCTTGGAATGAATCGTAGTTATTCGTTGTAAGTATTTATCGATTAGGGTTACTGGTATGTTCATTATCTCTATTAATTCTAGATATCTTTTGTGTTCTTTGTATTGAGCTAACATGGATTCAAGGTATGTGAATCTGTCCGAAAGGGAGTGAAGGAAGCGATTGTTTTCGTGTAATGACCTAATAGTTTGTTCTAACATGTGTCCATTATATTGTCGATTTCGCGCGAAGAGATTCAATTTAAGTTCAATTCTTTTAATATCTTCTTCGGTTGCTAATCCGAATAAACCTTTGAACAGTTTCCCTCCTATATCTATCAGTCCCCTTTTACTTTTTTGGTTAAAGTTTTCTGAATTTTTAGTTTCAGTTTGTATCCATGGTAAGGCTAATATTTCTGATAGGGCGCGTGCTGTAGTTTGAATATTTTCGAGGGTATTTTCTAACAGAACGCGACTAATCTGATCTTTTCCTTGGAAAGAATTTTGGACTTTACTTTCAAACGTTTTTAATTGGGTTTGTATTTGAAGGAGATTGATTTTAATTCTAGCAGGGGGTTGCAAATTTATATAAAGGTCTGCGTGCCCTTTCAAAAATTTACCTTCTGCAAGTTTTTCTATAACAACTCCGGTAGAAATTTTAATGCTAGGTCTACAAGAGTAAATAATTTGGAAAATTATAAGGGGGACAATTTTATTCATTTCTACGCCTTAGGTTATACGTAGCTGGGGGTGGTTGTGTGGATACTTGTGTTTGTGGGCGAAGGGGTCGGCCTCGTTTTGGTGGCAATGGGGGTCGACCGTTGAGCTCGGATTCTGAGCGGGTTCGTTTCTTATGTGAAGGTTCTAGTTCACGTGGGTGATGCATTTGCGGGCGGTATGTAGGGTCCTTGCGTCGATCATCAATTGGTGAGGGTGGTGACAGAGGAGATGGTGGAGTTGGAGGAGATCTACAGATCTACAGAAGCTAAGGCTAACAAAGACCCTAAGATCCACTCTAAGGCTAGCCCGAGAGAAAGGAAAGAGTAGGGGGTTAAGAGAAGAGAAGAGAATAAGGGGTTAAGTAAGGAGCAACACCTATCATTCGTGGGTTAACATTCATTCAGAAAAAGAGGGAAAAAGTCTCACCATCATCATCCGCCGGCCACTGCCGACAAGTCAGAAAAATAGTCGGAGAAAATAGGAGAGGGTTGAAAAATGAAAAAAGTAAAATAAGAACGCTTACAAACCATGCAAACACAGTCTTAACTCACTGTCATACCATGCAAACTACAAACATGCAAGGAAAGAGTTACAGACATGCAAGTAAGGAGATAAGAAAAAAAAAAAGTAGGTAAAGTTAAACAAAAAGTGGGTTAGTTTACGCTACAAGCTACATCTACATTCGTGTTAGTCTAATTTTTTTTTTTTTTCATTATTTATAATTTATTTTTTTTTATTATTTATAATTTTTTTTTTTTTTTAAATAATTTTATTGCTGGCATCACACGCTGGCATGTCACAAGCTGGCATTCATCGTCAACAGACTCATCCTCGAGCACCACCACCAGAGCTCCTGTTGTTAACTTTCTTTTTTAATTTTAAACAACGTTAATATTTTTAAAATGTCTGTCAAGACGGTTCTTAAACATATTAACGCTGGTAGAATGAACGACTGACGCGGGAAGATTATTCCATTTATCAATTACTTTAAACGTAAAGAAGTTTTTAGCGATATTACTAATGAAACGTCTGCCACGCAACTTGAATCCGTTATTGCGAGTATTACTATTATCGGAAGTGAACAATTTGTCAAAATTTACGTTATCGATGTTATTAACGATTTTGAAAACTTCAATAAGCTCCCCCCTTAATCTCCTAGTTTCGAGTGAATACAGGTCTAACACTTTAATCCTATCTTCATAAGGCTTGTTGCGCAATGACGGAATAAGTTTCGTGGCACGACGCTGAACCCTTTCTAACCTATCAATATCCTCACGCAAGTACGGACACCAAAACTGAACGGCATATTCTAAATGAGGCCTGACTAGGGACTTGTAAAGGGGCAGTATAATATCCTTCGATTTAAATTCGAAATTACGCGCTATGAAGCCTAACATCCTATTCGCTTTTGCGCAAGACTCCAGGCACTGGTTCCTAACCTTTAAATCCTTAGATACGCGTACGCCTAAATCTACTTCCTCGTCAACGCTCGCTAACTCCCTATCATCCATCGTGTACGCGTAATTATTGTTGCGAGAACCTATATGCAAAACTTTACATTTGTCTACGTTAAATTGCATCTGCCACTTATCCGTCCACTCCATAATCCTGTCTACATCGTCTTGGATCCTATTTCTATCGTCCTCGTTAACAACCTTACCGCCTATTTTAGTATCGTCGCGAATTTTGACACGTTACTAGTCAATCCTACATCTATGTCGTTAATGTAAATTACGAATAACAATGGGCCTAACACTGAACCCTGTGGGACACCGCTACCTACCTCTAACCACCCGATTCACTACCATTAACTACGACCCTCTGCCTCCTAGCACGAAGCCATTCTTCTAACCAGTTAGCTACCTGACCGCGTATACCGTGCGCTTTAACCTTCGCAATTAGTCTCCTATGCGGAACTGTATCGAACGCCTTTTTAAAATCTAAATAAATAACGTCAGCTGCTCTATGCCTATCGTATTCGCGCACTATTTCGTTATAAAATTCTAACAAATTAGTTAAACAAGACCTATGGCGTCGAAACCCGTGCTGACTACTATTAATCAAACTCCTACTTTCTAAGTGATCGATAATACGATCCCTAACTACGGATTCCAAAAGTTTACCGACAATTGACGTTAAGCTAATGGGCCTATAATTGCTAGCTACCGCGCGGTCGCCTTTTTTAAAAATAGGCGTGACTTTAGCTAATTTGAAGTCTTCAGGAATAATCCCCGTTTCGAGTGACTGATTAAAAATCTTCGCTAAGGGGCCTACGATAACGTCTTTCAAATCTTTCAAATGTCTGGGATAAAAAGCGTCAGGGCATGGAGCCTTGCTAACTTTTAGCCTATCGATATAATGCGCAATCTCAGCCGCGTAAACAGTTATTTCATCTAAAATAGTCTCGCTACTAAATGGAACGATATCGTCAACGTCGGGGACATTATTTACGTCTTCTACGGTAAAAACTGTCGCAAAAAAGTTATTGAAAATACCCGCCATCGCCTGAGCGTCAGAAGCCAAAGCGCCATTTACATCCACTAGAGGGCCTATGTTATCTTTTACCGGCTTACGATTATTTACGTATTCAAAAAACTTTTTTGGATTATGTTTACTATCCGCAGCTATAACTATCTCTAAATTACGCTTAGCATTCCTAACTGATCTTTTAACCTGACGTCTAAGCTCGATATATCTATTAAAGTTAGCTACCTGGCCATTGCGCTTGTTAAGTCTATACGCTCTATTACGCTCGTTTATGAACTCGCCTATTCCCTTCCACCACTTCGGCCTACCACGATTTCTAACGCGCTTGGGCCTACGAGGAATAAACTCCCTTTCAATATTCCTAAAACTTTCTTTAAACGCCACCCAACGCAAATTTGTGTCATTACCCATAAATAAGTTATCCCAGTCCACTACTCTCATCCTATCAGCAAAACTATCAAAATTAGCCCTACGAAAATCAGGGACTTCTATTACGTTACTATCCTAGTGTTTTCTATCAATAACTTAAACCTAAGAATTTGATGATCGCTACATCCTAAACTCTCGCCTACTTCTAAACCTTCGACTATATTCTCGCCGTTCGTCATCACCAAATCTAAGATATTATCACCGCGCGTTGGTTCGGTAACTATCTGTCGTAAAAAGTTATCGTCCATAAACTCAACCAATCTCAAACCCTCCTCATTACCAGTAAAATTCTCGTAATTAACATTAGGGCAGTTAAAGTCTCCGACAATTATACTATTCCGATTGTCAATAAAATTACCAAGAAGTGAGTAAAATCTAGTATCTGTATCGAGGGGTTGAACGGGAGGTCTATAAACAACAACAAAATTAAAACTAATACTACGCGCCCTAACTTCAACACATATCGCATTAATTGCTGCCGGAAAATCTAACTTAACCTCGATAGCCCTAAGGGAATTACGAATGTACAGCAAAACGCCGCCTCCAAACTATGTAACCTATCATTAGTAAAGAGTTTAAAACCCGGTATATCAAGTTCCCCCAACAAGTCCCGAGTCACGGTATTTAACCAAGTTTCAGTGATAGCAACTATATCATAGTTGCCGGAATAAATTACCGCCTTAAATTCATTTAATTTATTTCTAATACTACGCGCGTTGCAATAAAAGACGTTTAAGTTATTTTTTACCACGGGCCCGCGTTTTAAACTATTTATCACGTCGGGCCCGCGTTTCCCGGACCCACAACGTTTAAAGAAGGCTTCGACCTATACAGCTTTCGCACGTTTTCGTCTATTAACCTACCTAGCCTAGCATTACCTATTTCATTAAAATGCACCCCATCTTTTATAAAAAGGCTAGGATCATGAATTCGGACCACAGCTTTACGAAGGGTACATTTCCTCAGCACAAATCTCTTCTAATTTGTTATTCAAAAATATTGTTTTTGACGTAATTCTAAGACCCAACCCGTGCCTAGGGGTAATACCTAGAACTAAAGACCTATCTGACCTCGCCTTCAGGGACCTAATTAACCCCCTATATCTCTCCAAAAGGTCAGGCACTCTCGTATCGGGCCTATACGAGTCGTTGCCTCCTACCATCGTCACCAACATTGAGTGACGGGAAGCAACGTCAACCCTATCCACTTCGTCTCTAACTCTGTCAACCCTGGCCCCTGGGAGACAGACCCTCCTCCTCTTGGTTGGATTCCGTTTAACGAACTCTTTGTCCATGTGGCGCACTAAAGAGTCCCCAATTAAAATAGTTTCCCCCTCATTCACGTCCCTTTCCAAATGGGCGAAAGGGTTCGAAACCTCGATAGGGGGGGGATTCCTATCACCTAACGTACGCGGCCTAGCTCCACCCTTAACCTCTCTAAATCCCTCGCTATCTACTACTCTCGGACTAACCTTAACCCTTCCTCAACTCTATCTAACCTTCCCGACAAGCTACCTAAACTAGAAACTAAGTTACGCACCTCACCCTTCAAATTACTAACGTCTTCAACGTTAGTATTGGTTCGGTTCGGCGTCAACCGTAGCCCTAACCCTGCCCTCATCAAGCGTTGCAAGTCTATCCGCTACCTCACGTACACTGCGTTTTATACCAACTAATTCCTCCATGAACTCACAAAAGAAACAAACTGATCTAGCGGTAATCGCCATTGGACCGCCGTTATAATCCTTAAATTCCGAATACCACCGGTTAACCCTACACCTAACACACGACGCTTTCTGCGACGGCATCGCGCAGTTAAAAATTAGTTTAAACCGTCACAGGTATAAATTAAATTAAGCCGGCACGCTATGAAAACTTCTAAATCGCTAAAAACCACTAATATTCAATTACTTAACTATAACAACTGAGTGATCCTCTCGAAGGGGTTTCTCCAGGGTCTGGGTCCGATGGAACGCTTGGCTCTGGGGCCTCCTTTTGTTCAGAGATTGCCTCGAGTACTGGTGGTATTACGAGGTACCAATCTTCGTCATGGGTAGCGGTTCCCGCGGTGATCACTTCAGTTTTTTGATCCCTGCCCGATTTGTTAATATCTTGACCTTTTGAAGGATAGGCGGCTCGAACGCCTGGCAGCTGTTTTTTGGGAAGGTGTTGTTCGGAAGCTATCTTCAAATTGTCAGCGTGAATGATCTTTAGTTTGGAATGATCCCTGAGGTCGAGGATTTCATAACGATTTTTTCCGAGGTTCTTCATAATCCTATATGGGCCATCCCATTTTGGGTATAATTTGCGATGAGCACCTGGCGGTTTCACGCTCTTCAGATAACATCGCATACCGACGATTATAGTCCGTTGACGGGGATGACGCCTGTGTTGCTCTTGCTCCATCTGTTGGTTTCGTTGGTCGAGGGCATAGCGGATTATGTCAAAAATCTTGAAAGATCGTTCAGCTAGTTGCTGATTTGCTTCTGCCATTTCGGAAAATGTTAGGACTGCCGGGTCGGTTTGGTCGGGCAAATCAAAAGGTAGACGTTTGTCGTAGTGATAGAGGACGAAATGAGGGGTGTCCCCGATGGACACATTGTAGCCATCGTTGATGGCTGTTTGTACCATGGGAAGGGAATCATCCCATGTACGGGAGGATGCATCGACAACGTGGCGCAGGGCTTCCAAGATCTTTCGATTGTGCCTTTCCACTAAGCCGTTTGCCTGCGGATGGTATGCCACAATGTGTGTATTTTTAATTTTACACATGTTGCAGAGTGACTCGAACAGTTTGGAAGTGAAACTAAGGGCGTTATCCGAGATTAGGATGGAAGGAGTGGTATGATTTTGGATGACGCGTTCCACTAGGGCTCTTGCCACAGTTTCCGAGGTCTGGTCTGGAATGGCGGCTACTTCACTGTAACGCGAGAAGTGGTCCGTAAACACAATGATGTACTGATTTCCCTTTGATGTTTTGGGAAATGGTCCCAGTATATCCATTCCAGTTCTTTGCCACGGCCTTTGGCATACTGGATATTTATGCATCGGAGCTGTGGATGGTACGTTGCCTTTATGCTTTAAACACGACGGACATTCGGCGATGTATTCTTGTACCGTTTTGTTCATCTCGGGAAAGTGGTATCGCTCCAAAAGACTCTTGATGGTGCGATCCGGCCCCATGTGTCCATACAAAGGTGAGTCGTGACAAAGTCCAATGGCTATATCGACGAGATCCTTTGGTATCTCCACGAGGTCATTTCCATCTTCGTTCCTGAAATGTATGAGCCCATTTTTGAGGTTGTACTGTTCTTTTACCTTCGATGGTTCCTTTTGTTCCAGGCGCGCCCGAAGGTTTTGGGTGTGTTGGTCCTGTTGTTGGGAGTATTGCAGACACTCGTAGTCGAACACAGGAAGAATTCCTATTTTATTCACTTGGGCGTCGGGCTTGAGTCTCGACAATCCGTCTGGAATAACTTGCAGTTTTCCCGGTTTGTATACGATTTTCGCTGCAAAATCCTGAATCAACAGAGCCCATCTACTCAATCGTCCTTCAAGTAGCTTTTCCTTGAAGAGGTACGTGAGTGGCTTATGATCAGTCTTGATGGTTACATCGTAGCCATAGACGATATTTCGGAATTTTTTCAAAGCCCAATATACCGCTAGGGCCTCTCGGTCCGTAGTGGAATAATTCTGTTGAGGTGCAGAGAGAAGTTGACTGGCATAAGCAATGGGTAATTCCACACCGTCTACGTCCTGTAACAGGACGGCTCCTAGTCCATAGGAGGAAGCATCTGTGGCTATGATGAAGGGTCTTGTGTAATCAGGATATTGTAAAATGGGATGACAGGTTAGTTTATTAATTAAAGTTTCAAAGGCATGTTGGTGATCGGATTCCCAGTTAAATTTCGAATTTTTCTGGAACAAATTAGTAATGGGTTTAGCAATATTCGAAAATTGGGGGATAAAGTTCCGATAAAATCCGACAAAACCAATAAATGCACGGGCGTCGTCGATGGTCTTGGGTACAGGGTACCTTTCCATGGCTTCGAGTTTGGCTGGATCAGGTTTAATTCCTGTGGACGAGAGTAGGAATCCTAGGTATACCAGGGATTCTTGTAAAAAATTGCACTTTGTAAGCTTCAGTTTAAGGTGTGCTTTTCTCAAGTGTGATAGCACATTCTGAAGGCGTTGAAAGTGTGTTTTTATGTCCGAACTATAGACGATAATATCGTCAAGATAAACGAGAGCTTCGACACCTAATAGGTCGGAAAGGACTATATTCATCAACCAAGAGAAATTAGCAGGCCCATTTCGGACTCCGAAAGGTAAAACCTGGAATTCGTAATGGCCTCGGTTAGTGGAGAAAGCAGTCAATGCTCGAGATTCGGGGCTGACCTCCATTTGCCAATAACCCGATGCTAAATCGAGGGATGAAAAAAAGTTCGCTTTCCCTACGTTCAGAATTGTTTCCTGCACGTTTGGAATCGGGAAACGGTCTGGGATGGTAATGTTGTTCAGGCGTCTAAAATCTATACAAGGGCGAGATGTTCCGTCCTTTTTGGAGACGAGAATCATAGGAGCAGACCAGGGACTAGCTGAAGGCTGAATGACATCCTGCTCCAACATGTCCTTGATGTGTTCCTCAATAGTGACTAACTGGGAATGTGGAACCCGACAGGGAGGAAAGAAAATGGGTTTGGAATTGGGTTCCAACTTGATTTCAAAAGGGCAATCACATCTCTATTTCTTATCAGGAAATCGAGAAGTGATTCCATTAGTTTGGGATCCTGTAAAGCTGGTGACTCCTGAAGGGAGTGCTCCAGACATTTCTTATATTCTTCTTTTAATACTGAAGGATTTAATTCTAAGGAACTGGAAACACGATTTATCATACTGATGGGGAAATCTGAATCTACTTCTACTGTGGAAACAGTTCCTATTTTCTGATTTGAAGTTAATTCTATAGGACTTTCTCCTTTGTTTAAACAAACAAAAGGGGATAGCTGAATTCTGACTCTGACTAAGGACTTGGGCAATAAGAACATCTCGTTTGAAATTACTTTTCTCTGTAATCAGAGTACGCTCTGACTCTAATAATTTTCCTTGACTGTTAACTACTTTTGCTAGGAAACAAATCTTCTCATAAGGTGCTACTGTTATATGCTCGGTAGGGCATATGAAAAATTGTGAATCTGATTCTGGTTCGGCGACTAAAATTTGCCTTATTGGCTGAACTGAAGCTGGCTGACTGGAAACTGGCTGACTGGAAACTGGCTGACTGGAAACTGGCTGACTGGAAACTGGCTGACTGGAAACTGGCTGACTGGAAACTGGCTGACTGGAAACTGGCTGACTGGAAACTGACTGACTGGAAACTGACTGACTGGAAACTGACTGTCTGGAAACTGACTGTCTGGAAACTGACTGACTGAAACTGCTGTGTTGATCCAACTGGATTCAACAACTGGAACTGATTACCCTGGGGTCTGATTTCTGGAGCGGTTGTCCCTCTGGATGCAACCGGCCGACTTGATCTGCTATCAAGTAGAGGGGGTTTCCTATTTCTTTCGGAAATCTGAACTGAGCTAAGTCTATTAGCATTAAGTTGTCTGTCATCCTCGCGGAGATGGTGTGTCCTATTTCGACACTTTACTAACTTTCCGGCTGGGTAAATCTCCCATTGATTCCGGTTAAAAAAATCCACCTAGTAGGATGTCTGTCTGAAAGGTGGCGACTGTGTCCACTATACAACATTTCGCGGGGTATACCGCGTTTCCAATTTCTAAATATAACTCAATTTCTCCGTATGTGGGTATGGGTGTGCCCGTAACTCCTCTAAGTTGGCAGGATGGTGCCTTAAGTTCATATTTATAATTTGTACTCTCTAGTAATTCATCTACGCATTGTTTCTTAATTAACGTCGCGTGTGCTCCTGTATCTAGGAGAGCAGTTAAATCTTGGTTATCCGTACTACAATTTATTATTAAATCTAAGAGGTCCGCACCTATTATCCTGATGGGGAGTTTGTGTGCGTATCTGGGCTTACTGTAATTTAGGAGGGAGGAGGTTGAACTGCTGCCTCCAATGTAGGGTCTAAAAAAGGGCTCACATGGTCTTCTATGGGAGGACCTGGTCATATTCTACGGGAATATCATACGCTGGAGGGTGTTCTTGAAAACTGTTCTCTGGGGAAAATGATTCCTCCCGGGTACTTCTACGTACCGAACTAGTTGACCTTGCTGGTTGTATTGGGTTTATACATGGGGTAAGAGTGTGGGTGACCCTGTGGTCGTGATCTATTGGGTTGGTAGTTCGACTGAGGCTGGGAATGGACTGGTTTCTGGGGATTGGTTGACTTTTGGGATACGTTTTGGGACGTGGTTGGTTTGGTTTCTGAAAGTGGGGTCTATACCCTGCAGGGGCTTTATCAGCACACTTTTGGCGATCGCCACGGCGATGACCATGTTCGTGACAGTGGGAGCAATACGAGGGGTAATTACATTGACTTATCATATGCCCGAAACTATCACAGTTAAAACACTGTGGAGGAGGGCGTGTATTCTGGGTTTGGGGGGCTTGTTTCTGGGGTGTTCCCTGTAGCCTTGGTTTATAGTTGTTGTTGTTGTGTTGGTGTTGTGGCTGCTGCTGAATATAATGTACGGGGGTTTCTCTACCCTTTCGGTAGTTTGGTTTGCTAAATCGGGGTGATGTTCCCGTGTTTTGTTTATGGCTACACTGACAGGTTTGTCAACATTTAAAAACTCCTGAAACTTTTTTTTAGGTGCTCCGGGTAGGTTTTGGTAAATGGTTGTGGCTACTATTAGATTTCTTTGTTTCGAAGTAAAAGTTATGCCACATGCATTTTCTGCGGCCCGGAGGGCTTCTCCTACAAGTTTGTGTGTACGTGTAATAAAATTGTTTAAATCCTCGTGTTCCTCTTTCTTCCATTTAGCTTGGAAGACTGCTTCTAATGTGGCTAAGGGTTGTGCAAGGGTTATTTCTTTAAAAAATTCTAAAGTTTTGTTTAAAATCGTCCCATGTTATAGCTTCGCTAATTGATGGGACGTAAGTGACTGTGTCATGGGCATTTCCCTCTTTAGGGTCAATAAATCTTTTTGCTTCTCTGATTTTTATATCATCATCGGTAATATTCTCGCGTAAGAAATGTTGCTCTAAAGACTCAACCCAAGGTCTTACGCGCGGTTCAACAAAACGATTATCTATGGTCCCCTTAAAAATTAAAACAGTATGAGGAAGATTTACTAATCTGCCTAAGTTAATGTATGCTGGGGCGGGGGTTTGAGACTGAGACATACTGACTTGTGTGTTTGGGATATGTTTGAAGGGCGCGGGGTAGGTGGAAAAATGGGTGTAGGTAATTTTCGATGTCAGAAAGCGCACCGTCTGAATCGCTCATATGTGAAGGTACTTATTAATGTTCTAATTAGGTCTGCTTGACCGATCTTAATTCATGGAATGATCACTTAAGGGGTTTTCCTAACTACACTATCTAAAAAAAATAATGCACAACAATTTGCCTAACTCGGGGAAAATTTGAAAAGATTGCAAACAAAAATAAAAATGTAAACAAAATTTCACTCAAATGTACGTGATGGTATGGTAATACTATGTTTGGTACATTAAATAAAATTATACTATACTAACTAGAATAGTAAAAATAGTGAAAATAACTGTGAAAATAACTGTGACAATACTGTTTTCAATAAAAAGAGTGTATCACTGGTGTCTGAAGTGTTCACTGTGTTTTTTGTTAATTCTGGCTCAATACTAAATATTAATTGTTAATAATAATGACTTTTCAAATGTTTAGAAATTATTTTAAAAAAAGTTTTGTACTTAACAAGATTCCTACGGCGAAATCCTTTGAGGTGTGTCCTGAAGACGTGTCTGGCTGGCCACTTGTTCCTAGATGAAAAGTAGGCGTGAAGAACTTGGAGTCGTAACGCACCGGTTCAAGGGTGGATGTGACGAACTAGAAGTCGTGACACGCCGGTCAACTGGGTGTTGGTTCTGGTTCCAGAGTCTGGAAGACTGGAAGAATCCTGGAGTCGTGAAGATCCTGGTTAAAGGGTCGCCAGTTGTTAACCCCTCCGTCTATGGCCCTGGGGTGGTTCGGATCGACGGGGGTTCGGGTTAGGAGGCAAGCAACGGATGTGTGACTTGAAGTGGTTTTCTTCTATTACTCTCCGAGTTCTTCTATAGTGGCTCGGAGGACTCTGGTAGATTTGCAAAAATGCTGAAGGTTCCGGATTCTTCTTATAGCGTATCCGGAAAGTTTTCTAAGTTTTTCTGAAGAGAGCAAGGCTCGAAGGGGACAATAAAAAGTTTCTCAACTGTAATTTACTGCTAAAAGATACAGGTAGTGCTCAGCCTCTGAATTAGCTTCTGAATGCCAATGGAATAATTTTAATGGGTTTATATACCCAAAAACTGCTAACATTATTATTATTAAATGCTAAGAAGGCTGTATTATTTTTGCACAATATTTAAAATAAGTAAATTTTTTAGCTGTGGTAAGGCTTGAACGAGTAAACAAAATATTTGAAGACGAAACCATATTTTTATCTTAAACCGCGACTTTTCAGATCTGATGTTATCATGATCTGCCAAGTTAACTAAAAGTGGAAATCGGACTATGCATCTTTACACTAAAATATGCATATGAGTGAAATTTTAAGGTTTAAGATGTACAATTTTAATGCTTAGGCAAGACATGATCTCATTTTTATAACGAAAGAGAGTGTATACAAAATGTGAACATTGCAAAGCTTAAACAGGATTCCTTATTAAGCGAAATCTAAAAAAATGATTATGAGATTTTAAAAAACAACAGGTCACCAATTATTTAGCAAAGTAGAAAGCAATCAAAATTTTATCCAAACTCGCGTTGGGCGATTTTGGTCCTTATGTAAAAATGAATACACACACGTACATACATATGAGTATAGGCATTATATAAAGTTAAATATATAAGAATATACAGAATTATATAAATACATGAACCATATAACACATGAATTTTTAAAATGGATACTTTTTCTTACAATGGATACAGAGACTATATAAATGAATACAAGAATTACATGAAGGATAAGATAATATAGGAATATGGGAATTATATGGTTCATTTTTATATATATATATATATTATATATATATATATATATATATATCTATATATATATATATATATATATATATATATATATATATATATATATATATATATATATAGGGATGAATTTCACAATAAAACACGTGAAACGAATGAATGCTGCAAACCCACAAGGAAAAAGAAAAACGATTCCAAGGCCTTTCGTGTATTCAAAGCTACACCTCGTCAGGAATGACGAGGTGTAGCTTTGAATACACGAAAGGCCTTGGAATCGTTTTTCTTTTTCCTTGTGGGTTTGCAGATATATATATATATATATAATATATATAATATATATATATATATATGTATATATATATGTATGTATATATATATATATATATATATATATATATATATATATATATATATATATATATATATATATATTTATATTAATAATTTTACTTGTAGCTTCCTTTTTTTTTCGTGTCACAACCCTACGATCTACCATATCTATGGTTTAGTTGTATCTATTTTCCATTTTTCATTGTTATAGAATTTATTATAATTAATTATGATTGTCTTCCATCTCACCCTCGTCCCTAGATTATGCATACACATTGCGTATAACAGGATTGGAACCCGCAGTTGTACTTCTTAGTCATTGATACCCACTCTTTGTCTCTAATTCGTTCATGTAAATCTTCCTAATAATGATTTGTACTATACGTACAAATTCAATAACTATGACGTCACATTTTCCCGTCATTAATTTCCCTTCATTATATCTCTAGTATGCAATGTATGAAAATTCTTTATCATCATAATAAAAACTGTACACTCTATAGAAGTCATTATTTATATGTTATGTAGTATAAATATAACTATTATTCGACCATATCCCCGCCCCCATACGTCCATATTTTATCTTGATCATTATCCTATATAAATTTTATTAAATATTCATTTTTACTCGTGTCAATCTATGAAATGCAAAACTTCATGCCTTCGTTCGAAAACGCAAAAATACGTTCTCGTATTATTTTTTTCATTATTATTTTTTATTATATCACCTCCCGCATTGAAGTCGAAAATGCTTAGTAAGTTATCAAATTCCGCTAACTGGCAGAATCGAACGCTTCAAAGGTAAAAAAAGTCTCCTTTCGCTCGATTCGAATTTATAACTTTATCATGCGTTATGTTATATCATGTGTGTCATGTCTCATGTACTTGTGTTGTACTAATAATCAAATATAATAACCATATAGTATAACCATATAGTATAACCATATAGTATAACCATCTAGTATAACCATATAGTATAACCATATTGTATAACCAGTTAACCACATAGTATAACCATATATTATAACCATATATAAATATATAAAAACACTAAGAATGGTAAACGACGTAATGTACTTTAATGAAACTGTAATTAATAATAACTTGTAATGTACTTCAATGAAACTGTAATTGAATGTAATGAATTAATATATAATGTAAGAATGTACTTTAATAGAAGTGTAATTAAACAATAATAAGTGAATATGAATTAATTGGTAATTGTAATGAACCAAAATTAATACGTACTCAGTCATGTACTCAATTTGTACTTATGTACTACTATGAAATTAGATTAATTTCCATTAAAAATAGTTCCTCAAATAGCCATATGGTTTCAAGATACTTGAAACATGTAAACGAAACGTCAGAAGAAATGGAGGAAAACATACGAAGTTCACTTATGAGCAAAATTCTTTTGGCAAAAAGTTGTCCTGATTTTGAAGAATCATCGTGTTCGGAAGCTCTCTGTAACACAGTCCACCTATATCCAAGTCAGTTCACGGTTGTATAATTTCATAGTTTTGTGAAATTGAGAAAAAGTCAATGAGGCCATAAATTTACAAAAATAACACAGCCATCAAAATTTTGAGCTTTACAGAATTTGTGAAGCTCCACTCAAAATCAAAGTGGTTCCTGTGCTTAAAGTAAATATTAAGGTCCACCAAAGCCCATCTACTATCTAGTAGATTTGTTATAAAAAACGTCTGAACAGGTAGCTACAACAACGTGAAAAAAGTGTTAGCAGCTGACGAGGAAGCTTCTAAACAGTGGCTGCATCCTCCAGCGCAGGACACGTCAACGCGAAGAGGCGACGTCAAACCAAAACATCAACGCGCTGGTGGCCAAACTTCCTCAAATCTCCGTGCAGCGGGCTGTCTACGGTTGGCCAGACTGGCAGTCGACGGCCTGTTGTGTGGCACGGTCAGAGTGCCGATCGGCTCCCGGGGCCGGACCTATTCTCAGCGTGCTATTTTTTCAATTACAGGGAGCAATTGCGTGCTCCCGAACTACTCTTACTCTCTGGCGACATTAAGACTAATCCAGGCCCCACTACAACTTACACATGTCACCATACACAAATACATAGACACAATAGCACCATGAGACACATACAGAAGTATAATATTAACATATTACAGTACAACGTAGATGGCCTCACAAACAAAATCATGCAGCTTAGGGAATTCGTACACAAACAAAACATTCACATAGCACTTATACAAGAAACAAAACTAAAACGCACACACAAAACACCCACCATCCCTGACTTCACGGCGATCCGTCAAGATCGTACTGGGGGTAACGGGGGTGGACTCATCACTTACATACGTAAAAGCATTAGCTACACTGATGCTACCGAAAACATTACAAACACAATCCAAGCAGATAACACGATAGAAATACAGGCAGTTAACATTAAAACACGCGCAAAACACAACACCACACTAATCAACATTTACATCCCACCAGATAGTTCACCTCAGGTGCCAGCCAATTACAATCCACAGTTACACAATCTTGCCTCTCTCACTAATGTCATCTTAGGAGGAGACTTCAACGCAAAGACACTAGTTGGTACCTGCACAACCAAAACAACACCAGAGGCGCCAACATAGCCACACAACTAAACAGCCTCTTCATTCTTAACAATACAGAAGAACATACACACATACCACATCAAGCAGGATACTCAAACTCCTCCCCAGACATAACGTTCTGTTCCCCCTCACTAGCAACACATACACAATGGAGAACAGAAAAACAACTGTCATCAGACCACCTGCCCATCATCATTACAACACATTCTACACTCTGCCCCAACAGCCTTAGGCATACTTACAGAAATTACAAGAAAGCTGATTGGGAACAGTTCAAAATACAGACTGAGGAACAATTCACCACATTAAACAGCACACTCATCATAAACATCGATACAACACTCAAGACATTTAATCAGATTATCAATAATGCAAACAAATACATACCCAAGGGCAACATTAGGAAATACAACCCAAATTACACTAGAGAAATAGCCCACCTCATAAGGCAACGTAACAACCTCAAATATAACACACAAACACCACACACAGAAGCCATAAAACAGCAGATACAACAGCTCAACACAGAAATAAACAACAAACTCAAAGAAAAACAAACAGAAACATTCAGGGAATTCATAACAACACTAAACCACTCCACAGATACATCCAGGCTATACAAGACTATAAACAGCATTACCCACTCTAACAGCGGCATTCACACCTCACACGCGGCTATCTGTCGCAGCCAAAATAATATCCCAACATACACACAACAAGCTAACATTCTAGTTAATCACTACGCAAAGATAAGTCACTTAAACAGAGACAACAACCAGAAACACGGAGACAGACAAACAGCCAGACACAAGAAAACCTACAGACTCGACACGACCATTACACCCTTCAATACAGACCAGACCACCAAGATCATCAAAAACATTAAGAATTCGAAGGCTACTGGACCAGACAACATATCTAACATACACCTTAAACACTTGGGTTCTCAAGGAATACTAGCTCTCACAAATATCAGCACATATTCATACCAACACTGTATTATTCCTGACATATGGAAACAAGGTAAAATTATTACACTACTCAAACCAAACAAAAATCCAACAGAACCAGCTTCCTATAGACCCATTACTTTACTATGCACACCTTCCAAAGTAACAGAAAGACTAATCTTACAAATCACCAACCCACACATACCACTATCGCCTACTCAGCATGGATTCAGACCTCGTCACTCAACCACGACATTACTCACTAACCTCACGCAGCACATCATGGATGGCATCAACTCCAGACGACCAGCTCAACGTACACTATTAGCAACAATAGACATTAGTAAAGCATTTGATGCTATCCCACGCTTCCCTCTCATAAACAAAATACTCAACACAAACATGCACAATAACACCAAAAGGTGGCTGAGCAACTATCTCTCAGGAAGATACTCACATGTCACATTTAATGGCAAGTCATCCAAAAACAAGCTTTTTCCGAACGGGGTCCCTCAAGGCTCTGTTCTCTCACCAACACTCTTCAACTTATACATGCATGACATTCCAACACCCATAGATAACAGGCTTACCTTATCATCATATGCAGATGATATCACTCTAACATCCACCCACAACAACATCATCACCGCTACAAATAACCTACAAACATACATAAACAGTATACATGACTGGCTCACACACAATAGACTCAAAGTAGCGGCCACAAAATCAACCATCACCTTGCTTACAAGCAACACAAAAGAACACCAGGTAATTCCAGAGCTTACACTAAACAACATCAACATTCCACACACTCAGAACCAAAATACTTGGTGTCACATACAACACATCATTATCTTTTGCAAACCACATTCAGGACATTAAAACCAAATGTACGTCAAGACTTAACACGCTTAGGGTACTAACATGCACAAACTTTGGACACCAGCAGGAAACAACATCACTCATATACAAACAATATATTCGCTCAGTTATGGACTATGCTTGCCCATGCTGGGCACCCATTATCTCAAACACACACATAAACACCTTACAAACAATACAAAGCAACGCACTTCGTATCATTACAGGATGCACTCAAACAACACCAATAGAACACCTGCACACAGAAACAAAAATACTAAAAGTTAGGGAACATTTAGACATGAGGGGAACACAATTCATGGCAGCAGCGACAACTAACCCACAACACCCTTGCCACTACATGTACAATCATGCACCAACACCTCGCACCATTAAGGTAACACCAGAGAGACATTATAACCAAATACTCCATTCCATACCACGCCCCACAGACATCACACAGTACAGAAAACACATACACACACACCTAACCCACAAAGCACTGACACGACTCGGTCCGAATGCGGTCCTAGGTGCGAAGCCGCCACCCATTAACAGGTCAGAGATCAACCTGAGCAGATCGGATCGAGTTAACTTAGCACGATTCCGATGTGGACATCACCCCAACTTACGGACATATAAACACAGACTAGACAACTCCATAGACGACACCTGCCACCTGTGCCAAGACACACCACAAACAATTGAACACATTATGACGGACTGTACCGCTCTAGCACAACAACGAACACAACACAACATCACTAGTGCGCTGAACCTCTGGTCCACTCCGGAGAGGGCGATCGGTTACCTGCGTGCCGCCGGCTTGCTCGATCAGGGTGGGCTGATCGGCTAAACAACAACAACAACAACTATGAAATTATATCGCCTTCATAAATGTAGACTCGAAAAATACAAATTAGTTTTTATTTTAATTTTTTTATTATTTTTATTTGGAATTTTTCAAACATCTGGTCATGTGTTTAAAAGGGGGAAACTTAACCTTCAACTGTCTTCCCCCAAACATTTAGGTTTATATTATACATGTATTTGTAAAATTACGTCACTTCATTAGAGCACTTCATTACGGCACTTCATTAGAGCACTTCATTATAGCACTTCATTACGACTCCTTTGTGACCAGCCTCGCTGCGAGGAGGGGGAAGAGGCCCCTTGCCTCCTTAATTTTTAGATTCCGGCCTGAGCCATGGTCGAAAGAGGTCGAACCTCTACCCCTGTAAATTCAGAGCACTACCTGTACATTTTTAGAAGTAAATTAGAGTAAGAGAAACTTTTTATTTTCCCCCTCGAGTTGGGCTATCTTCAGAAGAATTTAGTCAGTAAAGTCGATAAGTTATAAAAGAAAAGTCGATAATTTTAGTATCAGAGAAAGTATCAGAGAAAGTATTAGAGTATTATAGAAAGTTGTAGAAGAAAAGTATCAAGAAGAAATATCCGTTTCGGCCTCACAACAAGAACGCCTCGTCGATACGAGACACCCCATAAGCACATATAAGAAGGAGGGCATAACAGTCTGGCGAGTCTGTAGCCAAGAGTTTAAACATTTGGAGACCCTACTACCAAGATTAGAAGAAATATCCGTTGCTTCCTCCTAACTAGAACCCCCGTCGATCCGAACCACCCCAGGGCCAGCGAGGAGGGGTTAACAGAGTGGCGACTCTTTACCAGGATCTTAGCAGTCTGGCGACCCTGCCCCAGGATAAGAAGAAGAATAGAAGAAGATTTTAAGAAGAAGATTAGAAGAATATTTTAAGAAGAAGAATATTTTAAGAAGAATATTATTTTAAGAAGATGAATATTTTAGGAAGAAGAATATTTTAAGAAGAAGATTTTAAGTAGAAGAAGATTTTAAGAAGAGGATTTTAACAAGTGGACACTCTTTGGCCAGGATAGAAATTACCCTGCATCAGGATAAAACCAGTTGACCGGCGTGTCACGACTTCCAGTTCGTAACATCCACCCTTGAACCGGTGTGTCACGACTCCAAGTTCTCCACGCCTAGTTTTCACCCACGAAGAAGCAGCCAGCAAGACGTCTTCAGGACACGTCTCTGAGGATTTTGCTAGTAGAAATTTTGTTAAGTACAGAGTTTGTTTTTTTAAGTAATTTGTAAACATTTGAAAAGTCAGTATTATTAACTTATTAACAGTTAACTACAGTAGTATCAAGCCAGAATTAACACAAAACACAGTGAACACTTCAGACACCAGTGATACATTTTTTTAGTGAAACAGTAATTTTCACAGAGAGTTAATTGCCACAGAGTTAATTGCCACAGAGTTAATTGCCACAGAGTTAATTGCCACAGAGTTAATTGTCACAGAGTTAATTGTCACAGAGTTAATTGTCACAGAGTTATTTTCAATTATTTTCACTGTTATATTCAGTATAGAATAATTTTATTTTATGTACCAAACATAATAGTACAGTACCTTCGCGTACGTTAGAGTGAAATGTTGTTTACATTTTTTATTTTTGTTTGCAATTTTTTTCAAATTATTGAATTGAATTGACTTTCAAATTAAGAAAGAGAGAGTTTACAGAGAGTTTATAGAGTTATAGAGATACTTGATTGTATTTCAAGTAAGTCCAGAGGATAATAGTCTCCACTTGATTGAGATCAAGTGCAGTCATTTTCCAGTTTCAGTTAATTTCAAGTCAGTTTCATTTTCAGTTTCAAGTTAGTTTCAGAATACTTGATAAGAGTTCAAGTTAGTTTCAGAATACTTGATAAAAGTTCAAGTTAGTTTCAGAATACTTGATAAGAGTTCAAGTTAGTTTCAGAATACTTGATAAGAGTTCAAGTTAGTTTCAGAATACTTGATAAGAGTTCAAGTTAGTTTCAAGAATACTTGATAGAGTTCAAGTTAGTTTCAAGAATACTTGATAGAGTTCAAGTTAGTTTCAAGAATACTTGATAGAGTTCAAGTTAGTTTCAAGAATACTTGATAGAGTTCAAGTCAGACAGTTTTATTTGAAGTCAGAGTTTTGTTTTAAGTCAGAGTTTTGTTTTAAGTCAGGTTTCAAGTCCCAAGTCATTTCAATGCAGTCAATTGAATTCAACTTTTTCTTTGTAATTTAAGAGAATTTAATTTAAGAAAATGTAAGTTAAGAATTTAATTCAACCTTTTTTGTTGTAAAAGAGAATTTAATTCAACCTGAATTGACCGGTTTGTGTCTTTAGTTAACCTTTTTTTTGTTTGTAAGAAGGAAATTGACCGATTTGCCTTTTCTTTTCATGCCATTGTTGCGTATATAAATATATAGTTATGTATTTTATTATTTGTAACAAAACCGTTTTTACAAAGGTTGTAAAGATTTTGGTAATTATTGTAATGTATATGAGGAACATGCCGTCCCTCCATTTGTTCAACTCTTTTAATTTTTAAGTAGTGTGACAAGCAATCTTTTTTTAAAAAGAGCAAAGTGCTCACGAAAGACGTATTGTCAATTTCAGACTTATACCCCCCGCTTAGTCACTCAATTCCCCCGAATGTAGTACTCCAAACTGTCTTTTTATTTTATTTTATTTTAACACCCCCAACCCCAGTTGAACTGTGTCAACCAGAGAAATGGTTCAACCATGGTTAATTCCTCTTTGGTACGATGGAACATAACCTCAATTTATGTTAAGTTGTGTTTTTTATTTTTAAGTATAGTATATGTTTAGTTCATTATAGTTTATAATTGATTTCTATTTTCAAACTTTAAATATTTTTTTTTTTTAATTCGATTAATACTGAGTAATTGTCGTAGTCGAATTTAATTAATTGTGTGTCAAAATTCAATTTTAAAACCGTGAGATTTACTTTCATTAATTGTAAGTTCTTCTCTTCTAAGTACGTTTTTTAATTACCTTATACGTGTAACTGATTAATTATGTAAAATCTATAATCCTAATTGAATTTTATTACTTTTGACACATATTCGAATTCATTTACGTTCCTTCCCTCCAGTCACTTTTGCATTAAAACTCGTATGCAAACATCATCATTATAATACATCATAATTATTGCTTACTATATATAAATTCTCGCTCATGCATTTATTAAGTTATTTTATCTGTTCCTTAAAGTATATATATATATATATATATATATATATATATAATCCTAATCCACCAATGACCCCTAATGATCTAGTTCTTCAAGGGATGAACAAATTACTTTCATATTCTACATACTATTGTACCGACTAACTCATCTACAGATGCTTCTTACCAATATTTATAGATACATCTGCACACTGACGTATAACTTCAACTATTCAACTATAAATCCCCTTTCTCCTTTTGAACGTATCACCAACCACTACAATCTGTACCCAATAAACATAAATACACATTTGACCACAGGTCTATACATCATCCACTACGTAATTCGATTTGTACCTACAACAGTCAATAAAAATGCATGTATGCACACTATATATACTATATATACAAACCTTATGCTAAAATCATTGGATATCACAATAAACTATTTCATTGCGCGTAAGTGCTAACTATGTAATTTAATCTTAATCATTTTTGCTTTCTAATATATCTTGCTCATGCATTTATTCAGTTACTTGAACAATTCTCTCAGCTAATCTGTCCCTCGAAATTGTAAGATACACACTTTGTACCTAGTACACAAAAATACACACTAGACCACAGGTCTATACATCATCCATCACGTAATTCTATTTTTACCTGCAATATTCAATAAAATTAGTTTATCAATTGTACTATCATGGAAGCCTTGAAAAATCCATGAACTTTAAAATTTCTATTTTTCCCTTTTACCTATTCATTATGAATGTAATTTTCCCCACAGAAAAATAAAATTTTGCTAAAAATTTAACAATATCATTCTTTGTCTAACTTAATTGTTTGTCTAAATTCAAGTATTAATCTTTGAATTTTTTTTATATTATATAATAACACTTGTTCTGTATAAAAATTTGTAATGTAAAGAAAAATTCGTCATCTAACTTGAAGTAGTTAGGATGTTATTTTCTCATTTGTATTGTCTTAATGGTACCCTATTAGATTATTGTATAAATATCATTTTTAAAGGGGAGAGCAATGTAAAAAATGAACAATGAATAATCAATATTCATTTTTACATAAGAACCAAAATCGCTTAACGCGAGTTTGGATAATAATTTTACTTGTAGCTTCCTATTTTTGTTCGTGTCACAACCCTACGATCTACCATATCTATGGTTTAGTTGTATCTATTTTCCATTTTTCATTGTTATAGAATTTATTATAATTAATTATGATTGTCTTCCATCTCACCCTCGTCCCTAGATTATGCATACACATTGCGTATAACAGGATTGGAACCCGCAGTTGTACTTCTTAGTCATTGATACCCACTCTTTGTCTCTAATTCGTTCATGTAAATCTTCCTAATAATGATTTGTACTATACGTACAAATTCAATAACTATGACGTCACATTTTCCCGTCATTAATTTCCCTTCATTATATCTCTAGTATGCAATGTATGAAAATTCTTTATCATCATAATAAAAACTGTACACTCTATAGAAGTCATTATTTATATGTTATGTAGTATAAATATAACTATTATTCGACCATATCCCCGCCCCCATACGTCCATATTTTATCTTGATCATTATCCTATATAAATTTTATTAAATATTCATTTTTACTCGTGTCAATCTATGAAATGCAAAACTTCATGCCTTCGTTCGAAAACGCAAAAATACGTTCTCGTATTATTTTTTTCATTATTATTTTTTATTATATCACCTCCCGCATTGAAGTCGAAAATGCTTAGTAAGTTATCAAATTCCGCTAACTGGCAGAATCGAACGCTTCAAAGATAAAAAAAAGTCTCCTTTCGCTCGATTCGAATTTATAACTTTATCATGCGTTATGTTATATCATGTGTGTCATGTCTCATGTACTTGTGTTGTACTAATAACCAAATATAATAACCATATAGTATAACCATATAGTATAACCATCTAGTATAACCATATAGTATAACCACATAGTATAACCATATATTATAACCATATATAAATATATAAAAACACTAAGAATGGTAAACGACGTAATGTACTTTAATGAAACTGTAATTAATAATAACTTGTAATGTACTTCAATGAAACTGTAATTGAATGTAATGAATTAATATATAATGTAAGAATGTACTTTAATAGAAGTGTAATTAAACAATAATAAGTGAATATGAATTAATTGGTAATTGTAATCGTAATTGTAATGAACCAAAATTAATACGTACTCAGTCATGTACTCAATTTGTACTTATGTACTACTATGAAATTATATCGCCTTCATAAATGTAGACGGCGAAAAATACAAATTAGTTTTTGTTATTTTTATTTTTTTATTATTTTTATTTGGAATTTTTCAAACATCTGATCATGTGTTTAAAAGGGGGAAACTTAACCTTCAACTGTCTTCCCCCAAATATTTAGGTTTATATTATACATGTATTTGTGAAATTACGTCACTTCATTAGAGCACTTCATTATAGCACTTCATTACGACTCCTTTGTGACCAGCCTCGCTGCGAGGAGGGGGAAGAGGCCCCTTGCCTCCTTAATTTTTAGATTCCGGCCTGAGCCATGGTCGAAAGAGGTCGAACCTCTACCCCTGTAAATTCAGAGCACTACCTGTACATTTTTAGAAGTAAATTAGAGTAAGAGAAACTTTTTATTTTCCCCCTCGAGTTGGGCTATCTTCAGAAGAATTTAGTCAGTAAAGTCGATAAGTTATAAAAGAAAAGTCGATAATTTTAGTATCAGAGAAAGTATCAGAGAAAGTATTAGAGTATTATAGAAAGTTGTAGAAGAAAAGTATCAAGAAGAAATATCCGTTTCGGCCTCACAACAAGGACGCCTCGTCGATACGAGACACCCCATAAACACATATAAGAAGGAGGGCATAACAGTCTGGCGAGTCTGTAGCCAAGAGTTTAAACATTTGGAGACCCTACTACCAAGATTAGAAGAAATATCCGTTGCTGCCTCCTAACTAGAACCCCCGTCGATCCGAACCACCCCAGGGCCATAGACGGAGGGGTTAACATATATATATATATGTGTGTGTATGTGTATATACGTGTGTATATATATATATATACGTGTGTATATATATATATATACGTGTATATATATATATACACGTGTATATATATATACGTGTGTATATATATATATATACGTGTGTATATATACATATATATATACACGTGTGTATATATATATATATATATGTATGTATATATATATTATATATATATATATATATATATATATATATATATATATATATATATATATTTGTGTGTGTGTGTGTGTATGTATTATATATTGTTAACGGTATGTTGAGGTTCATAAGTTTATTGGGTTGAAATAATTCCATAAATCGCAATATTTTGTAAGGTCATAAGCGCTAAGCTAATATAGGTACTAACCTGAGTAAATATTTTTAATTATGAACAAAGGAGGAATAAAAAATAAGCTATGTACTGAAACACGTAATAATAAAAACTAATCATCCAGGTACGGATCCAGAAATTTATTTCGGGGGTGTCACCACTACCTGGAAACAGCGGCGAAACCGCGAAGAAAGCTATAAAGGTCCGGGGCATGCTCCCCTTAAAAATGTTTGTATAAATGGTGCAAAATCCTGCATTCTAGAACCATCCTGAGGTGGTTTTTTTCTCAATTCATCTTTCCATTTCTTTTATTATTTTTTTAAAATTAATCTACATTGCACGAAGGAAGCTATGTCCACAAGAATATTCTGATAAAACTGTTAATGTAGGATTCCTCCTATTCTAAGTCCATCATATCAATTAACGTTGATTCTCTTACAATGATCCTCCATTTGTCATATCCATATCAAGTTCAGTTTCATGAATTAACAAAATCACATGAAAAACAAAACATTTATTGAAAATATCTGTATCATAAATTAACATAATTAACAACTGAATATATTAGATCTTCTTCATAAATTCATATACATTGTACTTAGTTACTTGTGTAAATACAGGAGTGATCAATTGAAATTTAAAGTCAGACAAAAATGAAATCTAAATACAATCATTTCTTCTAATAATCTGATTACAAGATGAAAAATAAATTAATAAATAAAAATAAAGTTAAAATATCACAAAATTTGACTGATGTATTATATACATTATTATATATATCATGCATATACAGTATATTCATACTTATAGCACCAAAAACAAAATTGTATTTTATACTGAGATTCCCATCGAAAATGATTTGCCTCAGAACACAATTTTTTTTCCCGAAAGCACTACAAATATTTACAGTCTGCACTAACATCACTGATTAATTTCATCTTAATGCATCTCAAGCAATAATACTTAAGACAATACAATATTTTCAAGCTTCATTTTTCGTGGATGTTTCATAGCAAATGTGTCAACAACTTCGTCAAACATAATGCTCATGCCATAATGAATATGTATCAATGCTAGTCCATTCAATCTCTCCTGGCCCTTTGTAGGACGGAGGTAGGTTTTAAGAAGTCCAAGCTCGCTGTTGGATCTAAAATCGATGCTTGTCGTTTCATTTTTCATGTATACAAAATGGCTGCTCTGGTGTTAAATAAACAGGATATTGTTCTTCACAGATGTCCAAGCTAGGGTCACGTTTCAGTGAGCGTGACCTGGTGATCGGAAATATATATGTACTAGAGTAACTAGACAGTCGGGTAGCTTAGAACACGTAAAAATATTGTTTTTGAAACCGTCAGGGGGTGTCACGTGCGCATAGTGACACCCCCTTGGATCCGCTACTGTCATCTATACAACTAGTTAAACAGTAAATTAAAAACAGTAACAGAAACAGGACTATGGTGATAAGCGAAAGATGCCAAATATCACTACATGCCAGATATCTCTACATATACAGTATATATGGAGGGAGAGAGAGAGAGAGAGAGAGAGAATCAGTAAATATTATTGTTATTTTGATTACTTAATCAATAAATTAATGAATTAATGTAAGTTCTATTAGGCAGAGATTTTCTACGGATAAATAAAATACTGGAACTACTTCAAAAAGACATCATCCCCTTTATGCACCACCTCATTGAAAATCCCTCCAAACGTTATTTCGGGGAGAGAATAAGAACATTCCGAAATTGAGCATCGACTGGGTGGTGCTACTGTAGTATGCGGTCTACCGTTAAGTTTCTACTGTAGTTTGCGGTCTACCGTTAAGTTTCTACTGTAGTATGCGGTCTACCGTTCAAAATATTTAAAAGGAATTGAAAATGAATTGAAAGGAATTATAATTTAATTTACACAATTAAGGAATTATTAGAGAAGTTAAACATACTACTACCGCATACTTAACGGTAGACCGCATACTACAGTACACCCTTGATGATTGGTTAGGTTAAGTCGTGATATTTTCGTTAGTTTTAACGAAAATATCACGACTTAACCTAACCAATCGTCAAGGGCGTACAATTAACCTAATAATAAAATAATAAGAAGATAAGAAGCTATAATTAAAAGGTAGACCGCCGAATCGTAGGTAGACCGCATACTACAGTAGCACCGACTGGGTTTTGTGGCATATCAGTACGGATGCGAGACTACCTTTCTAATTGGATGCCGGGTAAATATGGGACGAACACGTAAATCAGTTCCTTGAGGAAGGAATTTGTGAATAATTCCTACCATTGTTAATCTGTCGGAATTCTGAAACCCAGACATGATCATTGGCAATGGCACAGAGATAATAATTTTTCATTCCCTTGTCTGAAAAGAAAAGAAAGATATGCACACTTGTACACTATATATTAATATGAAATTCTATAATTCTACATTATAAGAACAGATGGGATGAATTATTAAAATTTGTCTTTATTGGATGAGTTCTGTATAACTTTGCTGCGAGTATTTTCAAAATATTTAAAATACTTTTAGTAACACAAAGTTTAATTTTGTTTGTCAAGTGATGTTCAGTCTGTTTAGAGAATTTGTTTTTGCAATGGAGTACATAAGTAATATTGAGTAAAGAGGACTAGGAACTGGCACAGTGCTGAGGCTAGACAAAAAAGTATAAATGTTAGACTTAAATATTTTTTATCTTTAAAATAATCTTATCTTTAATTTTGTCATAAAAGGAATCTACTTTAGAATTTTAAAATTTTAAATTTTCGATGTCCAATGATTTTATCGATGTATACCTACGAATTCTTTGCCGTGCCGTGACCTAATTAAACCCATGCATGCGAGATAAATGACAAATAAAATTGAAATAGGTTACGCAGGCGCATTAGTCAATTGTTTTTTCAAAGATTTTAGTTTATATGTAAATGTTCAGTTTCGGAAAAAGTTCACCTTGAACGTAGTAATTTCTAAAAAGCATAAAAACTTACTGATTAGCTATGTTCTTTTTTTTCTTTGGATATACAGTATTTTATTTGTTTTGGTTACATTAATAAAATTTGAAAAGCAAACCCATCACTAATAAAGTAATTTTTCATGCTTTTTTGAAATGCTGCTTCTTGGCAGAATTTATGCTAACGTACAGTAGAAGTAGGATAAAACTGTAACGTTCTCTTTCTGGTATGAGACTTATCTGGTTTCCCTTTACTCTTTCACCAAACATCTCATTCAATCCTGATTTATAACTTAATATTATTCTCTTCATGTGACATTTTATTGAAAAATTTACGGTTAGTAAGTAAACAAAGAATTAATATATATATATACAGTATATATCGTAACTTCGTTGATGTTCCGTGTGTTGGTCTCTCTTCACACAAAGGTCAAGCTGGTGGCCCCGACTCATGGCCTGGCTTGGTGGAGGAGCGAGTTCCTTTCTTGCGCTCTCCACCTCACACAGCCAGGTACACCCTGCTCATCTGGTACCGTTCTGAGCCAGGCATTTAGTCTTCTCTTGAAGACTTCAACTTTGACCCCTGTAACGTTTCTGAGGTCCTTTGGATGCTGGTTAAAAAGTCTTGGCCTCTGACAACCAAGCTATTTTCCTTCAGTATTGAAGAAGTCCCTTTTGGGGTCTTTAATTTGGGAACAGCACACATTCTGCCTTTCCTATTTTCCAATTTTCCAGCGTTGTTTGGATGGTGATTGGGTTTAGTTTGAGGTTTAGTACCAGTTTTTCGATCATTTTTCATATGTAGATTATGGTGTACCTCTCTCTTCTTCTTATCAGGAATTACAGATTTATCATAGTTTGCGTAGTCTTTCCCAATAGTTGAGTTCTTTGCAGCCATCAATCTTGGCTGTGAAATTTCTCTGAGTTTCTTCTAGTTTATTAGTTTCTTCATTTTTATATGGGGACGTCCAGACTGAGAAGTATTCAAGTTTTGGTATGATCAGTATTTTTAGAAGGGGAATCATTGCTGTCCTGTCCCTAGTTTTGAACGTTCTTAGTACCTCTCCCGCTACTCTTTATGCTTTGTTTATCGCTATCTAATTTTGTGTCTCGAATTTCCCATCATCGGTCATTATAACCCCTAAATCGATCGCGTTCGTACTTCTCTCAACTTCCTGTCTATCTGGAGCATAATATGCAGTCTAAGTTCCTCATTTCTACCATATCTCAAGAGCTGAAGTTTCTCGGCGTTAAATGTCATGTTGTTGCCTTCTGACCATTTGTATATTTTGTTCGTGTCCCTCTGCAAAGCCCCCACTTCATTTGCATCGCTGATTTTTCTGCTGATATTTGTATCGTCTACAAAGGATGTTAGTATACTGTTGCTGTTTACACCACTGTGTATGTCTGTTAGCATGATAATGAACAAGAGTGGGGCCAGTACTATACCTTGTGGTTCTGAGCTGCATACTTCTGTTTCTGATGATGATATACCTTGAATTCTGACGACCTGTAGACGTTCTCTGAGGAAGTTGTAGATCTATTTTCCCACTTTGCTTGTTATTCCCATCTATAGTATTTAATTTTATGTGCTATTATACCATGATCACATTTGTCGAAAGCTTTAGCAAAATTCGTTTATATGACATCGTAGTTTTCATTGCTTTGCAGTACATCTAGGATATTGTTATAGTGTTCTATAAGTTGTGATAGGCATGATCTTCCTGATCGGAATCCGTGCTGATTTTCATCGAATCCTTCCAGTGTCTCCACGAGGTCAGATTTTCTTTCTAACTATTCTTTTAAATACTTTGGTGAGGCGGGACGTTAATGACACTGGTAGTTCTTTGCTTGAGATCTGTCCCCTCCTTTCTATATAGGGACAATGTTTGCTCTTTTCAAGATGCTCGGTATTTCCCCAGTGTCTTGGGATCTTCTCCATATTCAGTGTAAGGGTGTAGCTATTTCGTTTTTAAAGTTTTTAATTAATAATGCGTTCCAGTTCTCCGGACCTGCAGCTAAATGTGTTTTCATTTGTCCTATAGCTCTTGCTACATCTCGTCGGGTATAATTAAAATTAAAGTCTGTTATACACCCGCCTTGCATTTTCTCTTCAAAGAATGCATCAATGTCAGGTATCGCTTTGTCATTTTTTGGGGTACTGAAGATTGATTCATGCTGGGCTCTCAATATTTATATATAAAGGAAACTGACATTAACTATTATACGTAAAATCTATTTCTTTCTTTTAATTTCACTTCTCAGAGGGTGACAAGTTATTCATGGACACATTTTAATTATAAATAATTCTTTATATTAACTGTCTTTTTGTTTGTTCCAGGTGATTTTTGAGTACTAAGCTTTGGAAAGTTGAACTGCACCATCAAAACTGAAAATGAACAAATGGAGCAAGGAAAACCAAGCCTCCATTGTGGAAATGTAGAGCTTTATTTTGCCAATAAGTACTCTATAACAATTGCTCAAAGGCAATTTTTGGCAAAGTTTAGTTTGCGGACATAACCCACAAGGAATTCAATATTGCGCTAGGTTAAAGCACATAGGACAACGGGCAGTGTAGCGGATGCAAAAACGTCAGGGCGAAGGAAAACAGTAAGAACTAAAGAACCAATTGAGAGAGAGAGAAGCAGTTTAACAGACCCCAAAGCAGTCGGTGAGAAGGCATTCTCTACAGCTAGACATTAACATGGAAACTGTGCGTACAATTGTGAAGGATCTTAGTTTGTATCCCTACAAAATACAAGTGACACAACAGTTCAAATCGGCAGATAAACGAAGCCGACTGGCAATGTACTGTATAATACTATTATAGGACTTTTGCTAGGTAACCCAAATTTCGGAGAAAACTTCATAATGACAGATGAAGCACATTTTCACTTATCAGGGTATGTCAACAAACAAAACTGTCGAATATGGGCCAACACAAATCCTCACGAAATCCACGAAAAACCTTTACACAGCCAGAAAGTGACAGTGTGGTGTGTCATCTCCAAATAGGATCATATTTCTTTGAGAATGAACGGGGGTAAACTGTGACTGTGAATAGCGATCGATACCGTGGAATCCTGAGAGAATTTTTCATTCCTGAATTACGTCGCTGCAACCCAGACCTCAGTGAAATTTTCTTCCAACAGGAAGGTGCAACTTGCCACACAAGCAATGAAACGAAGAAACTGTTGCAAGAGACATTTCCAAATCATGTTGTTTCAAAATTTGCGGACACTCCATTCCACCCCGTTCACCTGATCTTACATCCTCAGATTTTTATTTGTAGAACTACTTAAAGTCCAAGGTTTATGTGACTACTTCATAACCTCGTAGCAGTTCCGTGCGTTGGTCTCTCTTCATACGAAGGTCAAGCTGGTGGCCCCACCTCTAGGACTGGTTTGGTGAAGAAGCGAATTGCTCTCTTCCGCTCTCCACCGCACATAGCCAAGACCACACTAGACCAAGAACATTACCTGAACTGAAAAACATCAGAAATGAAATGAGCCGCATTTCTCCTGAAACATTTCAGCAAATTATGAACAATTTCTTTTTCCGCTGCCGTGAATGCATATGTTTTAAGGGAAGTGATATCAGTCACTTTAAAAAAAATGAAGAAATCTGACTACCACCAATATTTCTACATTGTGTTCTTTCAAATGTTTGGCAGCTTGAATTTTTAATGTCCAAATAAAACAATTTATCAACAAAACAAATGTGTCCAGGAATTACTTGTCTCACACACACACACACACACACACACACACACACACACCCTGCGAATTCAAGAAACCGGACAACATTGTACGGTTCTTTTCCAGCTGAGCAGATGAGCAGCATGTTGAACCAAATAGTTATCAATTCTAACTCGTATAACTACACAAAACCAGCATATCCGACTTTATACATAAAAAAGGATCTATAAAAATAACCACAAAAATACTTACCATATTAAAAGGAATAAATGGGATCCTTTATAAATAAAAATTTTTCAGTGAATCTTTGTTTATATGAATGACTGTACGCGTGATCACACAACTTACACAAGACAGAATGCTTTTTTACAAATGATAAGCGTGATATGACGTGATTAATGACGAAGATAGAGGTAAAATCCAGGAAGATATGAATAAACAGAGCTGGGCACTTGCGGCATATTTTGCGGTACTGCGATACTGCGGTACTACCAAACTACCAAACCGGGACCGCATAACGCAGTACCGCAAAGGATCGCTGAAAGTACCGCAGTACCGCTACCGCATTCAAATTTCCGCGTACCGGTTTGGTACCGGTTTGGTAGTACCGCAGTACCGCAGTACCGCAAAATATGCCGCAAGTGCCCAGCTCTGTGAATAAAATCATTGATTGGTCAGTCACATGGCAAATGAGATTTAACGTCGATAAGTGCAAAATTTTACATATAGGTTCGCGTAACGGTAATTTTTCGTATATTATGTAAGGGAAGGAGTTAACAAGGGTAGAGCAGGAAAAAGATTTATGAGTTATAGTCACTGGTGATTTAAAAGTAGCGAAACAGAGTACAGCAGCGGTCAATAAAGCGAACAAAGTGTTAGGTTTTATAGCTCGGAATTTTGAGTACAAATCGGGCGATATTATAGTTCCTCTTTATAAATCATTAGTTAGACCCCATTTGGAGTACGCGGTCCAATTTTGGAATCCGCATATACGCAAAGATATAGACAAAATCGAAAGAGTTCAAAGACGAGCAACTAAGATGATTCCGTCGCTTAGGTCAAAGTCGCACGAGGATAGGCTTAAGGAGTTAAAATTGACTACACTCGAGACTCGGAGGCTAAGGGGTGATCTAATCCAGGTGTTCAAAATTATGAATGGGTTCGATAACGTAGATAGAGATAGCTTTTTCGAAATATCTCAATATAATAGGACTAGAAATAACGGGTGTAAGTTGACAAGTAGAAGGTTCGAGACAGCAGTTGCCAAAAACTTTTCTACGCATAGAATAGTAAAGAGCTGGAATAGTTTGCCGGTAGAAGTAATTAGTAGCACGTCTATAAACATATTTAAAAATCGATTAGACGCATATGTTGATAGATTGGGTATAGTTTAAGATAGTAAAATTAAGGCTTTGTGGTTCGGAACCCACGTAAAATTGTAGGTCCCCTCCGCCACCACGGAGGACATGCACAATACACAATTACGAACACAGTTAGGTAGACCAGCCATGAGTGGATCCTAGGGTCTTTGTTGGTCTGAAACATTGTAACATCATAACATATCTATTTTCAACGCATTTATACCTGTCTGTCTGTCCTCAAAGAGAAAGGATTATTTATATGTAAGAAATAATTATAACCTTTACCAGTCACTTTACCAGTGACAACAACACTTATCGAGCAATGCAGGAGAGGATTAAACTAGGATATGCAGTAATGAATAAAATGGATAAAATCTGGAAAGACAACCACATCAGTATGAAACTAAAAATTAGATTATATGAATCCATAGTACTGCCAACAGTACTGTTCGGAGCTGAAAGTTGGATAATGAGAGAGAAAGAGCGGAAAAAGTTAAATGCATTTGAGATGTACTGTTTGAGAAGGATTTGTGGGGTGAGATGGATGGACCGGGTGACCAATGAGCAGATCAGGAACCAGACCAACGTTAAGATCCCAGTGAAAAGCAAAGTCGAAGATATTCAGAGAAGATGGTTTGGGCATATGGAGAGAATGAGGGAGGAGAGGTTGCCCAGAAGAGCCATGTACGCAAGAGAGGATGGAACTAGACCGCGGGGATGCCCAAGAAGAACATGGTTGGCGAGCTTTAAGAGCGGAAACGCGGGGAGAGAATGGAGAGAGCTGACAACGATGGCGAGAGACAGACGAACCTGGATGGAGTACAGAAGTCATCAGAGGGACCCAACCCGGCTCTAACCGGATGGGAAATAAGTCAAGTAAGTCAATAATTATAAAAATAATTTCTAATTTCGGAGAAAGGGGCCGATTTATTCAGTAAAAATTTCTTGCTTTGAGTTTCGAAAGAGTTTATTTCTCAATTATTTTATTTGCATTGTTTCTTCTCAAGAAAACTAAGATATAATACGGTTGAAAATAGAGAAACAGTATTTATTCCAATCCACCTGGGGTGGGTGGGGGCTGCGCCTCTGTGCATCCAAATTGACAGGGTGTGAGGAGGGGTAGGGGATGAAGGTTGGCACTCATATTATACCGAAGCATTATGAATTTTTTAACGTTAAAATTATTCATGTTATATATGAAAATGCAAATGAATGAAAATGAAAAGGTTTATTGGCAGACTTTATTGGCGAGTATGTGTATATCTATATATATATATATTATATATATATATATATATATATATATATATATATATATATATATCATATAAAAAGTTTTGTCCCTACAAATATTTAAAAAAGGGGACAAGTCGCTTCCCGGAAATTATCGCCACATTAGTCGGAATTCAGTAGTTGGTAAGCTTATGGAGGTGATCGTTCGGAACAAACTAGTTAATCACTTAGAAATGAATAAATTAATTAAAGATTCTCAGCACGGTTTTTGACAGAATCGCTCTTGTCTTAAATCTTCAGTCTCACGGAATTGATGGTAATGTTCTGAAATAGATCGAAAATTGGTTTAGCGGACGTAAACAAAGAGTGGTCATTAATGACAAAGCGTCCAACTGGAGAAGCGTAACTAGCGGCGTTCTCAGGGATCAGTTCAAGGCCGGTTCTTTTTATTATTTGTATCAATGACATCGACAGCATAATTTCAAAATTTGTGGCCTCAAGAAGATATTAATAAGTCACTAGAGTGAGCCTAAATTTGGCAAATTAACTTTAATATAGGTAAATGTTTATCGGTAGAAACAATGTCAAAGAAAAGTATTCTTCAGGAGACAGGACACTAACGAGTGTTACGGAAGAGAAAGATTTGGGTATTATTGTTGCAGACACCCTTAAACCGAGTAAGCAATGCATCAAAGCGGTTAGAAAAGAAAGTAGAACCTTAGGATAAATTGCATCCAATACGCAGATGATACTACACTTACTTCTTCCCATTATAACGCGCACTTTTTGATTAATGAAACGAACAGGCAATTAGAAAATGTGAGCAGCGTGGGCACAAAAGGAGAGTGCAATGCAATTGAAAATGTTGATCAATGTTGCAAAGGAAATGTTGGCACCATTGCCAGTGCCAACCCCCCTTGTTGCAAGGCACCCCCCAATGGTGAGGGGGGGTTGTTGAAAGAGCAACAAGGGTTATGCAACTTGGAGGCTGAGTTATCCCCCAAGAGAAAGAGAGGAGAATGAGAGAGAGGAAGAGAGATGTTCGCTTCACAGGAGCCAAGCGCATATTAAGACTTCAGCCGAGCGGCCGTTGTCTTATAGGCCCCTAATCAGCCAGTTGACTTAATCAGCCAGTGCTTCCGGGCACTATCAGCCAGTTGGCACAGTGTATACATCATTTTGGCACGTACACATCCGTCTATACGCCCATAAAATATTACGCACACACGATTATATGCGTCGGGTTCGAGACCCGGAGCCGGCGCGTCCTTCCACGGTTGGTATATGAATGGGTGGCCAGGGTGCCCTAGCAGGGATCTCTCTCTCGCGCTCTCTCTTATATACACACCCCGTTAAACCGTAGGTCTAGGGCGGGGCGAAAAGTTTGGCCTTCGCCAGAATGAACAATTCGGGCCGAAGCCATCGATAGCAAAGGTTGTCCTATATATGTACAATTCTCTCTCTCTCTCTCTCTCTCTCTCTCTCTCTAGTTACGATGTCGATTTTAGAAGTATGTTTAGTTTAAATGATAACCCAACTCGCAACAATGGTTGGAAGTTGGATTTGAAACGGTTTAGGACTAGTGTGTGTGGGAATTACTTTACGTATAAGATCTGTGACACATGGAACAGGTTACCTTCAGAAGTTGTGAACAGTTCCTCTGTGGATCAGTTCAAGAAAAGGTTAGACGAAATCTTGCACACTATTTGAGTGTGTACAAAATTTTCCCTGGCACCCATTGCCATTGGTACCTCCTCGGTATGGGCCGCAAGGCCTTTTGAGGTACTTCTTTTCCTTGTAACTCCTTGTAACTCTCTCTCTCTCGCTATATATATATATACACAGACACACAATTATGCTAAACAACGTTCTGAAAATTGTGTTTGGCGCAGGAGTTTATGATATCGAAATAAACTTTGGTGTTTAATGATCCGCTACATCACACATCTCTGTTATTTTTAAAATTTATTTATTGTATCGAAAGCAAAGATGATCCTATATATGTACAAATACAGTATAATGAAATTCCCTCCTGAACATTTCCTAATTAAACGAAGTAGACAGCTGAACAATAGAAGATCATAAATATTTATGGAATATATATATATATATATATATATATATATATATATATATATATATATATATATATTACACAATTATATTAAACATCCTTCTGAAAATTGCGTTTAGTGGCGACAGTTTGGTGGAAGCAATAGATAATATCGATTTTAAAATTCCAATAAATAAACTTCTTTTCGCAGGAGTTTATTTCGAGATCATAAACTTTGGGGTTAATGATACGCATCCATCTGTTATTTTTTTTAAATTTATTTATTGTATCGTATAACAATTCCGGGATACAATAAACTTTACAGATGGGTGGAATTGTTTCGAACTTTGTGCGCTGGTTGTTTTTCATTCATGGGTAATTGAATCTGAAATTACCTTCCAGTTTTATATTAAAAGACAATAAATTTTTCCCGATCCCATTTTAGATAGGGCACAATAAACCGATTCACAAACCATCCTCATCTACCTCTCTCTCTCCCTCTCGCTCTCTACCTCTCTCCTCTCTCTCTCTCTCTCTCTCTCTCTCTCTCTGTGTGGGAATTACTTTACCTATAAGATCTGTGACACGTGGAACAGGTTACCTTCAGAAGTTGTGAACAGTTCCTCTGTGGATCATTTCAAGAAAAAGTTAGACCAAATCTTGCAGACTATTTAAGTGTGTAGAAAATTTTCCCTGGCACCCGTTGCCATTGGTACCTCCTCGGTATGGGCCGCAAGGCCTTTTGAAGTAATTTTTTTTCTTGTAACTCCTTGTAACTCTCTCTCACTCTCTGCCGAATACAAGATAAAAAAAAAACGTTTCTCTCTCTCTCTACGAATGGGAATATCTGACACGCCCCAGATTTCACGGAGCAGCCAATCGCAGCCCTGTGGGTGGAACCCAGGACCTCTGTTTGGCCGCTATGTAGGCCAACGCGTCAAGCTCAGTCCAAAATTCACCGATAGCCAATAGTGAGCTAGCGTTTCGTGTGTTGCAGGTTGATCACGATCCCATTTATAAAAGGGGGAATTTTCATCTCTGAGCCTCATTTCAAAGTATTTTCATTCCTAGTGCTTTTGAAATATACACCATGGGCCAAGAGTCGGTCTACAGCTCCTCCGATTTGTTTGAAGATGGCGATTTCTACCCAACAGCTGCGCTCCACCTTTTCAACGCGGTGGAACAGAATGAACTTCTATCCACGCAAATTGTTACAGAAATTTGCGATGCATTGGAAGATCCAACGGACAATTCATTTGAAATGTAGGCGATTAATTTGTGATTATACATACTGCGATTCATTCAATGTTTTTAATTATTGTCTGTTTCCTTCGTTGTTATTTCGGCATATATATATATATATATATATATATATATATATATATATATATATATATATCCCGAACTAACCACGAAGGAAACAGAGAATGAGACAATAATTAAAAAAAAAAAGTTCAAAACGCATTTATTGTGGCCTTTTATAAGTTAACACTGATGGAAACGTTATATATATAGACCAAGAATAAAGCACAAACTATTTTCAAAACGCATTTATTATGGCATTTATAAGTTAATTAACACTGTGTAAGCTGCATAGCATCACCATATATATATATATATATAACATACAGGGTGTCCGGGAATTATCTGTACAATTTTTGGCTGTTATTAAAAGTCAACCATGAAGTGTAGAAATTCCAGTGTTGTCCCATTTTACAGAAGATCTCATTAAGTTTTTTCTGATACCACGTTTTGACAAGTTTTTTAGAAATGTACGCGGGTGACAGACATTGATGATTTAAAAGCAAGAATCACAGCTGCTATTGAGCGAATTGATGTGGATATGCTGCAGCGTACATGGCAACATTTGGAGTATCGATTGGATGTTTTGCGAATCACTAATGGTGCACATATCGAATGTTTGTAACAACGTTACTGTAATAAAAGAAACTTTTGGAAATACAGATTCTAAATAATCTTGTTTAAGAATTTTACGTGTTATCAAGAATTTTATTAAAAGATGAAATTGTACAGATAATGTTCGGACACACTGGAATTTCTAAAAAAACTTGTCAAAGCTTGGTATCAGAAAAAACTTAATGAGATTCTCTGTAAAATGGGACAACACTGGAATTTCTACACTTCATGGTTGACTTTTAATAACAGCCAAAAATTGTACAGATAATTCTCGGACACCCTGTATATATATATATATATATATACAGGGCGTTTGAAAAAGGGTTATACAATTTTCAACGTTTATTTACAAAGAACCAGAAACCTCATGAACGTGAACAAAACATTTTTTGAAAGCTTGTGAAATTATATTTTTTTGACAGTAAGTTTAAGCAAAATTAAGGAAAATGCAGTTCAGCATAATGGAGTTAAGCAAAATCCTTGTAATTGACGTTCTCGATGTGTGCCCCACCGCGGTTCAGACAGGCTTTGATCCTGACTCCTAAGTTCTGTCCAACTTTCCTTCAGGTCTCACGGGGCATTTCCTGGAGGTAGTCTGATACCTTCTGCTTCAGATCGTCCAGTGTGGCAGGGCGGTTGGAGTAGACAGAGTCCTTGGCAGCCCCCCCGAACCAGTAGTCCAGAGGGTTCAAGTCTGGGCTATGGGGTGCCCAGTCATGAGCGGTACCCAGGGAAATGAGACGGTTTCTGAAGAGCTGCCGCAGGACAGTGATGGTGTCACCAGCTGTATGCGGGGTGGCACCATCCTGCCTAAACCAGGTCATCCTCAAACCAGTAAGGCCCTAGCATTCCCCATCTGACATTGAAGGCGCAGAAGCATGTGACCTTAGGCCCTTTCAGGCACCTCTCAGTGATCTCCTCAGGTGGTTTTGCGCCCCATAAAATGTTGCTGTGGTTGTTGATGGCACCGCTCAAATGGAAATAGGCTTCATCACTGAACCAGATCAGGTTGATCCAGTTTGAGTAGCGCTCCATCCTGTCACTGAGCCAGTTGCACATGTCAACTCTCTTTCTCATGTCATCTTGAGTCAGTTTATGCCTAATAGAAATGATGTACGGGAAAAGCTTCAGTTCCTTAGTGAGGATACGCCAGACTGATGTTGGTTTGATGCCCAGCTCCTGGGAGCGCCGGCGGTGGGACTTCTTGGGACTGTCCACTACAGAATCCCACACGACGTCGATGTTGGCTTGGCTCTTGGTTACTGATGCTGGCCTGCCACTGTTGCCCTTGCTCTGGTTGTGCACTGTACCCTTGTCCTCAAAATGTTTCACAACACGTTGAATGTCACAATTTGTTGGTCCAACACGTGTTCTGAGATTGAATTCCAGACAGAACCTCCAGCGGGTCTCTACATATGATTTCGTCTCATACCACAGAGACACCACTACTTTTGTCTTCTGCTCCACTGTCAATGGCATAGTTGAGCTAGGGAGCTAGAAATTCCAGAGAACAAATATCAGAATACCACTACCAAAACCTGAAAAGTTTGTATAAAGTTGTATAATTCTCTTTGAAACGCCCTGTGTATGTATGTATATATATATATATATATATATATATATATGGTGATGCTATGCAGCTCATACAGTGTTAATTAACTTATAAGTGCCATAATAAATGCGTTTTTAAAATAGTTTGTGCTTTATTTTTGGTCTGTATATAACGTTTCCATCAGTGTTAACTTATAAAAGGTCACAATAAATGCGTTTTGAAAAATATTTTTAATTATTGTCTCATTCTCTACTTCCTTCGTGGTTATTTCGGCATATATATATATATATATATATATATATATATATGATGTGTTTTATTTGCACACTTCTTGTACAGGTAGGATTATAGAAATATTAAAAACTTACAATAGAAATATTAAAAACTATTAAGAATTTTCTGCGGGTTCGAAACCTGGTGTCGGTAGATGTCTTAGCACTCTTACTTTTGAAAACTGTCAGGATATCTGTTTTGTGCTTAAATTTGCTGTTAGCCTAAACTAGCTTTATTCTGAATTTTTCTCCAACGAAAAAATTAATCCCATTATGTTATTTATTATTGTCTGTTTCTTTCGTGATTAATTTGGCATATATATATATATATATATATATATATTATATATGGTGGAGCTTTAATAATAGTGTCGGCAGACGATGTTTTAGAACTCTTACTTTTGAAAACTGTCAGGATATCTGCTTTTTTATTATAATTTTTAAAATTCGTGGCATTTTCTCTTATTGTAGCTCTTTCATTAAACTTTATTTTTCTACAGATCTACAGATCTACAGAAGCTAAGGCTAACAAAGACCCTAAGATCCACTCTAAGGTTAGCCCGAGAGAAAGGAAAGAGTAGGGGGTTAAGAGAAGAGAAGAGAATACGGGGTTAAGTAAGGAGGAACACCTATCACTCGTGGGTTAACATTCATTCAGATAAAGAGAAAAAAGACTCATCATCATCATCCGCCGGCCACTGGCGACAAGTCAGAAAAATAGTCGGAGAAAATAGGAGAGGGGTGAAAGATGAAAAGAAGTAAAATAAGAACGCTTACAAACCATGCAAACACAGTCTTAACTCACTGTCATACCATGCAAACTACAAACATGCAAGAAAAGAGGGGTACAGACATGCAAAGTAAGGAGAGGATAAGAAAAAAAAGTAGGTAAAGTTAAACAAAAAGTGGGTTAGTTTACGTTACGAGCTACATCTACGTTCGTGTTAGTCTAATTTTTTATTTTTTATTGCTGGCATCACACGCTGGCATGTCACAAGCTGGCATTTATCGTCAACAGACTCATCCTCGACCCCCCCCCCCAGAGCTCCTGTTGCTAATTGTTTTTTTTATTTTAAACAACGTTAATATTTTTAAAATGTCTGTCAAGACGGTTTTTAAACACATTAACGATGGTAGAGTTCACGACGGGCGCGGGAAGATTATTCAATTTATCAATTACTTTAAACGTAAAGAAGTTTTTAGCGATATTAACTTTATAGGACCGATGCGGAACTTCATCGTGTTATAACTACTTTTTGTTTTGATGAAAGGGGAATAAGTGATATGGATGCTTTACCCCACAACCAAACCAGCGATCTGAACACAGAGGTCGAGGTATTAAATGGTAGAAAATATGTACAAAACGGAACCAGTGTCCATTAAATAAGTCTTAATGGCTACAAATAGGCCTTTACACAATATAGATATACACCTTTACACAATACAGCGGGTGCTAACATATGGGAACCTTTTTTTATCTGTTTGCATACCGCTTTATCGTTTATTTCAGTGTTGCACAAATCGAATAATTTTTAAAAATTTATAAATCCCTTCCCACGTGACATGTGCGTGAGAAATGAGAGTGTACATGCCGCACGTGTTGCTATAATATCCCTGAAAGCGATACGGGTTCCATACAATATCAGGTACATGCATCTGCTCGATAAACTCTACAACCATAGAATCGTTCTAGGGCTGAGTGCATTCTTTCCCTATTTTTAAAATAGATTGCAAACCAATGAATCCCCTCACCCCCCCACAATGTTGGTGTTAACGATAATCCCGTACCAGTTTCTCGTAGTTAGCAATTTCAATATTTCATTCTTCGCAAACACACCGATAAATTTGGAGCGTGTGATTCGGTCACTTTTCATCCCTCTCTGGAGTGTATTCGCGTCCATTTTAAAAGTCTGTGACCACGTTCCTGAAACGGTCATCTTCTATTAGTGCTTGTGATTCGAGGTACACGAGTACATTAATAGGGACGTCTATAGGCTTGGCAAATTCCAACCTGACTGAGATATTCCCGCTCTGTTATGGCGATAAGTGTGTATTTACGCCAGTAGACAAGTCAGGCGTAACATCAAATGAATAAATGTTAAATTCTTCGGCAAATTCTTTCTGCGTTACACCGAACCCAAGCTCGTCACAGGCACCTGTATTATGAGCCAGACTACTATAAGCTCTCGCGCAGAGCGGGAACACAGCATCTGATGAGTAGTCCGTAATCATAGTCCCTCCCAACGCGATGCCATTTACGTATAGAGTTATATTTTTAAGGCCGAAATTCTCGAATTTAAAGGCACTCTTTTTATGTTTTCCATTCGTCGAGACGTGGTCCTGCATTCCAATTAATATCCTTTTAGGTAGGACTCCAAGGGCCACGTTTTCTAGTTGCTTCGAGGCCAACCCGGCGGGAACCGTGTATAGTTTGATCTGTACCCAGTTAATTGGGTATTTTACCCTGGCATGTATTAAGTCTTTCTCAATTTCTATTTGTTTTGGCGAACTTAATTTCACTCGGCGTATACGCAAATACGCCTCCATGAGGTGAATCACAACGGGTTTCGCGCCCTCTTCTTGATCAGACCACAGATTTATGCAAATCTCAGGACTCGTGCGGTTGAACTTTAACTTCAGATCGATGCCGTTCATAAGCAGTTTCTCCTGGAATGTGAAGTCTGTATGAAGACGTCCAAAACACTCGTATATCTTTTTTTTAGAATTTTTAAATTTATCCTTTATACCATTTTCATCTTTAGTCTGATAAAAACCCTCGGCTGTTAAAAAGGTTTCCTTCGCTTCTTTTGAAAAGTTGAGGACATTTTCCAGATGGGCTCGTAGGTGATAATACCCCGTTCCTGTCGCGATGTTAACCTGATTTAAATACACCTCACACTGGCTGAATATGGAGTGTAAAAAGTTGGTTTCATGGCATGCTGAGTAACTATCATCGCAGTCCGTTCCATCTAAATGGGCTATACGCAGTTTAGCGTACATGTGCATGCAGATCGGGTCAAAAAAGTAAGGGCCTGAGCTGAGTATCACGAATTCTATAGGGGCACTGGGCGAACTAATCGTGTTTAATGGGTTAATTGTAATAAAGTCGCTATGCTCAATTGAGACCTGAGTGGGGGGCATATCAAAGGGGGACAGTTCCGATTTACAGCATTGTGAACTAAACGGATGGATGAAACGCGCCATGACCAGTCAGAAATAGTGCCACCTCTCTCGACAACTAGTAAACAGCCTATATCAGTTAAAAAAATTATCAGCCATAGGCTTCATACGCTTAGAGCACTTCTTTTTTGATTTCCTTTTACGTTTAGGGCCACGTGATGGTAACCCCTTCTTCCTGGCAGCTCTCTTCTTTCCGCCACCACGCATTTTCCTCTGCATCTTTGATGATTTCGTTCCGTGTACGTTTTAAATGATTTTTAGAACTTCTTTAGGCTTAGTTCCACCCATTATGTTTCCTGCCGCGTTAAAACCTGTTTGTAACGCCTTCCTCCCTAGGTATCGAGCACCCCTCTTCAACAGTGGGACAGTGGTACGTAGTATGGATGAAAAAATGGATCCAAGCCCACTCCGACGCTGATATCTCACTCCTCGATAGACTGTGAATGGTCTTCGGATCATTATAAACGACGAAAGTGTGATTTCACTGTTAAGCCCCCTTCACCGAATGGGAAATTTTTTCCCTCAATCGTTCATATATATATCGAGATGTTGGTTAATAGATTAGTCCCAACATTCGCATAATAGGGCTTGTCATATGTAATGCTCAAACTTTTCTCTCTATGGTTGGGGATGTGTGCAATGCGCAGTAGGCGCGCCTGGGTGTCCCCAACAAATTGGTGCTCTACGATATTGCTGTAAATATAGCACATGTCTAGGGGTGGAGAGCTTTCACCCAATTTCTCCATCTTCAATTGATACATTAAGCTGGACAAGTCATACTGTGCCTCATGAAAGGTATCTGTTTGGAGAGCTGCGCTGTATCGGCCCTCAGCCACAATTGTGAACAGCTCTTTATCTTTAATATTTCTACTAAGCGTTGATTTTAACTTTAATGTGCATGCAGGCGTATCTATGTTTACGACTTCAAAAAGTAAATCGTCTGTCAGGTACGACTTTTCAAGACTTGTTTAACCCCATCACAATGTCCATGGCTGTGTCGTAATGCCCGATTCCTAGCGTTACATTTGTGCTATAGTAATGCACCTCACCGAACAGGACTGATCGCATAGTATTATCTAAGGTTATGTTTAATTTTTCGCACTCATCGATTCTTCTATGGATCAGAAGTATGATTTGCTCATTTTCAAGAGTTAAAAATTTGGAGACAAACTGGAGTTCACATAAACCCACCTCATACGAATCACGCTCCAATTCAATAGGTCCGTGGAGTTCTGTCACAAAGTTGGCCAGGGTGTTGTTAGGATGTACAGACAGAGAAGAAGAGGACGGGAGTGTGACATGGAAGTGGCTAGGTTGTTAGGATGTACAGACAGAGAAGAAGAGGACGGGAGTGTGACATAGAAGTGGCTAGGCGCCATGTTACATACTATTTAAGCTTCATTATTGCAGCAGCTTTTAAATAGGCGTTGAAGTTTCTGAGTACCCTAGCCATTTCACCAGGTACATTTCCCTCTTTCCTGAACCTTTGCTGTCTAAAATTTTTTCAATTTTAAACACACTGTTTCCTAAATTAAATGTCACTTTCTGCAACTCCTCGCGGTAAAAGCCTCCAGCGATCTCTTCCCTATTCAAATCTTCAACGCAATACATCATTATCTCACCTTTGGGTCACATAGCACAAACTTTAAAAATCTTACGTGTCCATCCTTGCTCAAACCCTTTCGCGAATTTATTTCCCGAACGTGATAGCCTTACATAATCATTGATTTTAAAAGGTGTAGAGTGCGGCGACGGTGCTCCAGCTCTTCTCACCTCTGGCAGCGTACCTCTTTCTAAAACTTCGTTAGGTGTTGTTCCAATCGTACGGTGGTGTGAACGGATTTATGATGATGCCAATGACCCGAGAACGTTTATATATCTGTATGTGTTTTTATGTGTAAAATAGCGATCCTTTCTGGTACGTTGAACTCTTTCAGCTAAAGAGGCCTTATGTATAGAACTGCTAGTGTGGTAACTGATATTAAACTCTGTCAGCATGTTCTGAAAAGCGCGACCTATAAATTCTTTCCCCAAATCTGTACAAAAATAGCCAGGAACCCTTTTTTCTTTTAACATCAACGTTTTGGTCGCTTTAGCAACTGTTTCAGGCGATTTATTTTTCATTGGAGTTAGCCACAGATATCTAGAGAATACATCTATTATGAATAGGATGTAACTGTATCCGTCATTATACACTGAATATCTTTGCATGTCTGTTAAATCCGCTTGCCAAATAGAGTCAATCGAATCCACTGTTGTCTTGGCCGTTTTAAACCTTTTTCTCACCGGTTTATGAAGTGTATACGCATCCTGCTCGCGCAAAAACCGCTCAACATCTTTTTTCCCTTCTCCATAAACACCTCTGTTCAGTTTATTAACGCCACCATAGGAGGCGGGGTGAGAAATGTCATAATAGCGTTTACTTAATATGTTAGCCATTTGCGTATTTTAGAGACACGTGGATAACGTTGGACGTTTGTTCTCTTCTTTCTCTTCTTCAGAGACGCTGTTGCTGGGGGCGATGGCGTACTCAGTTGTGACACATTCGAGACTTGATCCAGGTCTTTTAACCTATTCAGATTACCTAGCAATGTTTTGGGGACATTTATTTGTTGTAGTCTTGCTTTAATATGCCTCCATCCTGTTGGTGAGGGGCCTATCCCACTTTCTCACCAGATCATGAACAATGTCAACGATGTTGGATCCTTGTACCCTTGTTCCTTCAACAATGACCTCGCCAGTATCGGTCCCCTGTATTATGGGGTCCTCACTTCGATTATAAAGACTTAAGCCTTTATTCCTCAATGTATGTGGGAGGCTGTTTTTTAACACATGTTGGCCATCTCTAACGTCGGGCCCAGGTCCTGTGTCGCCATGCTCAGCGCTGCTCGCGCTGTGCCTAATAATCACGAACACCTTTGTCGGATTCTTATAATCTTCGTACTCATGAAGGAATTTCTGCAAAGTCTCTTGGTACAAGATCCTTTTCTCATCAGGTGACTTTTCACTGTTTAATAGGGCTAGCAACTCGCTTTCCATTCTTTTAAGCCTACTTTTACGGGGTTCTAGAGCCGTGTCTGGAATCTTTGAACTTTGCAATGAAGCATACACCTCGTGCGGAATCACTATCATCTTCTTCAGTATATTAACCTAGTCAGTAAAGGACCCAAAACTGAAAATAAGATGGGTAGGAATGATCCTCCAATAATTCGCTTTTACTTACCCACAGTTTGACTTTTATGAGTGAGCGCTCGTATTATGTTCTTGTAACGACGTAAGCGAGCCTTCTGAGGGGGTTTCATTGGCACATTATATTTTCTAACATTAAGAGAGATTTCACAAATGCATTTTAAAATGTCGGAGTCGATATTTTTAACAAACATCTTTTGCAGTGTGCCCGGGGCAATCATTGATAGATTTTTATTAATTCACGTTATTTCTTCAGCCTATTTGTCATTCTGGAATATACACCGTTTCAGGTTCGTTTTGGAATATTTCGTTCTTAGAAGCATTCTAAACGTGTTTCGCAGGTGAAGGTCACAAAGCAAATATCCATGACGCTGACTTGTGGCTTTTTTATAAACTCCAAAAAACCATTACGTTGATTCGGGAACATTTGATTGGCTAATACCCCAGTTTGTGACACATCGCTACGTTGTGCGAATAAGACTAGATATTGTGTATTTAGCGAAACATCGCGCATCTGTCTATTTTTGAAAAATAGATTCTGGTTGATAAATAATACGCTTATGTTAAGATGGTGTGAGAACACTGTAAATGTCTCGGCAAACGTTTTATCCATTTCCAAGATGAGATCGTCAATTACAACAACTATATGCTCATTACCTTTAACGAATTAACGTCATATACACCCTTGTGGAAAAAAATTTCATCTTGGTACTCGTTGAACACTGACTGATTCGTCAAATAGCACCATATTACTTTATGCACAAATTTTGAGAACATCTCCCCCTTATCTTTAATGATTTTAAGCATAAATACAGCTTTTCCACATCCTGTAGGGCCAAATATAATATATGTGGATGGGCTTGTGAACCTTAATTTTTCTACAGATTCCATCTCTAACACGTCACACCCCTAAGTGGGTCATTTACAAAATATTGAAAATTTTGTGAGCTGTTCCTTATATTTGGTTTTCTTCTTCCACAGAACCGTGAATGACGACGATGTACAGCACCCCATCATCGATATCACAGACGAACCCGATGACCGTGCAACTACAGAGGCCTTCCCCGCTGACGAACCCTCACCAGCGACATCTGTAGCATGCGACAGTTCAAAGCGGATGCATGATGAAGAGCCCTCCACGTCAGGTATAAAGCGTGCCAGGATTGCGCCGGTTGTTAGACCCCCAATAATAGAGCCCCAACCCTCTAAATCTTACGACACAACCCCCACAGTAGTACCTTCCTCAAATATGCCCCATTATTCAGTTCCGGGTACTTCCTCCACAACAGCTTCTCAAATTGTGGAGGATGGTATAACATTCGAGTTGGTTCGCACCGCTACCCCCACCCCTGCCCTGACTAGAATTAGGTACGTGGTCAGGGTTGACCCTGGATCCCTGTATACCAACGGATTGCGGGGCGTAGTTGAACGTATTGTGGAGTTTGCTCTTCAGAACCGCGACGAACCTGAATTCCGGACGAGGTTATCCTTCAGGTTCGGGTCAGATGAAGGGGACTATTTTTGGTTAGTAATAACGTTCAGACGTTTGGCGGCTGTAGACATAGAATATATCTTGGGCCGTATAATGCAAGCCTCTCAAAGTGGTACATCCTTCAAAATGGACAACTTCATGGTAGATATTGACAGAGTATTCCGGTTATTTACAGAAAACATTTAAACGTCGATCGTGGTTGTGGTTTTATAGCAATAATCTTAGCTCATATGTTCACTGTGCTTAATACTTGGACTCAAAAATTTGGCTGCCCACGTTTGTGCAGCGTGTCCGTAAAATGGCTTCAGATTGTAAGCTTGAGTTTGAGTGTAATATGGGTACTGAAGAACTGAGAAGGGCCGAACAGGAAATGAATGCACGTATAGTCGTATTTGGAATGGATGATCGTCGTAGACCTGTGTATGTTTTTAAAAGCAGCGTGAGAGATCGTACAATACCTCTACTTATTTTAGGATTGTCAGGAACATCGTATCTCCCCATCCGTAACTTAAGGGCTCTCTACGCCAGTTATGATAAAAGTCGAAAATATGGAAGGCATCATGATTTGTGTAAGGGATGTCTTGAGTTTGCTGATGATATGGTGAAACATTGTAAGGATTGCTACATGGTATGTGAGCAGTGTAAAAGCCCCAAATGTGAAAGTCGTGTAGTTGAAACCGAGAAGAGGGAATAATGTGTGTAGACGTACATTTTTCAATAATAAATGCTTTGAACTCCATAAATCAATTGGCACTTGCAGGAAAATGGGGATTTGTAAGTGCGGTATGTTTCACATGATGGATAATTGGGATAATTTCAAATATAATGCGATGAAATTCACTGCTCTACATCTCATGAAAAATATAAGGCGGATGGAGTGAAACATGTATGTTATATGAAAGATTCTAAGCCTAAAAATAGCCCTTGTATAATCGTGTACTAAGATATAGAAACTTAAACGAACGCTGAAACCAACGAGGTCATTCCACATTTACTCGTAAGTCAGACTATCTGTGATGAGTGCATGGAGATCGAGTGTGATGAGTGCCACAAATGTGGAAAACGGACAAACGTTTTTAAAACGAATGCACACAACAACCCCGTCAAACTCTTTGTATCCTATATTGTCAAATTAGCGGACAAATTAAAAAAAATGACTGTGTATATTCTTGCCCATAACGGGTCGAAATTTGACACACAGTTCCTTTATAAGGAGTTGCTTGAACACGAGTCGTCTGCGATATTTACAGGTGATCCCTTGAAAAGAGGCAACAAACTAATACAGATGCAGCTAAGAGGTAATGTACAGTTTAAAGACACCTTGCAGTTCACACCTTGTAAATTAGCAAAGCTGCCCAAGGTCATGGGCGTAGCCGCTGAAATTTCAAAAGGATATTTCCCTCATACATTCCTCACTAAAGAAACTTTGAATTATGTGGGACTACCTCCACCCAAACATTACTTTAACAACACCAACATGAGTGATAGTGAGAGTGAAGATTTTGACCGCTACTACAACAGTTTTAATCTACAGAAGCTAAGGCTAACAAAGACCCTAAGATCCACTCTAAGGTTAGCCCGAGAGAAAGGAAAGAGTAGGGGGTTAAGAGAAGAGAATAATGGGTTAATTAAGTAGCAACACCTATCACTCGTGGGTTAACATTCATTCAGAAAAAGAGAAAGAAAGGCTCACTCACCATCATCATCAGTCGGCCACTGCCGAAAAGTCAGAAAACTAGTCGGAGAGAATAGGAAAGGGGTGAAAGATGAAAAGAAGTAAAATAAGAACGCTTACAAACCATGCAAACACAGTCTTAACTCACTATCATACCACGCAAACTACAGACATAAAAGTAAGGAGAGGATAAGAAGGAAAAAAAGAGTAGGTAAAGTAAAACAAAAAGTGGGTTAGTTTACGCTACGAGTTACATCTACGATCGTGTTAGTCTAATTTTTTTTTTTTTGTTTGCTGGCATCACACACTGGCATGTCACGAGCTGGCATTATTGTCAACAGACTCATCCTCGATCACCACCCCTAGAGCTCCTGTTCCTAATTGTTTTATTATATTAAACAACGTTAATAATTTTAACGAGGGAGAGGGAAAAGGGGGAGGCTGACAGGGAAATTGGGGAGGCTGAGAGGGAAAGAAAAGGGGGATTGTTTTATTATTATATTAAACAAAGGTAATATTTTTAAAATGCCTATCTAAACGGTTCTTAAACATATTAACGCTGGTAGAGTTCACGACTGACGCGGGTAGATTATTCCATTTATCAGTTACTTTAAACGTAAAGAAGTTTTTAGCGATATTAATGATGAAACGTCTGCCACGCAACTTAAATCCCTTATTGTTATTACGAATATTGCTATTATCGAAAGTGAACAGTTTGTCAAAATTTACATTATCGATGTTATTAACGATTTTGAAAACTTCAATAAGCTCCCCCCTTAATCTCCTAGTTTCGAGTGAATACAGGTCTAACTCTTTAATCCTATCTTCATAAGGCTTGTTGCGCAATGACGGAATCAGTTTCGTGGCACGACGCTGAACCCTTTCTAACCTATCAATATCCTCACGCAAGTACGGGCACCAAAACTGAACGTCATATTCTAAATGAGGCCTCACTAGGAACTTGTAAATGGGCAATATAATATCCTTCGATTTAAATTCGAAATTACGTTCTATGAAGCCTAACATTTTATTAGCTTTTGCGCAAGACTCCAGGCACTGGTTCCTAACCTTTAAATCCTTAGATACGCGTACGCCTATATCTACTTCCTCTTCATCGCTCGCTAACTCCCTATCATTCATCGTGTACGTGTAATCATTGTTACGAGAACCTATATGCAAAACTTTACATTTGTCTACGTTAAATTGCATCTGCCACTTATCCGTCCCCTCCATAATCCTATTTACATCGTCTTGGAGCCTATTTCGCTCGTCCTCGTTAACAACCTTACCGCCTATTTTAGTATCGTCCGCGAATTTTGATACGTTACTAGTCAATCCTACATCTATGTCGTTAATGTAAATTACGAATAGCAATGGGCCTAACACTGAACCCTGTGGGACACCGCTACCTACATCCAACCACCCCGATTCACTCCCATTAACTATGACCCTCTGCCTCCTAGCACGAAGCCATTGTTCTAACCAGTTAGCTACCTGACCGCGTATACCGTGCGCTTTGACCTTCGCCATTAATCTCCTATGCGGAACTGTATCGAACGCCTTTTTAAACTCTCAATAAATAACGTCAGCCGCTCTATGCCTATCGTATTCGCGCACTATTTCGTTATAAAATTCTAACAAATTAGTTAAACAAGATCTATGGCGTCGAAACCCATGCTGACTACTATTAATCAAATCTCTACTTTCTAAGTGATCGATGATACGATCCCTAACTACGGATTCCAAAAGTTTACCGACAATTGACGTTAAGCTAATGGGCCTATAATTACTAGCTAGTGTGCGGTCGCCTTTTTTAAAAATAGGCGTAACGTTAGCTAATTTGAAGTCTTCAGGAATAATCCCCGTTTCGAGTGACTGATTAAAAATCTTCGTTAAGGGGCCTACAATAACGTCTTTCGAATCTTTGAAATGTCTGGGATTAAAAGCGTCAGGGCCTGGAGCCTTGCTAACTTTTAGCCTATCGATATAATGCGCAATCTCACCCTCGTAAACAGTTATTTCATCCAAAATAGTCTCGCTAGTAAATGGAACGATATCGTCCACGTCGGGGACATTATTTACGTCTTCTACGGTAAGAACTGTCGCAAAAAAGTTATTGAAAATACCTGCCATCGCCTGAGCGTCAGAAGCCAAAGCGTCATTCACATCCACTAGAGGGCCTATGTTATCTTTTATCGGCTTACGATTATTGACGTATTCAAAAACTTTTTTGGATTATGTTTACTATCCGCACCTATAAGTATCTTTAAATTACACTTAGCATTCCTAACTGATCTTTTAACCTGACGTCTAAGCTCGATATATCTATTAAAGTTAGCTGCCGTGCCATTGCGCTTATTAAGTCTATACGCTCTATTACGCTTGTTTATGAACTCGCCTATTTCCCTAGTCCACCACTTTGGCCTACCATAATTTCTAGCGCGCTTGTGCCTACGAGGAATAAACTCCCTTTCAATATTCCTAAAACTTTCTTTAAACGCAACCCAATGCAAATTTGTGTCATTACCCATAAATAAGTTGTCCCAGTCCACTACTCTCATCCTATACGCAAAACTATCAAAATTAGCCCTACGAAAATCAGGGACTTCTATTTCGTTACTATCCTTAGTGTTTTCTATGAATAACTTAAACCTAAGAATTTGATGATCACTACATCCTAAACTCTCGCCTACTTCTAAACCTTCGACTATATTCTCGCCGTTCGTCATCACCAAATCTAAAATATTATCACCGCACGTTGGTTCGGTAACCATCTGTCGTAAAAAGTTATCTTCCATAAATTCCATCAATCTCAAACCCTCCTCATTACCAGTAAAAGTCTCATAATTAACATTAGGACAGTTAAAGTCTCCGACAATTATACTATTCCGATTGTCAATAAAGTTACCAAGTGAGTAAAATCTATTATCTGTATCGAGGGGTTGAACGGGAGGTCTATAAACAACAACAAAATTAAAACTAATCCTACGCGCCCTAGCTTCAACACATATCGCATTATTTGCTGCCGGAAAATCTAACTTAACCTCGATAGCCCTAAGGGAATTACGAATGTACAACAAAACGCCTCCACCAATCCTATGTAACCTATCATTAGGAAAGAGTTTAAAACCCGGTATATCAAGTTCCCCCAACAAGTCCCGAGTCACTGAATTTAACCAAGTTTCAGTGATAGCAACTATATCGTAGTTGCCGGAATAAATTATCGCCTTAAATTCATTTAATTTATTTCTAATACTACACGCGTTACAATAAAAGACGTTTAAGTTATTTTTTACCACGGGCGGGCGTATTAAAATATTTTTCACGTCGGGCCCGCGTTCCCCGGACCCACAACGTTTAAAGAAGGCTTCGACCTATACAGCTTTCTATTAACCTACCTAGCCTAGCATTACCTATTTCGTTAAAATGCACCCCATCTTTTATAAAAAGGCTAGGATCACTGAATTCGGACCACAGCTTTACGAAGGGTACATTTTCCTCAGCACAAATCTTTTCGAATTTAGCACTCAAAAATATAATTTTAGACGTAATCCTAAGACCCAAACCGTGCGTAGGGGTAATACCTAGAACTAAAGACCTATCTGACCTCGCCTTCAGGGACCTAATTAACCCGCTATATCTCTCCAAAAGGTCAGGCACTCTCGTTGCCCCCTACCATCGTCACCAACATCGAGTGACGGGAGGCAACGTCAATCCTATCTACTTCGTCTCGAACTCTGTCAACCCTGGCCCCTGGGAAACAGACCCTCCTCCTCTTGGTTGGATGCCGTTCAACGAAATCTGCGTCCATATGGCGCACTAAAGAATCCCCAATTAAAATAGTTTCCCCCTCATTCACGTCCCTTTCCAAATGGGCGAAAGGGTTTGAAACCTCGATAGGGGGGGGGATTCCTATCATCTAACGTACGCGGCCTTGCTCCACCTTTAACTTCTCTAAATCCCTCCTCATCTACTAATCTCGGACTAGCCTTAAACCCTTCCTCAACTCTATCCAACCTTCCCGATAAGCTACCTAAACTAGAAGCTAGATTATGCATTATGCACCTCACCTTTCAAATTAGGAAGGTCTTCAACATTAGTATTGGTTCGGCTTTCGTCAACCGTAGCCCTACCCCTGCCTTCATCAAGCGTTGCAAGTCTTTCCGTTACCTCACGTACACTACGTTTTATTTCAACTATTTCCTCCCTTAACTCGCAAAAGAAACAAACTGATCTCTCGGTAACCGCCATAGGACCGCCGTCATAATCTTTAAACTCCGAATACCATCGGTTTACCCCACACCTAACACACGCTGCTTTCTGCGACGGCATCGCGCGTTAAAATTAGTTTATAACCGTCACAAGTTAAGTTAAACTAAGCCGGCACGCTATAAAATCTTCTAAATCGCTAAAAACCACTTATATTCAATTAGTTAACTATAACAATGTAAATATAAACGCAAGTATATAAAATTCAAAACTTACCAAAAGTAAAGTTGTTAGCAATATGCAAAATAGAAGCAATATCAGAGAGCTCAGGAAATGCGTCCGTTCAGTACAGAGTCTGGCTGAAGAATCCAGTCTGGCTAATCCATACAGTATAGCCGACGAATGTGAACGTTATTGCGTGAATGATGTACGTGTGCTTAGAGTATGCTTTCAAGCATTTAGAAGGATGTACATAGCCCGTTTCAAATGCGATCCGCTTCAAGTCGCTACCGCGATCGCTTCATTATGTTTTACAGTGTTCAAGAATAACTTCATGCCTAAAGACACCTTAGCCATCATTCACAGAAACAACCCCCGCAGTTGTGGGAACAAGGCTATTTACTGGCTCTTACACCTACAGCAACAGACCAGAGTATACATAAAACATGCCCGCAACACGGGTGAACTACCCGTTAAGGTCAATAGTCGTGTTTTTGGGGTTGACGGCCTAAGTGAGGATCCAGCCACTGGTGAGAAGATTGTGTATTCCTTTAACGGCTGCTGGTGGCATGGATACCCGTGCGCTGAATGTGCCGTCAAAGGGGACCTTTATGGAAGATCCCCCGCCGACAGCCTCGCATGGACCCGTAACCGTGATCAACTTATAGGCTCCCAGTTCACTCACAAAATCGTGTGGGAGCATGAGTATGATGCACGGATGGAAACATGCCCAGTACCCTGAAGAAATAAGGGCCATCAAACGTTCAATGGTGTTGTAGCCCCTCAAATGCGGTGACAACTTGTTTGGAGGGCGCACAAACCCATTGAAGCTATACTTTCCGCCTACGGAGGGCGTGAAACTCCACTACTACGACTTCTGCTCTTTATACCCCTACGTGATGAAGAACAATCCGTACCCCGTAGGTGCGCCTGAAAAAATGGTGGGTCCCACCATACAAACCACCGAGGAGTTTCCAGCTAACTTGAATGAGCGCTACTTTGGACTCTCTTTCGTAGATGTGCTCCCCCCTCGCGATTTATGGATGCCGATCTTACCCGTCGTTATAGATCAGAAACTCATGTTTCCCCTGTGCGTGAAGTGTGCAGAGGAGAACAGCGTGATTGTAACCATACAACCAACCAGCGTAAGATCAGAGGTGTATATACAAGCCCTGAGCTGGCCCTAGCCGTTCGCCATGGGTATAGAATATTGAAGATACATGAGGTGTGGAGGTTTCAGAAGCTACCCAGCCTTTTCACACCATATATAAACGCTTTTTTGAAGGATAAAGTAGAAGCATCAAGATATCCGCGAGGGATTGATACCGAAGATGAATAAAACGTCTTATATTCAGCGTTACCGTGCCCATGAAGGTATACAGCTTGACCGATCCCAAATTGTTAAGACTCTTAGCAAGCGCTTTAGTGCAAAGTTGTGTCTAAACAGTCTTTGGAGTAAATTTGCACAGAATACAGGCAAAGGGAACATTCATTTGGCACAAAGTTATAGTGAAGTCTGGGATTATGCCAATGCTCCCGATAAAGAGGTTATGGAGATCGTGAATGTAGGTAATACTTACATAATAAAGTACAACAATACCGAACTGGCCACAGATACCTCACGCGTTACAAACATACCTGTAGCCAGCTTCACAACGGCCTACGCCCGCATCAAACTTTGGGGTCTGCTGCACTCTCTTGGACGGATGGTTTTGTACGCTGACACAGATAGCGTGATATTCACAGCGAGGGAGGGGGAATACATGCCTGGTATTCGGGAATTCCTCGGAGAGCTAACTGATGAGATCAAGGACGAGCATGGTGATGGTGCATACGCAGACTCGTTTGTGTCAACAGGGCCAAAATCCTATGAGGTACGGGTGAGGGTAGGGGATTTTATGAAGTTAATCGTGAAGGCTAAGGGTATCACGCTTAACATGCGAACCGTCGAGTCGTTAACTTTGATTCGTTGAAGGATCTATGTGCTTAGAAGATGAGGGTGACCAGCCACCCCAACTGACTGTGGGGGCGCACAATTTTCGGGCGCAGAAACTGAGGTGTGTGAAGGAACTTAGGGGCACGAAGGTATGCCGTAACACCTATAGGAAACGTTACCAGGTGCCTGGTACCTATGTTACCGTACCCTTTGGTTACCTTAATCCTTGATTGTATTTATATATATGTGTATTGTTAAAGATATGTTTATTTATCACGTATATTTGCTTCAATTAAGGTTTCATTTTCTCCTTTGCGTTCGTGCGTGTGTGTTTACAGTAAAAAGCTGAGCTCCGCCCACTGTAAGATCGTTCACCTGAATCTTGCCACTACCTGACCATATCATTATCCCTGCGTGCTCAGTTGACCTCTGCATACCCTTGAGCTCAGACGTGTATTCTCCCGCGTAGAAGAAAAATAGTAATGGCTACCTTTAATATTGCGTGTTCAACGTTTATGAAGTGGTATTCGGCAAAGTGCCAAGATGTGGTGGATACTGAGAAACTCCCTATTCCACCCTCCTTTGATACTTTTAAGGCTACATTGAGCCGTGCGAAGGACCAAGATGTTCAAATACTCTACGGGTATTCTGGCGAGGTCATTGTAGGTTTTCGTAGTACAAACAATGTATTGAAGTATGTTGTAGACCTAACCTTTATAAAGGCTCACATATACCGGGAAGTAGAAGAAGCAACACGTTCAGAAGATAAACAACGGTTATGGTTAGTGAGTCTTGTTGATGAGTGGTGTGACAAGCGATATTATTTCATGTTACATCATATCGACTATTCGTACCCTACGCTTCAGAATGTAAATCTTGTCATCCTGGAGAATCTTAAGTATTTTGACCACTATATTAATATATATCATGACGAGTTTTGTAGTGAAGTTGTGGCTAATGGGCTGTGAGTTTTTAACAGACTTTAGAGAAGAGTATCGCTTGTTAAACAAAAAGGATAAATATGGGCATATGTTTCTCTCAAATAGTGCACCGGATTGTGAAGATGTTTAGTTTGTTGAACTGTACGTCTAGTGAGTGATAAAACATTAAACCCGGTATTGCTTCATGTAGCGGAAAATTCTGTTTGTCCAGTATAATGGGCACAAGTGTTCGAACAAGCCTGTACACCCTTCAGCAGTTTATGTTGTGACTCGCTCCCACCAGCGAGCCGCCCACCCGTGCACTTCACCCCTTCGAAACACACGAGTTCGAACAAACCCGTACACGTTTCATCAGCGTGACTCACTCCGCCCGTCGAGCCGATCCGTCCACCTGTGGCTCAAAGTAATCTCAGAGCTTGAACCGACTAGACGTGCGAATACGATGGAACTTCCTTTGAGAAGCATTCTCACCGCCTCGTACGATGTGTCCGTGACGAAGTCATTGCGCGTGTTCAGGCGTGAAACCGGCACCATTAACTATGTTCTTGAAACGATTTGCAGGCAAGCAAACTCTGGTAAACGTAATGTTATTCATTTAAGTGTTGAGATGAATAGAGTCTTCGTGATAGTTGAGAAGTGGGGAGAGGACCATTATAAAATACCGGCAGGTGTAGGTACAAGAAGAGAGCAGATTAGTGATGCCCCCTCATATGCCGTTGTTTGCACGTTGTGTATAAATAACGATCAGCCATGCATTGATATACGACTGATGTGGAAGAATGCATCTGATAATAACGTTCTTGTCCCTACGCGAAACCGTTTCATCTTCGACAGAATGTTTGAAATCGTCGGATTCCGCAAGCTGAAGCCTATATTAGACTCTCGTGTTACGGATATGATTTATTTTGACACGGTTCTTGAATAGCATACACCGCTCTGCTTGACGGCTTTATCGAATGTAGGAATGAACAAGGCGAGAATGGTCTAGAGTTGGATGCATATTTAAAAGGTTTAGACTCTTCGAAATATCCCGAACTTTGGTACAAAGCACTTGAGCGGTACAGGGCAGCTACACTGTTCACCCTGAGGAGCTGTATCTCTATATAATGAGTAGCTGTCGTTACGACTTGGAAGATTATTTCAATTGCCGCTATGCAGAGTGAAGAAGCTCGGGACGGTAAGAAAAAATCCTCGATTGGAAAGGAGTGTTTATAAACTTGTATTTAATAATGATGTTGTGGTTAACGATGACCTCTTTTTGCGTGCTTTTGATTGTATTCTAGCCGTGTTTAAAGATAAATTGCCAACCGAATGTAAAGTGGGGACAAAAATAGTATTGAACAATATGAAAGCCATTTATGTCGAGTATAGGCATCCGTATAACTTGAACGGCGAAGTATTGCTTGGACGGTTTTACCGTCTAGTGCAAAGTAATAACGATGTGAATGTAGACTCGATTACGTGTGAGTTTAGCGCTTTGCACCGTAGAACATGAAGTATTTTGATGTATATTTATTTAATTATTTAATTGTTTATATACTGTATATATATATATATATATATATATATATATATATATATATATATTTCCTATACTACTATGCAACTGATTATGTTTCGTATATTATTATTTTCAATATATTTAATTATTTAATATAACTGTGTATATATATATATATATATATACACTTTTTTTTTGTTTATTTTTCCTGTACTAATATATTGATGGTTATACTCCAACGTTTTGTATATTTTTTATTATATATTTCTCGTTCGTATTTATGTTATTATTTTTTTATCATAGATATTCCATTTTATATTTATTTTGATTATATATTCATCGTTCGTATTTCTTATGATATTATTATTTCTGATCATATATATTCCATTGTATATTTATTTTCTATATATTTCGTGAAATTGAATCCATTAATTCGTCTAAATAAACAGAATGATGTAATGGTGTTTTATTTAATTCTTTTGGTTGTACACGACATTTAATTACAGCAAATGGTTGCATTCTAAAACGGATTTCTAAACCAACTGCCAAAAATATCTGGATAGCACAATCTGGCAACCCTAATAATGTACACCTGACCAAACCAATTACACCTTCTAAGTCAACTGGCTGGTTAAGCCAGATTATATGCTTTAATTAAATAAATAAACGCAATCTGGCAACTCAATAATGTACACCTGAACAAGCCATTTACGCCTTCTAATTCAATTGGCTGTTTAAGCCTGAATATATGATTTAATTAAATAATAGCGCAATCTGGCAGCTTAGCCAGATAATCCAGCTGGCTGATTAGGAACATATTAAGACAACTGCCGCTCGACTGAAGTCTTAATATGCGCTTGGCTCCTGCCAGGCGAACACCTCTCTTCCTCTCTCTCCTTCTCTCTTTCTCTTGGGGGATAACTCCGCCTCCAAATTGCATAACCCTTGCTGCTCTTGCAACATTCCCCCTCCCCCTTTGTTGCGCAACATCTTGTAACATTCCCCCTCCTCCTTTGTTGCATAACTTATGCAACATTGATCAACATTTACAATTGCATTGCACTCTCTTCTTTTGCGCCCACACTACTAATGTGTATAAATGGATGTGTGCTCGTAAATTTTTATTGAACCTGAGAAAGCCATATTATGTGATTATTACCACAAAACATACAAAATACTAAATGTCAAATAAAACTTGGGAATACTACTCTTGCAAGGGTGAATGAGGTTAGAGTACTTGGCATTTATTTAGACGAAAAACTAAATTTCAAGAGTCATGTAAACATATCATATCCATAATATCAAGATTTTTCTTCATATTATTAAACTAAAAACGACCCTCTCAAATCGCACTCCTTACCCTATATTATTCCTTAATCCATCCACATTTTTTAATTGCATTACTACAATGGGGAGCTCAAAGAAATATATATAAAACATCCTCTGGATGTAATCCATAAAAAATGTTTGTGAACTCCAGGGCCGGATTAACCATTAAGCAAAATAAGCCCGTGCTTAGGGCATCAAGGGAAGGGGGGCACCACAGAAATTTTCCATTGTCGGATTTACCATGGATTTATTATACTATTATAATCGCGGCTTATAGCCTATAAGCTGTTGAAAACTGAATTATATATATTCATATACAGTATTTATTTTTTTTCATTGTTTGAATTTGTAGTGAACAACAACCCTTTTGAGAGAATAAATATATTTCGTTGTAATCACACACTTTACGCTTTGCGTTATTATTTTGTTTATATCAAATCTTTGAGCGCCATATTAAAAATACATATAGATTAAATATTTTCGTGTGCTATAGTAAATGTAAAAACAAGATTCAGTCATGCTGAACTTTATAAAATAATTGTAGAAGACAATATTGAGTGTGCCTTCCCAAATGTAGAAATTGCCTTTCGTATATTTTTAACATTAATGGTCACAAATTGCTCAGCTGAGCGTTCATTTTCTCAGTTGAAGTATATTAAAAATACCAACAGAACAACTATGCAACAAGGCAGGCTGGATGCCTTATCTCTTCTAAGTATAGAAGCAGATGTGTTACGTAAGATTAGTTTTGAGGATCTGATCAAAGACTTTGCAATTAAAACAAGTAGGAGAAAACTTTTCAAATATAAATGAAGTGGAAGTATACAAAAATAAACATTATTTTCCATCTTACTGTAAGTTTTGTTTCATTTCAAAAAATAACATTTTATTTTATGGTTTATTTTTGTTTATATTTTGAATTACATATATATGGGGCACCAAAATCTTTTAAGTGCTTAGGGCCTCTAAAGGTCTTAATCCGGCCCTGGTGAACTCTCGAATAATAACAACAGACAAATTCACACTTCCCCACTGTTTAAAGAGATAAATATTTTAAAAATAAATTATTTATACAAATTCAATGTTGCTGTTAATATGTTCAAAGTTATCAACAAAAATCGACATACATCACCCATTCAAAGAGCAATCCCCCACCCCCATCAAATACACCATTGTTATAACACCAGACTGTCTAACTATACAATAGAAACTGCAGGAAATGCATTCTTTTTCAAAGGAGTAGATGTATGGGATGCATTGCCTATGCATATCAGGCAGGGTTAGTAGTATAGCCTCAAAAGGGGAGAGTGAAAGAATGTTGCAGGTTATTATGTAATGTTGCAAAAGGGGGTGGGGATTGTTGCGAATGGGGGTGGGGGTTGTTGCAAAGTGGGGGAGGGGTTGTTGCAAAGGGGGGTGGGGGTGTTGCAAAGGGGGGCGGGGGGGAAACTTGGAGGCGGCGTTATCCCCCAAGAGAAAGAAGGAGGAGAGAAAGGAGGAGAGGTGTTCACCTGGCAGGAGCCAAGTGCACATTAAGACTTCAGCCGAGTAGGCGTTGTTTTATAGGCTCCTAATCAGCCAGTTGGCGTAAATGGCTTGAGTTGCCAGATACCGCGATACCATTGTATACATTATTATAGACTCCTAATCAGCCAGTTGGCTGTAAATGGCTTGAGTTGTCAGATACCTCTTTTTAGCAGTACCATTGTATACATTATTATATACGCCTAATCAGCCAGTTGGCTGTAAATGGCTTGAGTTGCCAGATACCTCTTTTAGCAGTATTATTGTATACATTATTATATACGCCTAATCAGCCAGTTGGCTTAGAAGGCTTAAATATTGCCAGATACCGCAATACCACTGTATACATTATTATATTTGAATACCGGTAGTAGAAGGCATAACAATTAAGTAAAACAACATTGCATCATTCTGTTTATTATAAATATATAGAAAATAAATATACATTTGAGGAATATGCATATAACAGTACAGGAAATATATACACACAATTATGGATATATATAAAATAAAATATACATTTCAAATAAATATACACTTCAATAGAAATATGTACATAACAGTACAGGAGAAATACACACACACACACACACACACACACACACAATTATGGAGATATATTTATAAAATAAATATACTTTTCAAATAGAAATAAATATACATTTCAATAGAAATATGCGTATAATCAGTACAGGAGAAATGTCTGGCAAAATATAAATACAATTCACTTTTTTTTCAAAATACTAAACTCGGTCTTAATCGAGTTTACAATTACATCATTATTGCTCTGCATTACGTAGTATATGCGGCTTAATAATATTTCACCGCTTAAAGTATAGGGAAACCTGTATTCGATATGAAGGGCTTTCATATCGTTCAGTACTATTTTTGTTCCCACTTTACAACCGGTTGGTAAGTCATCTTTAAATACGTCTAGAATACAATCAAAAGCACGCACAAAGAGTTCATCGTTAGCTACATTATTAAACACAAGTTTATAAGAACGCTTTTCCAATCGAGGGTTTATTTCTACCGACTCGAGCTTTTCAATCGTGAACTCACTCACCATAGCGGCAATTGAAATAATCTTCTAAATCGTTACGACAACTGCGCGTTATATAAAGAAATAGTTCTTCAGGGTGAACGGTGTAGGTGAGCTCAGCCTTGTACCGATCAATTGCTTTGTACCAAAGTTTTATAAGAAACACCAAATAATTGTCCCCTAGCGCAATTGGAAAGGTTTTCACCCCACCTTAGACCCACAGTTTAACGTTGAAACCGAATGTTCTTTTAAAATATAATTCCTCTCGATTACATTAGTGACTAATGATGCGGGAAAATCTGAGTAAATATTTTCTCGAAATCTATGGGTGATAGAAACATTCTGAAACCATATTTGGAATCAGTATCAAAAGTTCTATACGAATCACCAAATAATTGTCAAAGGAGAATAAGAACATTAAATCTATTGGTGAAAATATATATATGTTACTCGTCCGGTCCCGTTATAGCGGATTGGTACACGTCATAGCTCCAACCAGCTACATCGGCAGCCAATCACTACGAACATCTGGTCTTTTGGGGCGGAGCTTGGCGATTGTGCATATAAAAGGGGATATTTTTCAGTTTGGAGTAACAGTAGCTATTTTCGCGTCAGTGAATAATCATTCCCTCCACCATGGACCTGTACGTCTCCCCAGACTTGTATGAAGAGAGTGATACTGCAGCATTAACGAGAATTAACCTTTTAATGCGGTTGACCGTGATGAATTATTTACAACGCAAACCGTAGAAGACATGTGCAGTGACGCTCCTTACAATCCGACGCAAGGGACTACCATAGAAATGTAAGAGTCTATAATTAGAATTTATATATATGGATGGGGTGTAGTATCTCGTCAAATAGATACTCGCCAAAAATGTCAATCAATGTTATTTTGTTACCCCATTATGCTAAAATCGAAATTTTATGGCATTCATTCCTCGAACCAAAGATATCTTCACATAATGGGGAACTGTCTGTATACTCTGTATATGTTTTAAAAGCATTATTCCTTTAAGGTCCGATGAGGATTTGACACGTGTTATACAATCTTTTGAAGAATCTCGGAATAGGGAGGGTATACTGATCAGTCAACAATGTCACACCGAAATAATGTAAGTGTTTTTCGATCTTTTTGGGATAAGAAGACCATATATTTTCATAAATTTATTAAATGAAAGAAATCAGTACAATAAACAACCACAGAATATATCGTTACAAATATACGAACAAAAACATTATAATATACAACGAGTACGTACAATTGGAAAACGGTTTTTTATCTGTCTGCATACCATTTCATCGTTTCGGCGAGTGTGACACGGGTCAAATAAATTTAAAAAATGTATAAATTCGTTATCATTTGACATATGCATGAGAAATGAGACGCAGTACATTCCGCAAACATTAGTAAAATATCCTTGCATGCGAAATGGGGTCCACACAACTTCGGGAATATGTAACTGAGCGAGAAATTTTACAATAATAGGATCACTCCAGGGTTGAGTACCGAGTGAATCAAAATAGTACAGGCGCTGTCTATTTTTAAAATAGACAGCGATCCAGTGAATCCCTTCATTACCGATGATGTCTGTGTTCACAATAAGACTACCGCATTCTCGCGTACTTGGCAAACTCAATGTTTCATTCTTCGCAAACACGCCGATAAATTTGGAACGTGTGACTCGCTCCATTACTTTCTGAAGTGTATTAGCATCCATTTTAAAAGTCAGTGATAACGCTTCTAAATCTATCTACTTCTATTAGGGCTTGCGATTCGAGATATACTAGTACACTAATAGGAGCGTCTATAGGCTTGGCGAATTCCAGCCGCACTGAGATGTTTCCGCTCTGCTGTGGTGTTAAATGGGTATTTACGCTAGCAGATAAGTCAGGTGTAATGTCAAACGGGTAAAGGTTAAATTGATCAATGAATTCTTCCTGCGTTACCCCATTACCAAGCTCATCACAATCACCTGCAATATGGGTCAGATTACTATAGGCTCTGGCTCAAAGCAGTAACACAGCGTCTGATGAATAGTCCGTACCCATTGTTCCACCCAAAGCAGTGCCATTAACGTATAGATTTATATTTTTAAGTCCGAAATTCTCGAACTTAAAGGCACTCTTTTTATATTTTCCATTCACCGAAGCGTGGTCCTGCATGCCGATTAATATCCTTTTAGGAAGATTTCCCAGGGCAATGTTTTCTATCTGCTTCGATGCCAACCCTGCAGGAACCGTATATAGTTTGATCTGCACTCTGTTAATAGGATATTTCACTGTAGCGTTTAGTAAATTTTTCTCAATTTCTAGTTGTTTTGGTGAACTTAATTTCACTCGCCGTACGCGGAGGTATGTGTCCATAATGTGAACCACAACGGACTTTGCACCCTCTTCTTGATTCACATCCAGATTTAAGCAGATCTCAGGACTCGTGCGGGTGAGCTTTATTTTCATATCCACCTCGTTCACAAGCAACTTCTCCTGGAAAGTGAAATCTGTGTGCAACCGTCCAAAACACTCGTATATTTTCTTTTTAGAATTTTAAAATTTGTCCTTTATACTATTTTCATCTTTAGTTTGATAATATCCCTCCGCACTTAAAAAGGTAGCCTTCGCTTCTTTGGAAAAGTTGAGGACATTTTTCAAATAGGCTCGTAGATGATAGTACCCCGTGCCTGCCAATATGTTGGTCTGATTTAAATATACGTCACACTGGTTGAATATGGCGTGCAGAAAGTTTGTTTCAGGGTATACAGCATATTTCTCATCGCAGACCGTTCCATCAGAATGGGCTATACGTAGCTTAGCGTACATGTGCACACAGCTTGGATCAAAAAAGTAAGAACCTGAGCTGGGTATCACGAATTCTATAGGTGCACTCGGGGAACTAATTGTGTTTAAAGGGTTAATTGTAATAAAGTCACTGTGCTCAATAGAAACTTGGGTTGGCGGGAGCTCAAAAAAGGACAGCTCCGATTTACAGCATTGTGAACTACATGGGTGGATAAAGCGTGCCATGGCGAAATAGTGACTCCTCTCTCGACAAGTGGTAAACAAACTATGATTCATGAGATCAATATCCTTAGCTTATATCAGTCAAAAAAGTGGTCAACCATAGGTTTCATTCGCTTACAGCATTTCTTTTTTGATAGCCTTTTACGTTTAATACCACGTGACCCCTTCTTCTTCTTCCGGGGAGCCCTCTTCTTCTCGCCACCACGCATTTTTCTCTTTGCATCTTTGATGATTTCGTTCCGTGTACGCTTTAAATGTTTTTTTAGAGCTTCTTTAGGTTTAGCCCCGGCCAATATGTCTTCTGCAGTGTTAAGGCCTGATTGTAGCGCTTTTTTTTCCAAGGTATCTGGCACCCCTCTTCAGCAAAGGAACAGCCGTACGTAGTATGGATGAAAAAATGGATCCAAGTCCACTACCGCGCTGGTATCGCATCCCTCGATAGACGGTGAAAGGCTTTCTATCCATTATAACTCAGTGCGTCGAAAGTGTAGCTTCACTGTTAAGCTCCCGTTACCGAATGGGAAGTTTTCGCCCTCAATCGTTCTTATATATATTGTGATATTGGTTATTAAATTAGTTGCGACATTCACATAATGGGGTCTGTCATATGTAATACTCAAACTCCTTCCTCTATGGTTGGGGATGTGAGCAATGCGCAGCAGGCGTGCCTGGGTATCCCCAACAAACTGGTGCTCCACTATATTACTGTAAATATAGCACATGTCTGGGGACCTTTCAGCCAATTTCTCCATCTTCAATTGATACATTAATCTGGACAAATTATACTGTGTCTCGTGAAATGTGTCTCTTTGGAAGGCTGCGCTATATCGGCCGTTGGTTAGAATTTTGAACTTTCTATGTTCTTTAAGACGTCTGTTAGTCTTTGATTTTAGGATTAGTGTATGTGCAGGGTTGTTTACGATTTCATATACTAAATCATTCGTAAGGTTTGAGTTTCTTAAACACGTTTAAGCCTCTCACAACATCCTCTGCCGAACCATATTGACCCGGCCCTAGTCTTACTTCTGTACTGTAATACCGTGCAATCTTAGTCCGAGCGATGCGCATAGTTTCATCCATAGCTACCCCTTTTTCACACTCGTCAATGTCTCTAAGAATCGTAAAAACGGTTTCTTTATGTTCAATATTTAAAAAGACGGTGTCCAGCTGAATTTCGCATATCCCCACCTCATACGAATCACGACCCAATTCAATGTGCCCATGGAGTTCTGTTACAAAGTTGGCTAGCGTGTTGTTAGGGTGTACAGACAGGGACGAGGAGGACGGGAGTGTGACGTAGAAATGGTTAGGAGCCATGTTGCATACTATTTAAGCTTCATTATTGCATCAGCTTTTATATAGGTGTTGAAGCTTTCTGGGTACCCTAGCCATTTCACCAGGTACATTTTTCTCCTTCCTGAACCTTTTCTTCCTAAAATTTTCTCAATTTTAAACACATTTTTTTCTAAATTAAACGCAACTTTCTGCAATTCCTCGCGGTAAAAGCCTCCTGAGATTTCTTCCCCATTCAAATCTTCAATGTAATACATCATTATCTCACCTTTAGGTCTCACAGCCCTAACTTTAAAAATCTCGCGTGTCCATCCTTGCTCAAAACCCTTTGCGAATTTATTCCCCGAACGCGACAGCCTTACATAATCATTGATTTGAAGCGCGCAGAGTGTGGTGGTGGTGGTGGTGGTGATCCATCTCTTCTCGGGAGCGTACCTCTTTCTAAAACTTCGTTAGGTGTTGCCCCAATCGTGCGATGGTGTGAGCGGTTGTAGGATGATGCCAATGATTCCAGAATGTCTAGAAATCTGTATGTGTTTTTATGTGTAAAATAACGGTGCATGCGTTCCTTTATGGTGCGCTGAACTCTTTCAGCTAAAGAAGCCTTATGTATAGAATTGGTTGTGTAATAGCTGATATTAAACTCTGTCAACATATTCTGAAAAGCACGGCCTATAAACTCCTTCCCCATATCCGTACAAAAATAGCCAGGAACCCTGTTTTCTTTTAACATTAGCGTTTGGTGGCTTTAGCAACTGTTTCAGGTGATTTATTTTTCAGAGGAACTAGCCACAGATATCTAGAGAATACGTCTATTATGAAGAGAATGTAGCGGTAACCATCGTTATACACAGAATATCTTTGCATGTCTGTTAAATCTGCTTGCCAAATAGAATCAATCGAGGAAGCCGTTGTCTTGGCTGTTTTAAACCTTTTTCTCACAGGCTTATGAAGCGTATAAGCGTCCTGCTCCCTCAAAAATCTTTCAACATCTTTTTTTCTACTCCGTAAACACTTCTGTACAGTCTATCTACGCCGCCGTAAGAGGATGGGGTAGAAATGTCATAATAGCGTTTAGTTAATACGTTAGCCATATGCGTATTTTAGAGGCACGTGGGTAGGGTTGGTTTAACCTCTTCTTGCTCCTCTTCAAAGGTGTTACCGCCGGGGGTGACGGCGCCTTCAATTGTGTCACAGGCGTTGCATGTTCCAAGTCTTTTAACCTGTTCAGATTTCCTATCAACGTTTTAGGGACATTTATTTGTTGTAGTCTTGCTTTAATATGCTTCCATCCTGATGGTGATGGCCTATCCCACTTTCTCACCGGATCATGGACAATGTCTACGATATTCGATCCCTGTACCTTTGTTCCTTCCACAATGATCTCCCCTGTATCGGTCCATTGTATGGCGGGATCCTCATTCAATAGATTATAAAGACTTAAGCCTTTACTCCTCAATGTAAGTGGGAGGGTATTTTTTTATACATGTTCGATATGTTGTGTGGCTAATCTTTTTGGTTGGTCAGCTGTGTCGTCGGGTACAGATTCTATGTCGCCATCGTCCCCCGTGCTGTGCCTAATAACCACAGGAATCTCTGTAGGGCTCTTATAATTTTCGTACTCGTGAAGAAATTTCTGCAGAGCTTCTTGGTATAAGATTCTTTTCTCATCAGGTGTTTTTTCACTGTTTAATAGGGCTAGCAATTCGCTTTCCATTCTTTTAAGTCTGCTTTTACGGGGATCTAGATACGTGTCTGGATTCCTTTGCAGTGAGGCGTACACCTCGTGGGGAATCACTACCACTTTCTTCATTATATTAATCTAGTCAGTAAAGGACCCAAAACTGAAAATAAGATGGGGAGAAATGACCCTCCTGTTTGTACAATAATTCGTTTTTTCTTCGCTACAGTTTGGCTTTTACGAGCGAGTGCACGTATTATGTTCTTGTAGCGGCGTAGGCGAGCCTTCTGATGGGTTTTCATTGATACATTGCAATTTATAACGTTAAGACAGATTTCACAGATGCATTTTAAAAAGTCGGCATCGATATTTTTAATAAACATCTGCTGCATTGCCCGAGGCAGTCGATGATAGAATTTTATTAATTCACGGTATTTCTTTAGTCTCTTTGTCATTCTGGAATATACACCGTTTCAGGCTCGTTTGGAAATATATTCGTTCGCAGAAGCACTCTAAACGTGTTTCGCGGATGAAGGTCGCAAAGCAAATATCCGTAACGCGTGCTTGTAGCTTCTTTATAAACTTCCAAAAACTCCTTACGCTGATTCGGGAACATTTGATTGGCTAATACCCCAATTTGTGATACATCTCTACGTTGCGCGAATAAGACTAGATATTGCGTATTTAACGACACATTGCGCATGTATCTATTTTTGAAAATAGATTCTGATTGATGAAGAACACGCTTATGTTAAGATGGTGGGAGATACTGTAAATGTCCTCGGCAAACGTTTTATCCATCTCCAACATGAGATCGTCAATTACAATGATTGTAGTTCATTTCCCTTTAACGAATTAACGTCATATACGCCTTTGTGGAACAAAATATCATCTTGGTACTCGTTGAACACTGATTGATACGTCGAATAGCACCATATAACTTTATGCACAATTTCGAGAACATCTCCCCTTTTCTTTAATGATTTTAAGCATAAACACAGTTTTACCACATCCTGTAGGTCCAGATATAATACATGTGGATGGGCTCGTGAATCTGAATTTTTCTACAGAGTCCATTTCACGTCACACTCCTAAGTGAGTCATTTACAAAATATTACAAATTTTGAGTACTGATCCTTATATTTCTTCTCCCACAGAACCGTGAATGACGATGAGGTAGAGCAGCCCATCATTACGGATGACCTCGACGACAGTGTAGTTGTGATCTCCTCCCCTGAACCCTCACCAGCGATACCGGTAACACGTCCAAAGCGGAGGTATGAGATACCCACGTCAGGTATAAAGCGACCGAAATACGCGTTTGTTGCAGCGGTAATAGATCCCCAACCCTCAACCTCTTACGCAACAACACCCCCAGCAGCACCTAATATATCCCCTTATTCATCCGCCGCCCCCCGTTCTGTTAAGTCTACAATAATAGAACCCCAACCATCAACCTCCTACGCAACAGGGCCCCCATCAGCAGCACCTTCGGCTAATATATCCACTAATTCATCCGCCGCCCCCCGTTCTGTTGAGGATGGTATAACGCTGGAATTGGTGCTATCCGCAGCCCCCACCCCAGCCTTGACTAGAAATCGGTATAGAGTCAGGGTCGACCCTAGAGTCATGTATAGCAGTGGAATTGAGCGCGGACTACGCCGGGTTGTAGAGCATATTATAGAGTTTGCTCTTCAGAATCGTGACGAGCGTGAAGTCAGGACGAGTCTGTCCTTTGGATTCGGGTCAGATGACGGTGATGTAGACGATTATTGGGTGATAGTGCCATTTAGACGTTTGGCGGCTGAAGATGTAGAATATATATTAGGGCGTATAATGCAAGCCGCCCAAAGTAGTATAGCCTTCAATATGGACAACTTCACGGTAAATATTGACCATGTATACCGTGTTGCGGGTCATAGTGCCATACCGTATACTCTTAACTTCAATTCTCAAGCTATTTATAGACGGCATATAAACGTCGATCGTGGTTGCGGCTTTATAGCATACTCTTAGCACGTATGTTTACTGTACAAAATACACGACTCAAAAATTTGGTTGCCTACAGTCGTGGAGCATGCCCGTAAACTAGCTGTAGACTGTGAACTTGAATTTGACTGTAATATGGGTCCTGAAGAGCTGAGAAGGGTAGAACAGGAAATGAATGTCCGCATAGTTTGTTTGGGTTGGATGATCGTCGTAGGACTGTGTATGTTTTTAAAAGCTGTGTGAGAGATCGTACAAGGCCCCTACTTATTTTAGGATTGTCAGGGACAACGTATCTCCCCATCCGTAATATAAGGTGGCTTTACGCGAGTTATGACAAAAGTCGAAAATATGGGAGACATCATGATTTGTGTAAGGGGTGCCTCGAGTTTGCGGATGATATAGTGAGACATTGTAAAGAATGTCACATGGTATGTGAGCAGTGTAAAAGCACCAAATGTGAAAGCCGTGTAGTTGAAGCTGAGAAGAGAGACTGTGATGTGTGTAGACGCACATTTTTCATAATAGCTGTTTTGATTTCCATAAATCAATTGGCACGTGCAGGAAAATGAGAATCTGTGAATGTGGTATGTTTCACACAATGGATAATTGGGGAAAATTTAAGCACAAGTGTGACGTAATTCACTGTCCTACATGCCAGGAGGAATATAAGGCGGATGGAGTAAAGCATGTATGTTATATGACAGATGCTAAGCCTAAAAATAAACCCTTGTATAACTGTATTACTACGATATAGAAACATATATGAAACGCTGAAACCAAAAGAGGTAATTCCACATTTACTTGTGAGCCAGACTATCTGTGATGAGTGTATGGATATCGAATGTGACGAGTGCCCCAAATGTGATAAACGGACAAACGTTTTTAAAACGAATGTCCGCGATAGTCCTGTGAAACTATTTGTGTCCTATATTGTCAAGTTAGCCGACAAGTTCAAAAAAATGACTGTGTATATTCTCGCCCATAACGGGGCAAAGTTTGACACGCAGTTCCTTTATAAGGAGTTGCTTGAACACGAATCCTCTGAGATATTTACAGGTGATCCATTGAAAAGAGGCAACAAATTAATACAGATGCAGATAAGAGGCAATGTACAATTTAAAGATACTTTATTATTCACACCTTGTAAATTAGCAAAGCTACCCAAGGTGATGGGAGTAGCAGCTGAAGTTTCCAAAGGATACTTCCCTACACTTTCCTCACCAGCGAGACTTTAAACTACGTAGGCCCACCACCCCCCAAACATTATTTTGACTGTATGGATGAACGTGAAGACTTTGATCGATACTACGACAGTTTTAATGAAAGTAACCCTTATAATATAGCTGATGAATGTGAGCGTTATTGCGTGAATGATGTGCGCGTGCTTAGAGTATGTTTCCAGGCCTTTAGAAGGATGTACATTTAGGGTGGAGCGAAAAATACTTTTTTTCTAGTATGAAGTTCTAATAGTGATTAAAAGTTGCATTTAGTGGACGAAATATGCCTGCCAAAATATGAGTTCATTTGTTTAAAATTTTCAGCTGCCACCAGGGGGCTAAAGTTAACACAATTTTGTGTAAAAAGGAAAAAAATGCTTCTATTTTAGGTTTGTCAAACTATTATAAAATTTTATCTTAGAATTATCTAATAGTTTGATTAAGATTCTTAAATGATAGGAATTCGTTTTGTAAAAATGCCTTTTCATATGCTTAATATCTTCAGCTGCCACAAGAGAGCTGAAGTTAACACAATTTAGAGTAACTGAGTCATGTTGAGACTACACTGAATGTTGTGGGGGAGGGTTTTTTGGTGTGAAGGAATTTCTTTCTGTGAGTCATTAGAACAGTGTGTTAACACTTGTCTTCTTAGGTAGTAGGCCTAGTCGCTCAGTTGATCGGAGAGTTTTTTAATATGATCGGAATATTATAAAACTTTATTTTAAAGTGATTTATATAGAGATAATATTGATTTTATTATAAAATGCTTGTTATAATGTATTATATAATTTTAGTTTATTTATATAATATTTATATATTTATATAATATATTATATATACTTATAAAATATATTATATATATTAATTATATAATGTTTTGATGTTACAGGATATTTTGTGATTGTGAATTTTTCTTAAAAATATTATGGCATCAAATACTAAATATAAACATTTCACTAGAGAACATATGAAGTGTGCCATATTTGAAGTACCTTGTGAGATGAGTGATATGCAACTACCAACTTATAACTGCATTATGAAAGATTACCTGTTCACAAAACATTTAGTGAAGGAGCAGATGAATAACAAGGAGCCTTCATTTTCTGAAATAGCAGAGGCAGTTTCCAAAAAGGTAGAAAATATTTGGAAGAAGGCCTCTTTGCCAATAGTTTCACATACACGCGTTTTACAGATGATGCGAGTGTACCATGATAAATACAGGTCCTTATTAAAGCCATACAAGTCACGCAAGGATCAGCCTAAGTACAAAAATCAGCTTGAAGAATTTGAAAACTCTTCAAAATGCACTTTGTTTGACATCTGCACCTGCAAATGTAAGGAGTTTAGGAGATGCTCATGTGAAAAGAGTAAGAAAGTCCCTCCAAAAGAGCAGGATTTTTTAAATGACCAACGAACACGCAGAATAATGGTGATAGGAAGCATTGACATAGCACACACAAGACGATTACAAGCAAGAGAACATCGAAAGGAAATGGAAAAAGCACGTCTGGAATCCTCACAAACAACTAGTGCTGCTATAACCAATACGTCCAACTTACAAATCGAAACAGAGACAAGTGAACTTCAACAACTAGAAGAGATATCTGAAGATAATGAGGAAGATACAACCTCGACTCAATATGTAATATCAGAACAACAGATGCGTGAGCCACTGCCTTCATTAGCAATTACTTGTGATAGATTTAAAATGTCGGACAGAGCTGGGGCTGCTATTGCTTCTGCAGTATTGGCAGATCTTAAAATTGTTACTCCCGAAGACAAAGGGAATATTATAGACAGAAGTAAGCTAAGACGTGAAAGACAAAAACAGAGAAAGGAACTACAACAGATAGGAGAGCCAAAAACCATGCGGGGATTATACTTTGATGGCAGAAAGGATAAAACAATGATTCAAGTCCAGGAGAGTGATGGCTCTAACCACCAAAGAACCAAACGCGAAGAGCATATCAGCATAATATCTGAACCACACTCTCTGTACTTTGCACATGTGACACCTTCCAGTGGCAAAGCTAAATACATTTGCACAGCGCTAGTGAATTGCTTGAAAGAAAGGAATGTTGATATAGGGAACATCGTTGCAGTTGGCTGTGATTCGACAGTGGTTAACACTGGTAGTATTGGAGGCACAATAAGATTACTGGAAGAAGCCTTTAATAAGCCATTGCAGTGGCTGATATGCCTTTTACACCTTAATGAACTTCCATTGCGCCATCTGTTTCATCACTTGGATGGTACCACTACTGGACCAAGAGCATTTTCAGGAGAAATTGGCCGAGCACTTTCAGACTGTGAAAAGCTTCCCATAGTTAACTTCAAACCCATTGAAATTCAAGAGGACATGTGTGAAGTTGATGTAGATGACATAAGTACTGACCAGAAATACCTTCTTGAAATTCACAAGGCTATATCAAGTGGAACATTCTCAAAGAGTCTTAGTCATAAGAGTCCAGGCAATATATCACATTCAAGGTGGCTCACCACAGCAAACAGGACTCTGCGGTTATATGCAAGCACAGAGAATCCTTCAGGCAATTTACAAGAATTAGCTACTTTCATTGTTAGGGTATACGCACCAATGTGGTTTCAGATAAAGCGTAAACCATTATGCCAATATGGTGCTAAACATATGTGGCATATGATTGCAAGAAGCCGGTATCTCCGTGAAGAGCTTAGGAGAGTACATGACTCAGTCATTCAGCGAAATGCATATTACGCAAATCAAGAAAACATTCTCATTGCAATGATAGCTGATGAAAGGGAGCATGTGCGTCAGTTGGGATTTAGGCGTATCATAAAAGCAAGGGCATGCATTCAAGAAACAGATGTTATCAGGTATTTTAAGGTGCCAGAAATAAATTTTTATGCCAAAGACTATACAGATCTCATTATGTGGCAAGATTTTCAGATAGCAGAACCACCGATAACCAAAGGAGTTTCTCTTGATGATATTGAATCATGCATCAAACATGGTACTACTCTTCATTCAGAATTATTTCAGTTTCCATGTCATACACAAGCCGTAGAGAGATGCGTCAAGCTCGTTACAGACGCTGCTGGATCAGTCTGCGGACCTACAAACAGAGACGGTTGGATTCGTGCTACATTAGAATCAAGGAAAAAACAGCCAAAATTTGACACAAAAGCAAATTACTAAATAGTCTTCAGCAAGAACCCTTTCTAGAGGGAGGTTGGTTGGGGAAAGGGTGGTAACTCCGCTAAGGCACGAAATAACGTTTCTTAACTGTCTCAAGCCAGTATAAAGGAGGAGAGACATCCTAATTTATTACTGTTCCCTTTTTCAAGTAAATACAGAATCATACTTAATTGTCATTTTTAAGTTAACTTCAGCCCTCTTGTGGCAGCTGAAGATATTAAGCATATGAAAAGGCATTTTTACAAAACGAATTCTTATCATTTAAGAATCTTAATCAAACTATTAGATAATTCTAAGATAAAATTTTATAATAGTTTGATAAACCTAAAATAGAAGCATTTTTTTCCTTTTTACCCAAAATTGTGTTAAATTTAGCCCCCTGGTGGCAGCTGAAAATATTAAACAAATGAACTCATATTTTGGCAGTATATACGTCCACTAAATGCAACTTTTAATCACTATTAGAACTTCATACTAGAAAAAAAGTATTTTTCGCTCCACCCTAAATTGTACATAGCCCGTTTCAAATGCGATCCACTGCAAGTCGCAACCACCATCGCATCATTATGTTTTACGGTGTTCAAGAATAACTTCATGCCGAAAGACACCTTAGCCATTATTCACCGAAACAATCCCCGCAGTTACGGGCACAAGGCTATTTACTGGCTCATACACCTACAGCAACAGACAGGTGTATACATAAAGCACGCCCGCAACACGGGTGAAGTACCCATTAAGATTAATGGACGTGTTTTTTGGGTTGATGGGTTAAGTGAAAACCGTGTCACTGGTGTGAAGACTGTGTACTCCTTTAACGGTTGCTGGTGGCATGGATGCCCCCGTCCTGAGTGCGGAATCACCGGAGATATCCACGGTAGGTCTCCTGCCGACTGTCTTGCATCGACCCGCACCCGCGATCAACTTATAGGATCACAGTTCACTCACAAAGTCTTGTGGGAGCATGAATATGATGCACGGATGGAGACAGACGAGGTGTACCGTGAGGAAATAAAACGATCAAGCGTTCAATGGTGCTGGATCCTCTCAAATGTGGTGATAGCTTGTTTGGAGGACGTACAAATCCTTTCAGACTATACTTTCCACCTACGGAGGGCGTGAAGCTCCATTACTACGATTTCTGTTCTTTATACCCATACGTGATGAAGAGCAATCCGTACCCCGTGGGCGCTCCTGAGAAACTGGTGGGACCTAGCCTACCATCCATCAATGAATTTTCAAAAAATTTGAATGATCGTTACTTTGGGATCTCTTTCGTAGACGTACTCCCCCACGCAATTTATGGATGCCGATCTTACCTGTCGTTATCGACGACAAGCTCATGTTTCCCCTGTGCGTGAAGTGCGCGGAAGAGGATAACGGCGAATGTAACCATATACCCCACCAGCGTAAGATCAGAGGCGTATATACAAGTCCTGAGTTGGCCCTAGCCGTACGCCATGGTTATAGAATACTGAAGATACATGAGGTGGAGGTTTCAGAAGCTACCCAACCTTTTCACACCATATATAAACACCTTTTTGAAGGATAAGGTTGAGGCATCAGGGTATCCGCGAGGAGTTGATACCGAAGATGAAAAGTCTGCCTATATTCAACGTTACCGCGACCGCGAAGGTATACAACTTGATCGTGTCCAAATTGTAAAGAATCCTGGCAAGCGCTTTAGTGCAAAGTTGTGTCTAAACAGTCTATGGGGAAAATTTGCGCAGAATACCGGCAGAGGGAGCATTCATTTGGCACAAAGTTATAGCGATGTCTGGGATTATGCCAATGCCCCCGATAAAGAGGTCATGGAGATCGTAATGTAGGTAATACTTACGTAATAAAGTACAACAACACTGAATTTGCCACAGATACCTCAAGGGTTACAAACATACCTGTGGCCAGCTTCACAACAGCCTACGCCCGTATAAAACTTTGGGGTCTATTGCATTCTCTTGGGCGGAGAGTATTGTATGCCGATACAGATAGCGTGATATTCACAGAGAGGGAGGGTGAATACATGCCCACTATTGGGGAGTTCCTCGGCGAGCTCACTGATGAGATCAAGGATGAGTATGGGGACAACGCATACGCCGACTCTTTTCTCAACAGGACCTAAGACTTATGGGGTACGGGTCAGGGTGGGGGAGGAAATGAAATATATCGTGAAGGCAAAGGGTATTACGCTCAACCATGCGAATCGGGAGGTTGTTAACTTTGAGTCGTTGAAGGATCTAGTATGTTTGGATGAACAACCTCCCCAACTAATTGTAGGCACCCACAATTTTCGGGCGCAGAAGCTGGGGGGCGTGAAGGAACTTAGGGGTACGATGGTGTGCCGTAACACCTATAGGAAACGTTACCAGTACCTGGTACCTATGATACCGTACCCTTTGGATACCGATGATGCTTCTAACTCACATCTTGTATATAATCGTATCTATTTGTATATATATATATAACTTGAATATCTCGTTTATTAAATCGTATTTGTAATATATATAACTTGAATATCTCGTTTATTAAATCGTATTTGTAAATATATATAACTTGAATATCTCGTTTGTTAAATAAATCATGTTTCAAATAGCGTTTCACTTTCTCCTTTGTGTGTGTGTGTGTGTGTGTGTGTGTGTGTGTGTGTGCAGGTGAAAGTTCTAAGCTCCGCCCACTGTAAGACCGTGAGTCATGCTACTATCTGGGAGTCCCTGCGTGGTCATTCGACCGCAGTAAGCCCGACAGATCAGACGTGTATTCAGATCAGACATGTATTCAAATGGCTACCTTTAATATTGCTTGTACAACGTTTACGAAATGGTATTCAGTAAAGTGCTAGGATGTGGTGGATACCGAAAAACTTCCTATACCTCCCTCCTATGCCTCTTTTAAAAACACATTGGATTGTGCGAAGTTCCAAGATGTACAAATACTCTACGGATGTTCTGGTGAGACCGTTGAAGGCTTTCGTTGCACAGACGATGTGCTGAAGTATACTGACAAGCGGTATTACGTCATGCTACACCATGTCGATTACTCATACCCTACGACTGGAAATGTGAATCTCGTGATCATGGACAATCTTAAGTATTTTTATCACTATATTAACGTATATCATGATGAGGTTCGTAGTGAGGTTGTGGCTAGTGCCCTGCGTGAATTTTTAACAGAGTTTAGAGACGAGTATCGTTTGATGGGCAGAAAGGAAAAATATGAACATATGTTCCTCTCAAATAGTGCGCCGGAGTGTGGAGATATTTAGTAAAACATAAAATGTTCCTAGTTCTTATCCAAAATGTCTGGTGCGTAGGCTGGTAGTGATATTCTTGTACCGGTACAACAATTCGACTCGCGGAACAAGCACATTCACGTATCATCGAGTCAGCCGCCCGTCGAACCATTCCTGCCTACCTGCGTGCCTCACACGGCTCATAGTTATCTCAGAGCTTGAGCCGAGTGGACGTGCGCTCCTCGAATACGATGGAACTTCCTTTGAGCAGCATTCTCAACGCCTCGTACGATGTGTCCGTGACGAAATCGTTGCGCGTGTTCAGGCGTAATTCCGGTACCATTAGCTATGTACTGGAAACGGAATGTAGACCGACAAACAAACGGGTTTATTTAAGTATCGAGGAGATGAATAGAATCTTTGTGATAGTTGAGAAGTGGAGTGAAGATCGTTATAAAATACCTGCTAACGTAGGTACAAGAAGAGAGCAGATTAGTGACGCACCCTCATACGCCGTTGTATGTACTTTGTGTATAAATAACGATCGGCCGTGCATTGATATACGGTTGATGTGGAAGAATGCTTCTGATAATAACGCTCTTATTCCTACGCGAAACCGTTTCATCCTCGACAGAATGTTTGAAATCGTCGGATTCCGTAAACTGAAACCTATATTAGACGCGCGTGTTACGGATGTTTTATTTTGATACAGTACTTGAATACGCATACACCGCTCTGCTCGATGGGTTTACCGAGTGTAGGGCTGGTGAGAATGGTCTAGTGCTGGATGTTTATTTAAAAAGTTTAGACTCTTTGAAATACCATGAACTTTGGTACAAAGCAATTGATCGGTACAAGGCTGAGCTCACCTACACCGTTCACCCTGAAGAACTATTTCTTTATATAACGCGCAGTTGTCGTAACGATTTAGAAGATTATTTCAATTGCCGCTATGTTGAGTGAGTTCACGATTGAAAAGCTCGAGTCGGTAGAAATAAACCCTCGATTGGAAAAGCGTTCTTATAAACTTGTGTTTAATAATGTAGCTAACGATGAACTCTTTGTGCGTGCTTTTGATTGTATTCTAGACGTATTTAAAGATGACTTACCAACCGGTTGTAAAGTGGGAACAAAAATAGTACTGAACGATATGAAAGCCCTTCATATCGAATACAGGTTTCCCTATACTTTAAGCGGTGAAATATTATTAAGCCGCAGAGCAATAATGATGTAATTGTAAACTCGATTAAGACCGAGTTTAGTATTTTGAAAAAAAAGTGAATTGTATTTATATTTTGCTTGACATTTCTCCTGTACTGATTATACGCATATTTCTATTGAAATGTATATTTATTTCTATTTGAAAAGTATATTTATTTTATAAATATATCTCCATAATTGTGTGTGTGTGTGTGTGTGTGTGTGTGTGTGTATTTCTCCTGTACTGTTATGTACATATTTCTATTGAAGTGTATATTTATTTGAAATGTATATTTTATTTTATATATATCCATAATTGTGTGTATATATTTCCTGTACTGTTATATGCATATTCCTCAAATGTATATTTATTTTCTATATATTTATAATAAACAGAATGATGCAATGTTGTTTTATTTAATTGTTATGCCTTCTACTACCGGTATTCAAATATAATAATGTATACAGTGGTATTGCGGTATCTGGCAATATTTAAGCCTTCTAAGCCAACTGGCTGATTAGGCGTATATAATAATGTATACAATAATACTGCTAAAAGTGGTATCTGGCAACTCAAGCCATTTACAGCCAACTGGCTGATTAGGCGTATATAATAATGTATACAATGGTACTGCTAAAAAGAGGTATCTGACAACTCAAGCCATTTACAGCCAACTGGCTGATTAGGAGTCTATAATAATGTATACAATGGTATCGCGGTATCTGGCAACTCAAGCCATTTACGCCAACTGGCTGATTAGGAGCCTACAAAACAACGCCTACTCGGCTGAAGTCTTAATGTGCACTTGGCTCCTGCCAGGTGAACACCTCTCCTCCTTTCTCTCCTCCTTCTTTCTCTTGGGGGATAACGCCGCCTCCAAGTAAGTTCCCCCCCACCCCCCCTTGCAACATCCCCACCCCTTGCAACAACCCCCTCCCCTTTGCAACAATCCCACCCCCTTTCCAACAACCCCCACCCCCTTTCGCAACATTACATAATAACCTGCAACATTCTTGCACTCTCCCCTTTTGCGGCTATACTACTGGGTTCATTAGCACTTCATTAGCTCCTACTGATGTATAAGGTCGCTACTGCCAATTTTACCATTGTAATCAATCTTTGCAATCAATTTTGTTTTATTAACCGGCATTTATTTTCTACAATAAATCATTTAATTTTAAATTATGTAGCATTTTGTAAACTTTGTAACCTTTAAATAAAATAAACAGTCCAGTTTCACAATTATTTATGTCATTGTAAATTGTTAAAGTACTGTGTTTAGTTTACCAATAAAGCTTATTCAGTATTCAATATTTACTATTATTATTATTATTTTTTGTCATTATTACTATTACTTGACACTCACTATTTTATGTAATATTTTCTTCTAAATATAGAATAACTCATTTAATTTAAAATCATGCAACATTTTGTAAATTTTATATTGTATTTATTATAATTGCTATTATTATTATTTTTTTCCCATTACTATTACTTGCAGCATCGGATATTTTTATGTAATAAATAAGTTGAATGCCATTAAATTTGCCTACAAAGTCTCCATGCTTCCAAGGGCATATTCAGATGAGAGTACTGTGAATATATTATAACAAATATCTAAAAACTGTAAAACTCTGTCACTTGTATTCTTTTCTGAATAAGGTTTGAATTTGAATTTGAACTTCAGTTTATTTTATAAGATTTTTCAAATATTTTACTTAAAGTTGGCAAAACGGAAATGGAGCGATATTGGATGGAGGGTTTGGGTTTCCTCACTCAAATATGGGGCACACTCTGGCTTCCTTCAGAATGTCAAAGAATATACTTAGTCTTAATGTTAGTGATTCATTCATTTGTGTACTGAGTGGTATTGCAGTTTCATCCGATACTAGTTTGCATATTTTTAGTGGAATCATGTTCATGTCAGTCTTTATTTTTCAGATTTTTTGTTGCTGAAGAGGTACTGTTTGGTAGGATTGGTGAGTGAGTGTCAGTACCTGGAATCATGGCTGCAGTATTAAAGCTGATATTTGCAGACATTTGTAATAAACTGGTTATGTTTTTGGGATCACTATAAGAATTTCCGCCTTCTGTCAGGGAGGACAAGAGATTTGTTTTTACCTTTCGTCCTAATTAAATCCTTCAGCGTTCCATAACCTTTTGGGCCTGGATTTTTGTTCATCAAATTTAGGAGAATAATAATCTGCTTTCACTTTTTAATGACTGCATTAAGTCTGTGGAAGTAATTTTTGTATGTCTGTTGGGCAGTAATATTAGTTTTCCATAATTTAAAGAACGTAGTGTATGTTTGCGTTTATACTCACAATGAATGCTGGGGTGATCCATTGGTTGTTGTATTTAGTTTAAATATTATTTTTAATTTAAGAGGAAAATTTGTGTTGAATATGTCTATTAGTGTGCTTGAGAATGCTTGAAATTTTGTTCGATTGTCATGGTTGTTTTCGGTTATTCTACTGTAGTCCAGTCAAAAACTATCATTTCTCTGAGGAATTTTAGTTTATTATACCTGTAAGATCTATAGTCATCTTTTATATTTTCCTGTGTGGGGAAATGGGTAGTGACATGGTATACGGAGGCAAGTGATCTGTGATATTTAATATAATTACTGTATACCTGATGTAATCAAGAGGGGAGCGTACCCAGATCTGATCAAGCAGATTATGTATTATGTGTATGATGTGGATCTTGCAGAAACTGATAAAACAAAATATTTGAAGATGAAGGCAAATTTTGCTGTAACAGTAATAGTGTATAGAGGCAAATCTGTTATCATGGTTTGGGGTGTCAACTAAAAATGAAAATTAAGATATGCATTTTATCTAAATTAAATTTTTAAAATTTTAAAATAAATGCTGATTCAGGATATGACTTGATTTTTTATGATTTAAGAGAGAATATATAAAAACAAATAACATTGCAGAACTTAACAAGATTATGATTAAACTTAAGAAAAACATCTTGGTACTAAAAAAGGAACAATTCATCAAGAGAGCATTGAATGGAAAATCACTTTAGCAAAAATTAAATACAGAACAGAAAAAAAATTATTTTTTAAAATTATTTTCCAAGCTTGCATAAATATTATATATAGTTGGATTATCATGCGAGTTTGGACTTTATGTACAAAATGAATGTTAAAATTATCATTTATATATATAACAGTTGCGACGGAGGGGGTCAGGCAAGTCAGGCTGAGCCTGACATGTTATTTCTCCTGCTAGGGACTTAAAAAAACTAACATAAATAAAACTAACAATACACAACCCCATCTCTTGTCAAGTTGTCAGGCTAAAAATTTCCATCCATCCATCTATCATCTGAACCCCATTTCCCCAGTGAGGGTGGGGAGAGAGACGCGGGAAGAGAGGGAAGATATGTGGTTAAAAATTTTGAGTCTGATACTTTACTTTATAGAGCATGTTATAATGACCATGTTAGGATTTATAAATAAGGTTATATAGCTATTTCAATATACACTGTGACTGTACCTAAAGTTAATTATTACTCTATTATTATGCATCTTCTCAAAAAACAAAGCCTTACAACTCGCATAAAAATACACAATTCGACGTCTTATCAGGCAAACAACTTTAAGCCTGACGTCTCTCTTTGAAACATGTTATGATGTAAATCTTATGATTTACTTATAATGTTATAAAGTCATTTGGATATTCACTATGCCTGACGACTTGCTGCTGTGCCAAATATGTTATTATCTTGAATTACTAAACATTTAAAAGTAATATTTGCATATCATACTGGCAGTTGAGTATTTCTATATATTCTACTTTTACTTAGTAAGGGGTTCCAAAAACCTTAGCCCCCCCCCCCATTTGCAGCTTACATGTTTACTTATATCGAAATAGTTTTTAGTGATTATAAAAATATATAAAATTCTTTATTTATTGCAGGTATTAAAATTACTCTAGCTGATAAAGTGATAATATAATGGCTTCTCAATTAATTGATGATTCGGAGAGGCAACGTGTGATAGATCACATACGAACAATAACATTTTGGGAAACTCGTGATGCTGGAGCCACCTTTATAACACGTTCATGGGTTGCCAAAAAGTTGCGAAGAAATGAGGACTTTGTCAAAAGAAATTGGAATAAAACTTTGGATGAATGTGAAATGGTTACAACCAAATCTGGGCGCCCAAATTTGCCACTCTCTCAGGAAACAAAGGACATCATTGAAAGTGGTACGCGTAAGCGGAAAAACAGTTGTGCTAAACTTTCTAGAGAGATCGAAGTGTTGAGAGGAAAGATCGTTAGTGGTGTGATCATTCGACTGTACCGTCATAGGCAAGGTTTAAAGCCTTGGCATGAACTTCCAAAGCCAAGAAAAACTCAACTTAACATCGATGACAGAATGTGGTTTGCCCATTATCTTGAAGATTGGGATGTGGATGATTTCATGCATTTAGCTGTCTCCGATGAATTTTTTGTTTACGTAACACGTCGGCCTAACTACCAAAATGATCGAGTGTGGGCCACAACACCAGATGAAATCGATGACAATGAACATTATCGCGAATTATTAAAAAGTCCAGACTGTGTTGGTGTGTTTGTTTTGTTCACTGCAAAGAAGCTCATGTGGGTGCTGAAGCCAAATAGTCAGAGTTGGGATGGACAGTATTTTCGTGATATTATTCTATCCCAGCATGTCATTCCTTTTCTAAGAAACCCAAACAATGTTATGGATGTCGATCAGGTCACACTTCTGCACGATAAGGCCCCCTGCTTTAAGGCATTAGCCACTCAACAGTTGTTGCGGAACCATGAGATCGATTTCTTTGGAAATGAAGAATGGCCAGGAAATTCTCCTGACCTGAACGTCTGTGAACACATTGGATCAGTTATAAAGGACAAGGTTGAATGTCTCTTGTTTCAAGAACCTGCAGCAAATCGATTTTCGAAGGATACAATGACGCAACACATTGAAACTGTTTTAGCAAATTTGCGTAACGATCAAGATCTATTCATGTCACTTTTGGCAAGCTACCCAAAGCGAATTCAGGCTGTCTTGGAAGCCAATGGCGGGAACACCAAGTTTTAATTGTTTCTCATTAAATGCAGGATTAAATTCTCTTTTGTAAGGTATGTTTAGTTTTACTATACCTCTAATGGTTTAGGCCATGGGCGGGGGGGCTAAGGTTTATTGGAGCCCGTACAGTAAATTTTAGGAAATTTAATACACAACATATGGAAAGTGTTTATTTTATATAAAATCTCTCACATCTGCGTCATGGCTGTCACATGGCTTTATTCGTGTTCTGTGTATCCAAGCTTGTGATTTTTGTCATGAAATACAGTATAAAAGTATTTGTGTTTTGGGTAGCCTAATTTGTAAATTTAATCATGGAAGGCGATATTATAAGGGATTTAAAGTCGAGGCCATTTAGTAGAAGAAGCATCAAAGAAAAAGCTGATAATTCAAAAAGGGCGGCCTTTACCAGTTCTGGCGTGTAAAGTGGGCAATAGATCATTTCAGACGAGTTGGTATTCTCAAATTGACTGGTTATGTGGAAGTATTGACAATCAAAAACTTTATTGTTGGCCGTGCTTGTTGTTTAAATCAAGAGAAAAACAATCTTGGACTGAACAAGGCTATAGTAGTATGAAAAACATTTTGGGTGACAGAGTTGTTCACGCAAAATCTTCATCTCACCTTAGCAATTTTAAAGTTTGGAAGTGTTTAGGAAAAAACCAGTGTTGAAAGTGTAATTAGCAGAACATATGAGATAGAAATAGAAAATCATAATCAGAAAGTTGATGAAAATAGACAGTATCTGAAGCATTTAGTGAATGCTGTTTTACATTTAAGTAAGCAGGAATTAGCACTTCGTGGACACGACGAAAGTAGTGACAGTAATAATAAGGGCAATTATAGAGAACTTTTAAGTTATTTTGCTGAGCTAGACAGTGTTTTTGCCAGTAGATTAGTTGCAAAGGAAGGATCTTCAGGATTTTCTGGGTTGCCGAGTACCACACAGAATGAACTTATAACTTCGATTCATAAAGTTATTGGTAACATTATTCACGAAGAAATCGAAAAGGCTCCGTTTATTTCGATTCAAGCTGACGAAACTACAGACTGTTCAGTTCAGTTCAGATCACCTCCTCGTGCTTTTGAGATCGTTTGTAATTTATCTATATACATGTGCGACCTGCCAAAATCGCTACGTAGGGCAGACTGCCCTGCAGTTAAAATTTAGGATTTCGAAGCATTTGGGTCTTTCTTATCGAACTTCTCGCCCTCTTTCCACTCCTGAATCTTCTGCTATTCGGCATCATTCAGAGACCCATGACCACCCGTGCCCCGAGGGACTCCTTTACGATTTTGTCGTCTGCTTCTAATTCGCTTGATCTCAAAATTTTAGAATCCCTCTTTATCAGGAAGTTAAATCCAGAATTAAACGACAGCCTTTCCTCGATAAAATTACATACTTCATAATCAACCAACCAGCACCTTTTCATCACAACTAACGCACTAATTTAGGTTCTTATTCCTTTCCTTTCTCTCCAGTTGTCATATGAACCATTCTTCCAGAGGGTGAACCTTTGTGGTAATCGGATGTACCTAGAATTGCTTGTAAACAAAAAGTTCAAATTATTTATTACTGAAACGGTTACAAATGGTCATTCGTGCTGATAGGACGTATTTCAGTAATTTTGCTAATTTTTAAGCCGGCTTTTACCCTGGTTTGTGTTTGTGTAGATTTACTTAATCGTTTTATTTCGATTGTGTGCTGAATTAGTTGGATCCCTATTAGGCCTTTTTTTCGGGAGAGGTCTGGCTTGTAGGCTTTGGCCAGGGCCAGGCCTAGCCTTCGGTTAGGTCTTTCGAGTTAGTTCGGATAGCCCACCATCTTTCGATCTGCTCTTACGTATGTCTTCACAAGCAACCCCATCTGAGGATGGGGGTGCTTCTGCCCTCCAGTCGTCTATTGTTTCTGCCGAAGTGCATTGCGATTCGGATGGCTTTCAGGCATTAAAAAGGGCTACGTCCTCTGACTGCTTTAAGGATGTTCCCACTTCTAAGCGCTTAAAGAAATCTCACAGCCACATACCAGTTCCTTTCACCACTGTGCCTGTTTCAAACTCTTTTTCAGTGTTAGCTTCCCTGCCCTCTAGTACTAGCACTACCTCTGTTGTCCATAGCACCTGGCCTCCCACTTGGGTGGGCATGCTGATGGGCGTCCAGTTTCCGGTGATTGTGAAGTTCTTGGCTCTAAGTCCGGTTCTGCGATAAAAGTTGCTCCTATACTTCCTTCCAAGACTAAGCCTCTTCTGCGTCGTGACCAACATCATGAAATTCCTTCTTATGCTTCATATGTTTATATGACTGCTGTCTCTGACAATGTTCGACTCACTAAGCACAGTCCCTTTGCCCTTAAGCCTGGGTATTGAGGCCCTTTGTGGGGAGGTTAGGTCCGTCAAATACTGTAAGAGTGGTAGTTTGTTACTGCAGACTGCTTCTCCATCTCAGCTGCGAACCCTTCTTAATGCAACTTCCTTCTTGAACAACCAGTACAATATTAAGGTAGAAATGGCATCCAAGTTTGATACGATACAAGGCATTATTCGTGCACCAGAATTGCTAGTTGATTCAGTTGAGGATATTTTGGAGGAACTAAAACCTTGCGGTGTTTTGGAAGTGAGACGACTTACACGAGGTAAGGACAAGATTCCTAAGAGGGCCTTAGTACTTATCTTTGGAGGGAAGGTTCTTCCTACAAAGATCTGTTGTAGCTACCTCAGTTATACTGTTGAGCATTTCTTTCCGAGACCTCTGCGTTGCTTTAAGCGTCAACGATTTGGTCATGGCCGAGATGTCTGTCAGAATGAACTCCGCTGTGGGAGGTGTGCGGGGGTCTCGCTCCCCTCCGGATTGTGAAGGTCCGGATGGTTGTGCAAACTGTCATGCTCCCCATCCCGCCTCCTCCTCCACTTGCCCAGTTTACCTGAAGAAGCAGGCTATAGTGCGATACAAATGTTTGAATAATGTGTCTTTCTCAGAGGCAAGACGCCATTGTTCAGTCTTGGATAGGTCATTTTCCCAGGTAGCCAGGACAGACCCACCCCATCCCCCTTCAGCTCAGTATTAGTTTTAATTTTGTTGTTGTTTATAGACCTCCCTTTCAACCCCTCAATACCGATACTAGATTTTATTCACTTCTTGGTAACTTTATTGACAATCGGAATAGTATAATTGTCGGAGACTTTAACTGCCCTAATGCTAATTACGAGACTTTTACTGGTAATGAGGAGGGTTTGAGATTGATTGAGTTCATGGAAGATAATTTTTTATGACCGATGGTTAACGAACCGACGCGCGGTGATAATATTTTAGACGTGGTGATGACGAACGGTGAAAATATAGTCGAAGGTTTAGAAGTAGGCGAGAGTTTAGGATGTAGTGATCATCAAATTCTTATGTTTAAGTTATTGATAGAAAACATTAAGGATAATAACGTAATAGAAGTCCCTGATTTTCGTAGGGCTAATTTTGATAGTTTTGCGGATAGGATAACTTATTTATGGGTAATGACACAAATTTGCATTGGGAGGCGTTTAAAGAAAGTTTTATGAATATTGAAAGGGAGTTTATGCCTCGTAGGCCCAAGCGCGCTAGAAATCATGGTAGGCCCAAGTGGTGGACTAGGGAAATAGGCGACTTATTAAACGAGCGTAACAGAGCGTATAGACTTAATAAGTGCAATGGCACGGCAGCTAACTTTAGTGGATATATCGAGCTTAGACGTCATGTTAAAAGATCAGTTAGGAATGCTAAGCGTAATTTAGAGATACTTATAACTGCAGATAGTAAACATAATCCAAAAAAGTTTTTTGAATACGTCAATAATCGTAAGCCAATAAAAGATAACATAGGCCCTCTAGTGGATGTTAACAGCACTTTGGCTTCTGACGCTCAGGCGATGGCGGGTATTTTCAACAACTTTTTTGCGACAGTTTTTACCGTAGAAGACGTAAATAATGTCCCCGACGTGGACGATATCGTTCCATTTAGTAGCGGAGACTATTTTGGATGAAATAACTGTTTGCGAGGGTGAGATTGCGCATTATATCGATAAGCTAAAAGTTAGAAAGGCTCCAGGCCCTGACGCTTTTTATCCCAGACATTTGAAAGATTTGAAAGACGTTACTGTAGGCCCCTTAACGAAGATTTTTAATCAGTCACTCGAAACGGGGATTATTCCTGAAGACTTCAAATTAGCTAACGTTAAGCCTATTTTTAAAAAAGGCGACCGCACACTAGCTAGCAATTATAGGCCCATTAGCTTAACGTCAATTGTCGGTAAACTTTTGGAATCCGTAGTTAGGGATCGTATCATCGATCACTTAGAAAGTAGAGATTTGATTAATAGTAGTCAGTAGGGTGTCAATTTTGTCAACTTTTTTCAAATCAATTTTGGTAGTGAAAATATAGTGTCTTTTCATGTCAAAACTTGAAATTGGCCAACCAAAATGAAATAAAATAAACCTTACCTACATCAATTTTACCTTAAAGTTTCAGAAATTGACTCTTTTACTAAATAATAGGACATAAATTGATTAACCATTCATCTGTCACAGAATTATCCCATTGATCGCATATGGAGTGTTTTCAAGGTCATATAGTTGTTGTGCAATGTACAAGTCACAACATGAATAGAACTGTCCCTCACTCTCAGTCCTCAGTTGCCTCTTAGATGTCATAGACGGTGGTTTGCTGTTATTGCTCTTGTACCTACTTCATAGTTATTCTACTAGACGAATACTACAGTTTAACTGTAAGTATGGATTATTGATTATTACAATTATTTATTATTATTATATTCTTGTCTAATTATGTTGTAACCCCATGAAATATTTTTTTATTGAATTTTAGAACATCGAATGACTAAATATGAAACATCGTAATTGATATAAAATACTTAAATGTTTTTCTTTCTTTTCAGATATTCCTAAGATGCCAAAATTGAAGACAAGAGGTCAGTCGTCATGCCACTTGAGCCTGTTAGTCGGTACAGGCAAGGAGCTTCCCGTATCAGAACTACCAACAGTGCGAGACATGCTGAGACTAGGGTTACTCCTTCGTGAACAAAATACAAAGGATAGAAGGAACAACAAAGTGCTCATAAGGGACATGATTCCCCACCCCTCTTCTGCATCAGTGGAAAAAAGCTAATGTGCTATTCAAACCACCTGTACTCAATCAGTATAAAACTATTGAGCTAAAATTAACAAAGCTGTGGCACAAAGCAGTTGAGACATCACTTGGTAAAGGAAAACTAGCAAAGAAAAATAAATTTCTGCACACACTTCATACTCTTTTTGACATTTTTAACTGCCAGTGTCCCATAGAGTTATGTTCTGAAGTCAATTGTTCTCCCTCATGCAGAAGAGAACCTCACCCTCACATTGATTGTCGCTGTCCTCGTGAGAAGAAGATCCCTGTTTTGGAACTGGCTTTCATAAAGGCGCAGAGAACAAAGACAGGAGGCCAAGGAAGTATGCAGATTGGTTCGGCAGATTATTCAGAAACCAAAAAACAGATTGTTATTGCTAAGAAAAAAGAGAAAATCCGTGAGAGGGAAGAAAGGAAGAAAAAGAAGAGTGAAGAAGCCACCCAAAGAGATGAAGAGCTCTATCAAGAGGTTTCTCACTTCTTTGAAAGCTCTTCAGATGAACAGAAAAAAGCAACATCAGATGATAGCTCCAAAATGCCATCTGAACCTTCGCCGAAGAGAATGAAATACAACACTAAAGACATCTCAAACATTGCCCTTGCCAGTATTCGCCACCATACGGGGCTACGAGAGACTGCAGAGATTGCCACTGCCGCTTGGATAGATGCAGGCCTCATCAGCCGAGAGGATACATCCTTAGTGATAGATCATAATAAGGTAAGAAGAGCACAAGAAAAATAATGAAGGAAGTATCTGATCAGCATGGAAAAGATTTGAAGGAGGAAGGTCTCTCTTGCCTTTTGTTTGATGGAAGAAGAGATGACACAAAAGTTCTCCTAGAGGTAGAGGGAATGGACAGAAAGTTTCCCAGTCTCATCAAAGAAGAACACTACTCTGTGTGTTCCGAACCTGGTGGCCGCTATTTGTTTCACTTTGTTCCTGAAGCAGAAGTAGAAGGCAAGAAACATACAGAGGCAATTGCTGATCAAATAATATGTTGGCTTCAAGAAAGAAGACTTGACAGTTCACTGCAGGCCGTTGGTGGTGACTCAACTGCGGTGAATACTGGATGGCAGGGCGGTGTTATGACGCATTTAGAGAAAAAACTTGGAAGAAGGCTTGTTTGGATTGTATGTGATTTGCACACAGGGGAACTACCTCTTCGTCGTCTCATCCAGGAACTTCATGGTCCTACAAAGAGCAACAACAAGTGGTCAGGCCCCCTTGGCAACATGCTAGATGAAGCAACGGAATTAGAAATAAATACAAAATTTCCAAAGGTCGAAGTAGGAACACCCCTTCCAGTGTTGTCTGAAGAAGTTATCAAAGACCTCAGCACGGATCAATCTTACGCTTATCATATTGTTCAAGCAATCAGATCAGGAGAGTTGCCTCAAAATCTGGCTCTCTTGGAGATTGGACCCGTAAGTCACAGTCGTTGGTTAACTACAGCGATTCGTTTCTGCAGGATTTGGGTTTCCAAACATGCACTGAAAGGCAAAATGCTACAGAATTTGATGTTGATTGTTGAATTTATTATTGGGTTTTATCTTCCTCACTGGTTCAATGTAAAACTTAATCCAATGTGGATGGAGGGGCCCAACCACATCTTGTTTCAATTACAGCTACTGAGAACCCAAAGGAAAGTAGTGGTAGACATCGTGTTACCTGTGGTAAGAAGGTCCGCTTGGTATGCTAGGCCAGAGGCAGTTTTGCAAGCAATACTCTGCAGCCAATGTATCAAAGAGCGAACTGAGGCTGTGGAAATCATTCTAAAGCTTAGAGGAACATCACTAGATGATGACCAGCTGGGAGACTGCTCTGTTCAGACAAGGAAGGTACCTCCGATAAACGTCAATGCCACGAAATTGTCAGAATTAGTTAACTTGAGTTCGGAAGTTTTGGAGCCACCACTGACATGTAGGTAGGAGTTATTTTTTATTGTTTTTGAAGCAAGGATATTATTTTGTATGCCAAATGATTACATTAAATTGCTACCAAATCAGATGATTTTTCAATTTAGTCATTTCACCCCCAAAATTGACACACCCTAGTAGTCAGCATGGGTTTCGACGCCATAGATCTTGTTTAACTAATTTGTTAGAATTTTATAACGAAATAGTGCGCGAATACGATAGGCATAGAGCGGCTGACGTTATTTATTTAGATTTTAAAAAAGCGTTCGATACAGTTCCGCATAGAAGATTAATTGCGAAGGTTAAAGCGCACGGTATACGCGGTCAGGTAGCTAACTGGTTAGAGGAATGGCTTCGTGCTAGGAGACAGAGGGTCGTTATTAATGGTAGTGAATCGGGGTGGTTGGATGTAGGTAGCGGTGTCCCACAGGGTTCAGTGTTAGGCCCATTGCTATTCGTAATTTACATTAACGACATAGATGTAGGATTGACTAGTAACGTATCAAAATTCGCGGACGATACTAAAATAGGCGGTAAGGTTGTTAACGAGGACGATAGAAATAGGCTCCAAGACGATGTAAATAGGATTATGGAGGGGACTGATAAGTGGCAGATGCAATTTAACGTAGACAAATGTAAAGTTTTGCATATAGGTTCTCGTAACAATAATTACACGTACACGATGGATGGTAGAGAGTTAGCGAGCGTTGACGAGGAAGTATATATAGGCGTACGCGTATCTAAGGATTTAAAGGTTAGGAACCAGTGCCTGGAGTCTTGCGCAAAAGCTAATAGGATGTTAGGCTTCATAGCGCGTAATTTCGAATTTAAATCGAAGGATATTACATTGCCCCTTTACAAGTCCCTAGTCAGGCCTCATTTAGAATATGACGTTCAGTTTTGGTGCCCCTGTTTGCGCGAGGATATTGATAGGTTAGAAAGAGTTCAGCGTCGTGCCGCGAAACTGATTCCGTCATTGCGCAACAAGCCTTATGATGATAGGATTAAAGAGTTAGACCTGTATTCACTCGAAACTAGGAGATTAAGGGGGGAGCTTATTGAAGTTTTCAAAATCGTTAATAACATCGATAATGTAAATTTTGACAAACTGTTCACTTTCGATAATCGCAATACCCGTAATAACGGATTTAAGTTGCGTGGCAGACGTTTCATTACTAATATCGCTAAAAACCCCTTCACGTTTAAAGTAATTGATAAATGAAATAATCTTCCCGCGTCAGTCGTTCACTCTACCAGCGTTAATATGTTTAAGAGCCGTTTAGACAGGCATTTTAAAAATATTAACGTTGTTTAAAATAAAAATAAAAATTAGTAACAGGAGCTCTAGGGGTGGTGGTCGAGGATGAGTCTGTTGACGATTAATGCCAGCTTGTGACATGCCAGCGTGTGATGCCAGCAACAAAATAAAAAAAAATTAGACTAACACGAACGTAGATGTAGCTCGTAGAGTAATCTAACCCACTTTTTGTTTAACTTTACCTACTTTCTTTTTCTTATCCTCTCCTTACTTGCATGTCTGTAACTCTCTTTACTTGCATATCTGTAGTTTGCATGGTATGACTGTGAGTTAAGACTGTGTTTGCATGGTTTGTAAGTGTTCTTATTTTACTTCTTTTCATCTTTCACCCCTTTCCTATTCTCTCCGACTATTTTTCTGACTTGTAGGCAGTGGCCGGCGGATGATGATGGTGAGTCTTTCTTTCTCTTTTTCTGAATGAATGTTAGCCCATGAGTGATAGGTGTTGCTACTTACTTAACCCCTTATTTTCTTCTCTTAACCCCCTACTCTTTACTTTCTCTCGGGCTCACCTTAGAGTGGATCTTAGAGTCTTTGTTAGCCTTAGCTTCTGTAGATCTGTAGAACTCCACCTGTCCAGCCTAGACCCAGGCCTTCGCCTTCTCCGGCATGCCCTCCGGTTTCTTTTGCATCTCCTACAATTCCATCTCCCCATCCATTTACTGTCAGAGACACTCTTCGCTTCCATACAGTCATTTGCCTTCCTTGCTCCCTCCTGGCCCGTCTCCCCCTTCCCAGTTTTCCTCTCAGCCTCCTCACTCTAAGAGCCTTCAGGCCGTCAGTGGTCTCACCAGCTCCTGGTATTGGCAACTGGTGAAGGATGTTCGTGACCTTATGTCCAGGAATAAATCTCCTCAACAAATTGTTAACAGACTTGCCTCTTATGCTAATAAAAATAATCTTGTTCCGAATAAAAAAACTTACTTCCGCCGAGGGGATGCGTCTCTTCTTCACCCCTTAATTTTCACGTTTATACAGTGGAATGTCAAGAGCCTCCGTGCACGACTACCCCAGCTGCAGAACTTAATTAGCACCTATTCTCCTGCCCTAATTGCCTTACAGGAAACTCGCCTATCCCAACCATTCTCCCGTTATTTCAAACACTACAGATTTTATAGAAAAGATGGGAATGCCCATGGGGGTGGTGTTGCTTTACTGCTTCATGCCCTTCTTCCTGGCACTCCCCTCCCATTACATACTCCACTCGAAGTAGTTGTAGCATAGGTTCCGCTCTTTGGTAGAGCGACTACAGTCTGCTCTTTGTACATGACCTCCGGCTTTTCTCTCACGTTACATTTGCTTGATGATCTTGTACAGCAACTGCCAACTCCCTTCAACTTATTAGGGGACTTCAATGCCCATCACTCTTGTTCGGGCTTCTCCTTTTGCGACGAGAGAGGAGTCCTCCTTGCTGACTTCCTTTTGGACAACTTATTTTTGTTTAATTTTCCCACCCCCACTTACCTCTCTGATGCTACAGGGACTTTCCCCTTCATTGATCTGACCATTTGTAGTCAAGAACTGGCCCACCAGTTCCAGTGGTTCGTATCCTCTGACCTTTGTGATAGTGACAATTTCCCTATCTTTCTGGAGTCTACATCCTCCCTTCCTCCCATTCAACGACGTTTCCGCTTCAATCTGAAAAAAGCAGACTGGAGTGCTTATGCCCGTTTAGCCAACTTGCCTCCTCCCTCTCATGATGCTGATCTGGATTGTACAGCCATTTCTACCTCCATACTCACAGCCGCCTCTGCCTCTATTCCACTGAAGTCAACTACCGTGATCCTAAGTATAATGCAGCATGGTGGACTGCTGAATGTGAATTGTGACAAAGAACCATAAGACCACAGCTCCAAAAGTGACTGCAGAGCTTAACCAGCATCTTGCAAGCTCGGTATCGACCAGAACTGTACGTCGCGAGCTCCAGGGAGCTGGATACCATGGGAGGGCTGCAATTGCCAAACCCTTCCTTTCGCACATCAACATTGAGCGGCGCAGAAAATGGTGTAATGACATAAGAATTGGTCAATGGACCGGTGGAAGAATGTAGTCTACTCCGACGAATCCTTCTTTACGCTATTTCCATGTTCCGGTCGAGTTTACGTCTGGAGACAGCCTAAAGATGCTTATGACCCCGACTGCCTGACTCCAACCGTTAAGCATGGAGGCGGATCTGTGATGGTTTGGGCAGCAATATCGTGGAATACTCTTGGCCCAGCTGTAGTACCGCATGGTAGGGTTAACCAGGTCCATCCCATGGTCCAAACGCTGTTTCCCAATGGCGGCGCCGTCTTCCAGGATGATAATGCACCAATCCACACCGCTGGGGTCGTTAAAAACTGGTTTGAAGAGCATGTTAGTGAAGTAGAACGCTTGGATTGGCCTCCACAATCCCCGGATTTTAACATTATCGAGCATCTGTGGTGTCAGTTGGAGCAGCAGGTCAGAAGCCGATTCCCACCGCCGGCGTCTTTGGAGGAACTGGAGCAAGGTTTGCTCGAAGAATGGCTCAGGATTCCTCTAGCCACTGTCCAAAAGCTGTATGAATCAATTCCCCGACGCATTGCAGCTGTTATTGCCGCTAAAGGAGGACCAACTCCATATTAAGAATAAAAACCGCCATTTTTCAAGGTGTTCATATTATTTTGTCCAACCCCTGTATATATATAATATATTACTTTTGGTGGGCAAGGTACTAGTATTGATGGATACCGTAATGAAATTGACTGGATTCTTTGGATCTGATATATTTGCATGTCGGTTATAAATAGATATAGAGTATAACATATTTGTGGATAGTAGTCTATTATGACTTGATCCTCTGGATCCAGAGATTCTATCTTTAGTTTCAAATCGATAATTAATTAGTTTTAAATTGATAATTATTTAGTTTTGTAAAAATTGGTCGTTGCCAATGTACAGGCAATTTTTACATAAATTTCTTATGTTCTTGTGGTTCGGAACCCACGTAAAATTGTAGGTCCTCTCCGCCACCACGGAGGACATACACACTACGCAATTAAGAACACAGTTAGGTAGACCAGCCATGAGTGGATCCTAGGGTCTTTGTTGGTCTGAAACATTATAACATTATAACATATATATATATATAATATATATATATATATATATAGCGAGGAATAGGAGGACGAAAAAATGGTACATGTTTATTGACAGACGTTTCGGAAAAATTCAATTTCCATCATCAGTGCTAAAAATTTTAAAACAAGTAAAAATAAATAAGTATAATAAATAAACGAACAACAAATTAAAATGGCGCAACAATTAGCGAGAATCAAAAACAAGTTACAATATATATTAGATTAAAAGATTAAAAGTTAAATGATATAAAGAATAAAAGTATGGATAATAAGTAAAATATAAAATGGTTTAGGTAGAACAGAATTGTAAAATTACTTACAATTAGCGAAAATTAAAAGCAAATTGCAATATGTATTAAATTAAAAGATTAAAAGTTAAATGATATAAAGTATAAAAGTATGGATGAAAAGTAAAATATAAAATGGTTTAAGTGAAACAGAATTGTAAAATTTCTTACCAGATTGTAATGACTAATTATACAGAAGGTTGGGAATGGTTGCCTGTTGAAAGAATTCCATTGGGACGATGGAGTCGGACGGAGTGATAGTGGATTTCTTTTGAAAGTTTATTTGGCAATGTTTAAATTGAAAGCAGAACTGTAATCGTTGAGGGTTGGCTGGATACTAAGGATGTAAAGGGACTCAAGTATGCGGAGGTCGATTAGTTGGTTGGCTGAGTTGATAATTTTGAAATTGGAGGAAAGTAACGGGTGGTTGTGGAGGTGGCAGTGATCCCTTATTGCAGATTTGGAGGGTTTGTTCAGGGGCTGTGAAGTTCTTGTAGAGATCCCACGATGCTCGTCCACTCTTGTTTGATATTGGCGGATGGTACTGCCAATATAGTTCGCTTTGCAGCGAACACAATCAAAAGCGTAGATAGTGGACGAAGCAAGTGGCTGGGGTGTTTTTTCTTTATGGTTGAGGTAGGATTTGATACTATTGTTGGTAAAAGCGAAATGAAATTTAATTTGGGGGTAAAGCGGCGTGAGTAAGAGACGGAGTTCTGAGAGTATTTTATGGCTAATATGGTCATAATAAGGGAATGAAAAATATTGTACGTCTTTTTTAACAGTAGGAATTTTAAGGGGGGGTTGATAGATATTATTAAGAAAATTTCTGGTTAAAGACTGTAACAGATGTTTTGGGAAAGAGTTATTAATGCTGAAGTTAAGGATTAACTCTATTTCATGGTGAAAAGATAAGTACGAGGAGCAAAGATGGTAGGCACGGTGGATTAAAATTTTAATACTGTTTATTTTATATAGCAAAGGGATGTGGCTTAGGAAATTAGTACCCAGGCCTGTGTACGTGGGTTTTCGATATATAGAAGTGCTAAATTTATTGTTTTGTTTAGTTATTATAATATCTAGGAAGGGAAGGGTGTTGTTGGATTCGTCTTCTTTGGTGAACTTAATGTTTTTATGTTGGGAATTAAGGTAGTTAAGAAAAAGGGGGCGTGGTTGGCATTGTGAAAAAGGAGAAAGGTGTCATCAACATATCTTTTATATAGGCGTGGTTTATAGTGAGTGGGGCAATGAAGTAGCCAGTTATTTTCGTGATGGCTGAGGAAGATGTTCGCTAGAGTGGCACTTAAGGGGGATCCCATAGCTAATGAGTCGGTTTGTTGATAAAGTTGTTGGTTAAAGAAAAAATAGGTGTCTGAGGCGGCGAGCGTAAGCAGTTTGGTAAATTCATGTTTTGTCAGATTCAAAACTGTATTCGGATTGTTGGCGAAAAGGCTATTAATACAGATATCGATGGCTTCTTTAATTGGAACATTGGTGTAGAGAGATACTATATCGAAACTGTGCATATGAAGATTATTTGAATTATTTATGGTCCATATTTCTTTAGCGAATTCGTAGGAGTTGGTGACGGAATATTCGTTTTGGGTTAGGGGGGTTAACGTGGGAATTAGGAATTTTGCTAGTTTGTAATTGTGGGTAGTATAGGCCGAAAGGATGGGTCTAATGGGTAAGTTGGGTTTATGTATTTTAGGGAGGCCGTAGAGAGTACCGGGGGATGAACCGGAAGAACGTACTTGGTTATAAGTGCTTTCTGAAATTTTGTTCTGATCATATAGTTTTTTGAGGCCTCACTCACCCATATCGCTAATAAACATTTTTATAGTTTTAAACCTCATAAAGTTTTTTCCCCCCTTATTAATAAAAAAGACCTCTTTTGCCTTAAAGAACTATCTAAAGACGACTCCATTATCATTTCACGCCCCGACAAAGGTAAAGGCACCGTCCTTCTTAATAAACCAGATTATATTAATAAGGTTAACAATGTTCTTAACGATCCCACCAAATTTAAAAAGATTAACGATAATCCTTTAACCCTTTCCCTAAAACTTGAAGATAAAATCAACCGTTTCTCAAAAAAACTATATGATCAGAACAAAATTTCAGAAAGCACTTATAACCAAGTACGTTCTTCCGGTTCATCCCCGGTACTCTCTACGGCCTCCCTAAAATACATAAACCCAACTTACCCATTAGACCCATCCTTTCGGCCTATACTACCACAATTACAAACTAGCAAAATTCCTAATTCCCACGTTAACCCCCTAACCCAAAACGAATATTCCGTCACCAACTCCTACGAATTCGCTAAAGAAATATGGACCATAAATAATTCAAATAATCTTCATATGCACAGTTTCGATATAGTATCTCTCTACACCAATGTTCCAATTAAAGAAGCCATCGATATCTGTATTAATAGCCTTTTCGCCAACAATCCGAATACAGTTTTGAATCTGACAAAACATGAATTTACCAAACTGCTTACGCTCGCCGCCTCAGACACCTATTTTTTCTTTAACCAACAACTTTATCAACAAACCGACTCATTAGCTATGGGATCCCCCTTAAGTGCCACTCTAGCGAACATCTTCCTCAGCCATCACGAAAATAACTGGCTACTTCATTGCCCCACTCACTATAAACCACGCCTATATAAAAGATATGTTGATGACACCTTTCTCCTTTTTCACAATGCCAACCACGCCCCCCTTTTTCTTAACTACCTTAATTCCCAACATAAAAACATTAAGTTCACCAAAGAAGACGAATCCAACAACACCCTTCCCTTCCTAGATATTATAATAACTAAACAAAACAATAAATTTAGCACTTCTATATATCGAAAACCCACGTACACAGGCCTGGGTACTAATTTCCTAAGCCACATCCCTTTGCTATATAAAATAAACAGTATTAAAATTTTAATCCACCGTGCCTACCATCTTTGCTCCTCGTACTTATCTTTTCACCATGAAATAGAGTTAATCCTTAACTTCAGCATTAATAACTCTTTCCCAAAACATCTGTTACAGTCTTTAACCAGAAATTTTCTTAATAATATCTATCAACCCCCCCTTAAAATTCCTACTGTTAAAAAAGACGTACAATATTTTTCATTCCCTTATTATGACCATATTAGCCATAAAATACTCTCAGAACTCCGTCTCTTACTCACGCCGCTTTACCCCCAAATTAAATTTCATTTCGCTTTTACCAACAACAATAGTATCAAATCCTACCTCAACCATAAAGAAAAAACACCCCAGCCACTTGCTTCGTCCACTATCTACGCTTTTGATTGTGTTCGCTGCAAAGCGAACTATATTGGCAGTACCATCCGCCAATATCAAACAAGAGTGGACGAGCATCGTGGGATCTCTACAAGAACTTCACAGCCCTGAACAAACCCTCCAAATCTGCAATAAGGGATCACTGCCACCTCCACAACCACCCGTTACTTTCCTCCAATTTCAAAATTATCAACTCAGCCAACCAACTAATCGACCTCCGCATACTTGAGTCCCTTTACATCCTTAGTATCCAGCCAACCCTCAACGATTACAGTTCTGCTTTCAATTTAAACATTGCCAAATAAACTTTCAAAAGAAATCCACTATCACTCCGTCCGACTCCATCGTCCCAATGGAATTCTTTCAACAGGCAACCATTCCCAACCTTCTGTATAATTAGTCATTACAATCTGGTAAGAAATTTTACAATTCTGTTTCACTTAAACCATTTTATATTTTACTTTTCATCCATACTTTTATACTTTATATCATTTAACTTTTAATCTTTTAATTTAATACATATTGCAATTTGCTTTTAATTTTCGCTAATTGTAAGTAATTTTACAATTCTGTTCTACCTAAACCATTTTATATTTTACTTATTATCCATACTTTTATTCTTTATATCATTTAACTTTTAATCTTTTAATCTAATATATATTGTAACTTGTTTTTGATTCTCGCTAATTGTTGCGCCATTTTAATTTGTTGTTCGTTTATTTATTATACTTATTATTTTTACTTGTTTTAAAATTTTTAGCACTGATGATGGAAATTGAATTTTTCCGAAACGTCTGTCAATAAACATGTACCATTTTTTCGTCCTCCTATTCCTCGCTAAGTTACGCTTCCCTAAGAACAAACCATTCAACCAAGTATATATATATATATATATATATTATATATATATATATATATATATATATATATATAATATATATATATATATATGAATAGAAACGACATAAGTGTTAAGGAACGTTTCTGCACACGAGGAGGAGAGATAACGAACAATGAAAAATGAGGCGAACCGCCCGGGAATCGAACCCAGGGCCTTCCAATTGCGCGGTCATTGCAGTTATATGCGCATATTCACGATTTGCGAGGGTGCCCTCTCAGGGTATTGGTTTCTGCCCTATGTGGGAGAATTTCGATTTGTGATTGAGTGAGGACCGTAGCATAATGGTAGAGCGTCCGACCGGCAATTGGAAGGCCCTGGGTTCGATTCCCGGGCGGTTCGCCTCATTTTTCATTGTTCGTTATCTCTCCTCCTCGTGTGCAGAAACGTTCCTTAACACTTATGTCGTTTCTATTCATTTATATACTGCGCGGTCATTGCAGTTATATATGCATATATATATATATATTTTTTTTTTATATATATAATATGTATATATATATACACACGTGATTTTCTAGGGGAGTATCAAATTAAAGGTGATGGACTTTTTGTTAAAAATAGAATAGGTAGGCGAGGAGGCGGTGTTATGTTGTATATCAAAGATAATATTGCGAACGTTATAGAAGTAAACCACACAATTCCAGAACCGATAAATTCGATTATAGCAGAACTTAAATTGAACGATTTCAAACTTCTTGTTGCGGTTATATATAGGCCCCCTAATCAAACAGCTGATACGGACGAAGCGTTATATCGTGAACTAAAGAGAATAATCGGTAGTGAGCAGGCTTTAGTTATGGGTGACTTTAATTGCGCCAACGTGAATTACGATACAATGCAGGGAGACGCGGAAGGTAATCGTTTAGTTAATTTTCCCGAGGATAGCTTTCTTATTCAAAAGGTTGGGGAACCTACGACGTTGGACAGTATTTTAGATTTAGTAATAACTACGGATGATAGGCTAATTACTGATCTTCAATAATAGAACAGTTAAGCAATAGCGATCACAATATGGTAGAGTTTGTCCTCTCAGTAAGTCACTCGAAACCAACTAACTCGACTAAAATTCCTAACTTCCAGCACGCAGACTTTTGTAAATTTCGAAATAAATTGTCACACGTCAATTGGGAAAACGTAATGAGGATCTCCAACGCAGAACTAATGTGGGAATCGTTCGAAACAGTATTGAGGACTATAAATGAGGAATGTGTACCGTACAAAATTAAGAGTGGGAAAGTAAACAACAAGCCCTTGTGGTTTACTTCTACAGTAGGAGACATTATAAAGAGTAGAGATAGGGCTTATAGGCTACATAAGTGCGATAAAGACAATTTGTGGTTACGAAACAACTACATTTCCCTAAGGCGTGAAGCGAAAAGTGTAATAAAAAAGACCAAGCGCGAATTTGAAATCTCCATAGCTCGTGACGGTAAAGAAAACCCCAAGCGTTTCTTTCAATACGTCAACAATAGAAATCCAGTAAAAAGTGACTTGGGGCTGTTGAAAAATGTTAACGGAGATCTAGTTTCTGGAAACAAAGAAATGGCTACCTTGCTAAACGAATTTTTTACGTCAGTTTTTACTATAGAAGATCTAACGAATATCCCTACGGTCATAGACATAATACCTTTGGGTAATGGTAATATTTTGGATAATATTGTGGTTAGTGAAGGGAAGGTAATGCGCTATATTGATAAAATGAAAACGCGTAAATCACCGGGGCCGGATTCCATATATCCCATACAACTAAAAGACTTAAAAGATAGCATTGTTGTGCCGCTAACAAAGATTTTTAATGCGTCTATTTCTGAGGGGTGCGTACCAGATAATTTCAAGTTAACAAACGTAACACCTATCTTTCAGAAAGGCGATAAAGGTGCGGCGTGAAATTATAGGCCAATCAGTTTAACATCTGTTGTAGGTAAGCTATTGGAATCAATAAATAGGGATCGCATAGTCGAACACTTAGAATTGCACAACTTAGAAATATGCAGCACGGTTTTAGGCGAAACAAATCTTGCTTAACTAATCTTTTAGAATTTTTTCAGAGCGTGGTTGACGTTTACGATAGACATCGGGCGGTTGATGTAGTGTATTTAGATTTTCAAAATGCGTTTGACACCGTACCGCACAAAAGACTCATTGAGAAAACTAAGGTTCATGGAATCAGGGGTGTAGTAATAAATTGGATAGAAAAGTGGTTGCGAGGTAGGAAACAGTGGGTGGTCGTTCATGGAGCGGAGTCGTGTTGGGCTAATATAGCGAGTGGCGTTCCTCAGGGTTTTGTATTGGGCCCCTTGCTTTTTCTTATATATATTAACGATTTAGATGTCGGCCTAGTCAGTACAGTTTCAAAGTTTGCGGATGAAACGAAGCTGGGTGGTAGGGCGATTAATGACGAAGATAGAGGTAAAATCCAGGAGGATCTGAATAAAATCGTTGATTGGTGAGTCACATGTCAAATGAGATTTAACGTCGATAAGTGCAAAATTTTGCATATAGGTTCGCGTAACGGTAATTTTACTTATAGTATGTCAGGGAAAGATTTAACAAGCGTAGAGCAGGAAAAAGATTTAGGGGTTATAGTCACTGGTGATATAAAAGTAGCGAAAAAGAGTACAGCAGCAGTCAATAAGGCGAATAAAGTGTTAGGTTTTATAGCTAGGAATTTTGAGTACAAATCGCGCGATATTATTGTTCCTCTTTATAAATCATTAGTTAGACCCCATTTGGAGTACGCGGTCCAAGTTTAGAATCCACTTATGCGCAAAGATATAGACAAAATCGAAAGAGTTCAAAGACGAGCAACTAAGATGATTCCGTCGCTTAGGTCAAAGTCGTACGAGGATAGGCTTAAGGAGTTAAAATTGACTACACTCGAGACTCGGAGGCTTAGGGGTGATCTAATCCAGGTGTTCAAAATTATGAATGGGTTCGATAACGTAGATAGAGATAGCTTTTTCGAAATATCTCAATATAATAGGACTAGAAATAACGGGTGTAAGTTGACAAGTAGAAGGTTCGAGACAACATTGCCAAAAACTTTTTTACGCACAGAATAGTAAATAGCTGGAATAGTTTGCTCGTAGAAGTAATTAGTAGCATGTCTATAAACATGTTTAAAAATCGATTAGACGCATATGTTGATAGATTGGGTATAGTTTAAGGTAGTAAAATTAAGGCCTTGTGGTGATAGATCCCACAGCTCAACACAAGTGTTGTGGGATATAGGGAGGCAGCATCTTGGGTTAGGGGATACTTTCAGTCCTTCCACACCCCATTTAAAGAGATTCCTCTGCCGAGCGTTGCCACCCATAGTACTGTGAGGTATTGAAAAACTCATGATGTTCACTTGCCCCACAAACACCTTTAAATGGGAGACCCAAAATGGGTGCACACAAATTTCTACATTACTGTACAGTCTTTACAGACACACCTACACTTTTCCTCCTAATTATATATATTGTAATGTATATGGTTGTAAATTTTGACTTGGTCCGCAATCAATATGGACCGTGACTTATTTTTGGTTGGCAATGTACTAGGATTGATGGATACCGTAATGAAATTGACTGGATTCTTTGGCTCTGATATATTTGCATGTCGGTTATAAATAGGTATAGAGTGTAACATATTTGTGGATAGTGGTCTATTATGACTTGATCCTCGGGATCCAGAGATTCTATCTTTAATAAATGCAAAAACTTCACTTTTTTCTACGTGAAGGTCAAAATATGAAAATAAAAACCCACTCTAATAGACAGAGTTTATTTCCACGACAGTTTCGACGCCCACTGGCATCCTCCTCGGGTGGATACAGAAACACGAATTAACCAAAACAAGAGGGGAAAACAGTCCAGGGACCGACCGTTAAGAAATTCGCACCTAGGTTAGATCCCATTCTCCCGACACCGGAAGGGCATTTTCATTAAGTACATTCCCACAAATTTTTAAAACTATCTTCCTGTTCTAAACATACAGATTCTATTATATTTTTTTACATAATTATTACATTTATTATTAAATTTATTACATTTAATATTGCATAATTATTTATTACAGAAATTATAAATTTATTATTACATTGGTTATTACATTATTGTTTATTATACAGAACTTATAAACCGAAAAACGAATGAAAAAAGCCGATTAGGAAACAATCCAGAGACTATTGAGAAATTCGCACCTAGGTTAGATACCGTTCTCCCGACACTGGAAGGGCATTTTATTACAGGGTCCGCTTATAAGTACATCCCCACATTAAGGAACACAAATATGCCTTCAGAAGTTGTAATACTAATAATGCCATTTTTTATCACGCTAGCCAAAATAATCATGCTATAGATTGGGAATCAAGTAAGGTACTTTATAAATGTAATAATTATGTCAAAAGAAAAATAATAGAATCTGTGTGTATAGAAAAAGTAGATAATTTTAATTTGTGCGAAAGTACTTATAAGTTAGACCCTTTAATGAGATTCTTGGTCAAAAAATCCCTTACGGAGTCGTGGGAACGTGTTCGAACCTAAGTGTGAATTTCTTAAATGTCTCTGGATTGGAATGTTTCCTTACTCGCCTTTAGTAAATGTAATAATGGAAGTAATAAATGTGGAAATAAATATAAATGCAACAGATGTAATAATAAAGGTAATATTATGAATTTAATAATTAGGGTAAAGGTAATAATAATAAATGTTAAAAAAATGTAAATGTAATAATAAATGCAGTAATTATGTCAAAATATTAGAATCAGTATGTATAGAACAAGAAGATAGTTTTACAGTAATTTGTGGGAATGTACTTATAAGCGGACCCTGTAATAAAATGCCTTTCCAGTGTCGGGAGAACAGTATCTAACCTAGGTGCGAATTTCTCAATAGTCTCTTGATTGTTTCCTAATCAGCTTTTTTCATTCGTTTTTCGGTTTATAAGTTCTGTATAATAAACAATAATGTAATAACCAATGTAATAATAAATTTATAATTTCTGTAATAAATAATTATGCAATATTAAATGTAATAAATTTAATAATAAATGTAATAATTATGTAAAAAAATATAATAGAATCTGTATGTTTAGAACAGGAAGATAGTTTTAAAAATTTGCGCGAATGTACTTAATGAAAATGTCCTTCCGGTGTCGGGAGAATGGGATCTAACCTAGGTGCGAATTTCTTAACGGTCGGTCCCTGGACTGTTTTTCCCTCTTGTTTTGGTTCATTCGTGTTTCTGTATCCACCCGAGGAGGATGCCAGTGGGCGTCGAAACTGTCGTGGAAATAAACTCTGTCTATTAGAGTGGGTTTTTATTTTCATATTTTGACCTTCACGTAGAAAAAAGTGAAGTTTTTTTCATTTATTATGGATCCCACGATCAGACGCCATCTATTCGCCTTCTTCTTAGTTACCTTTCCCCAACTTATATCTTCCTATCGTCTATATGAAAAAACACTAGTGGCTGTGAAGACCAAGAAGCTGCAACTCAAGTTCCTGCAAGAGTGTTTAGTGGAGCAAGTGTGCCCGAAGTCCTTGATACCGTTTACCTTCAGGAAGGACCATACACCGTTTCCGAATTTTGCCAGGGAAATTTTGAAGGAACGTATTCCGTGTGTTAAAAGAGAAATTGACCATACGTATTTCAAACTAAGAAATTGTCTACGCGTCCTTAAATCGCATGTGTCGTGTGAACTACTTGTGGCGCTGTTTGAAACTGCAGATTATAAATGCGACGTGGAGACTAGACGCACTGAACAACGACTTAACAGAAAGCTATCCTATTTATGTGATGAAAGTGCTTGGTCAAAGTGTGCGGTGGAAGGTTCCGTTTTAAATTTATCGACATATGTCTTATCCAAATCCGAAAAGGAAGTTCTTAATTTAGGGCTGTCGTTTGCCCTTAAACCCGATAAAAAATTGTTTTAGATTTTGTGTCTTCCGTAGTTAATTCCAGGGTGGATATTCCGTGTTTAAATGGTTTGATTCTGAGCAAGTTTCTGGAACATTTCAACTCATTGGACTCTATTCCCAAAAGATTCCGGTTAGCTTTAGACAAGCTCAGGAAGAATGAAGTAATATTTGTCACTAAAGCGGACAAAAGTAACACTGTGGTTATTTTGGACAAGTGTGATTATAAACAAAAAATGGAAGCGTTACTTAGTGATGAATTCACCTACGCCAAAGTGAGATCGTCCCCCCTAAAGCGTCTTTCTGCCGAATTCAACAAAACCATCAGGAACTTATTAAAAGATGTCCCGGCGATTGATCCTAAAAGATTTCTACAGATTAACCCCAAACTCCCCCACATTTACGGCCTACCCAAAACCCATAAGATTAATATACCACTCAGTCCCATTATTTCACACAGGGGTTCCTTTAGTTACAGGTTATCTAAATTTCTTGCAGATAAATTATCCCCATTAGTTGGTAAATTTTCAGGCTCGCACATCACTAATTCCTGTGACTTTATTAACAAAGTTATGTCCTTAGATTTAAAACGGGGAAGAATGATCAGTTTTGACGTTGAGTCCTTGTTTACGAAAGTTCCCATTGATGATGTACTTAGTTTTTTAGATAGAAAATTGCCAACATGTAACGTAGAACTAGGCATGCCCACATCTGTATTTTTAGAACTGATAAAACTCTGTGTCACCAATAATGCCTTCTCCTTCGGTGAAGAATTTTTTTGCAATGTTTTGGTATGGGAATGGGGTCTCCTTTATCCCCAATACTGAGTACATTATACATGGAATACTATGAGTCGGAATTGTTGCAAACAATATGTCCCAGGAATCTAATTTGGTTTCGTTATGTAGATGATATTTTCTCATTTTGGCCTGACCACTGGAACAACTTTGACACTTTCTTTCAATCATTAAATAATCTTGTTCCCTCTATTAAATTTAAATATGAATGGGAGAACGACAAACAATTACCTTTTCTAGATGTTTTGGTCATTAACGAAAGCGGAAAGCCCAATTTCACGGTTTATAGAAAACCTACTCATTGTAATTCGTACATTCATTATTTTTCATATCATGATGAAGGGGTTAAAAGCTCAATTATTTCTCCCATGTTTCTAAGAGCACTCAGGATTTGTAGCCCACATTTGCTGGACCCGGAAAATTCAAAGATTTGGAACATTTTTAAGGATTTAAAATATCCCGAGTGGTTTATCAGAAAGGCGTATTTTAAAGCCAGAAAATCTTTTTATGCCCCTCGGGAACCTTCAGTTAACCAAAAACAATATGTGAGTTTGCCTTACATTGCCGGCTTAGAAAGAGTAAAACCGTTGACGAAAGATTTTAAGTTTGCTTTGGCGTTCAAATATTCGTCTACCGTGAAAAGTAAATTGGTTAGCAATAACGTGGCAAAAGTGGAACAAGCCTGTGTCTACAGCATTCCCTGTAAAAGTTGTGATTTAGTATACGTGGGAGAAACTGGAAGAAATATTGAAACCCGTATTAAAGAACACAAATATGCCTTCAGAAGTTGTAATACTAATAATGCCATTTTTTATCACGCTAGCCAAAATAATCATGCTATAGATTGGGAATCAAGTAAGGTACTTTATAAATGTAATAATTATGTCAAAAGAAAAATAATAGAATCTGTGTGTATAGAAAAAGTAGATAATTTTAATTTGTGCGAAGGTACTTATAAGTTAGACCCTTTAATGAGATTCTTGGTCAAAAATCCCTTACGGAGTCGTGGGAACGTGTTCGAACCTAAGTGTGAATTTCTTAAATGTCTCTGGATTGGAATGTTTCCTTACTCGCCTTTAGTAAATGTAATAATGGAAGTAATAAATGTGGAAATAAATATAAATGCAACAGATGTAATAATAAAGGTAATATTATAAATTTAATAATTAGGGTAAAGGTAATAATAATAAATGTTAAAAAAATGTAAATGTAATAATAAATGCAGTAATTATGTCAAAATATTAGAATCAGTATGTACAGAACAAGAAGATAGTTTTAATTTGTGGGAATGTACTTATAAGCGGACCCTGTAATAAAATGCCCTTCCAGTGTCGGGAGAACGGTATCTAACCTAGGTGCGAATTTCTCAATAGTCTCTTGATTGTTTCCTAATCGGCTTTTTTCATTCGTTTTTCGGTTTATAAGTTCTGTATAATAAACAATAATGTAATAACCAATGTAATAATAAATTTATAATTTCTGTAATAAATAATTATGCAATATTAAATGTAATAAATTTAATAATAAATGTAATAATTATGTAAAAAAATATAATAGAATCTGTATGTTTAGAACAGGAAGATAGTTTTAAAAATTTGCGCGAATGTATTTAATGAAAATGCCCTTCCGGTGTCGGGAGAATGGGATCTAACCTAGGTGCGAATTTCTTAACGGTCGGTCCCTGGACTGTTTTTCCCTCTTGTTTTGGTTAATTCGTGTTTCTGTATCCACCCGAGGAGGATGCCAGTGGGCGTCGAAACTGTCGTGGAAATAAACTCTGTCTATTAGAGTGGGTTTTTATTTTCATATTCTATCTTTAGTTTAAAATCGATAATTACTTAGTTTTAAATTGATAATTATTTAGTTTTGTAAAAAAGTTTATAAAAATTATATATACAGGGTGTTTACAAAGTCCCTATCTATTTCAGTGAAAACATACCAAAAGGGTAAAATTCAACAATATAATAGAAGGCATACATTTAATGAATACTTAAGCATATGATTCTACATGAGCACCGTCAGTATAGTAGTGTGACCGCAAAATGTATGAGTGCAATTACATTGCAATGTTACGTAATTTTGCAAGAGTGCCAAACCTCCCCCCCTTGCTGCAAGGCACCCCCTCCCTTTGTTGCAAGGCACCCCCCCCCTTTGTTGCCTACCCCAAAATGAGGATGCAAGGAGTGTGCAAATTGGAGTTATCCCCCAAGCTGATCCCCCCAAAGTGGAGTGCCAACCTTTGTTGCCAACCTCAAAATGTGGTTGCAAGGGGTATGCAACTTGGAGTTATCCCCCAAGCTGAACCCCCCAAAGGGGCATACCTAACCTAAGGGAGCCTCTTTGGGGTAGAAGCTGGGACAGCCTCACCCCCCAAAGGAGCAGAAAGAGAAAGAGAGAGAGGAAGGCGGAGAGACCCAGAGGAGGGAACCCAGAGGAGAGGATGTTCACTTGACTGCCAGCCAAGCTCATATGACCCCTTCATCCGCCCGCCGCTTTCTTATAGTGCCCCTAATGAGCCAGTTGGCTTAATCAGCCAGTGGGCTGAGCTGCCAGTTTTCGCCATGCATTTAATTTATTCCATATATTAATATTGGCTTAGAGGGCTGAGTTGCCAGTTTTCGCCATGTATTTAATTAATCATATATTAATCAGTCAGTTGGCTGAGTTGCCAGATAGCAGTATTTATTTTAGTATTCCTTATATTTTTCTGTCATCTGGCTTAGAAAGCTGAGTTGCCAGATAACAATAATCATTTAATTAAAGCATATATTAATGTTGGCTTAGAAGGCTGAGTTGCCAGATAGCAATATTCATTTAATTAAAGCATATATTAATGTTGGCTTAGAAGGTTGAGTTGCCAGTTTGCGTCATGTATTTAATTAATCCCTATATTAATGTTGGCTTAGAAAGCTGAGTTGCCAGATTCTTTATTTTTTAATTTATTCATACATTAATGTTGGATTAGAAGCCTGAGTTGCCAGTTTGTGCCATGTATTTAATTATTACTTATATTCTTCCGTCATCTGTCTTAGAAAGCTGAGGATTGCGTTATGCATTTAATTTATTCCTCCACCAGTTGGTTTAGAAGACCGATTTTGCAAATAATTAAATATTCAGAAATCCGAAACAAGTGATATAATTGTGTTCAAGGAATAAATAAAACACTAATACATCATTCTGTTTATGAACTAATGGGTATACAATGGGGCATATATATATGATGAAATAATAGAATGAAAAATATATAATCATACAAAGCATAGTATTAACAAAATATTAGTACAGGAAAATATATAGTTATATTAATAATATATAATCATACAAAACATAGTATTAACAAAATATTAGAAAAATATGCATATATATGGTGTCCATAAATGATTACCCTGATTAAAGCATGCTATAACTTTTAAATAAACACTCGTATTCAAACACAGTTTTGATCATAAGTAGATAAACATACAAAGTTTTGATGCATAGCTTTAATGAACTTAATAAGCTTCCACGTGTGCACCCCTAGTGGCACGTAAAATGTCTAAACGGTATTCACACTCACGCCACACATTTTCCAACATTTGTCGGTTAACTGTTGGAATTGCATCCGTAATACGTTCTCGCAATGTCCTGATACCTGGAACAATTGTTGCATAAACCAAATCTTTAACATGACCCCAGAGCAAGAAATCCAGCGGGGTAATGTCTGGTGATCTTGGGTGCCATGGGATTGGCCCGTCCCTGCTAATCCATCGATTTGGAAATGTTGCGGCAAGAGTTTCACGAACAACATGCGCCCAAAGAGGGGGTGCCCCATCTTGTTGGAAGATGACAATTGGCTGCCTGTCCTGCAGCTGAGGGATGGCGTAATTGGTGAGCATATCCAGGTACACAGTTGCGGAAACAGTTTCCAAGAATTTTTTCATCCACGACTTAATTAACTTCACATCAGGTGGATTCTTTCCATACTTTGTTCTGAAACTTCGCTGAACACTGACAGGAGATTTTGTTTCTGCAAGCCACACAACACATTGTTCCTTCTCTGTCAGAGACGCCATCTTAACTGAACAGCTACTACAGCGCTCCTAGCGGCGAATGCGGTAGACGAAACACACCAGCAGAGAAACTCTATGGGTGTACGAGATCACTTGTAAAAAGAAAACGGATGTAAGATTCGTCATTAAAACATGAGAGCATACTGTTTTCAGGGTAAACATTTATGAACACCCTGTATATTAAATTATATTCAAAATATGCAAAACGTGTAATCACATTATTACAGGAAATATACAAAACGTATAATCATATTATTACAGGAAATATATATATTGTCTTTACGTTCTCCGGTGCAAAACGCTAAATTCGCATGTTATTGAGGCTATAACCACATCGGCATTACTTTGTACGATGTGGTAAAACCGTCCAAGCATCACTTCACCGTTTAACTGATGCGGCGGTCTATACTCGACATAAATTGCCTTCATATCGTTTAATACTATTTTTGTACCCACTATACACTCGGCGGGCAAGTTGTCTTTAAGTACAGCTAGAACACAATCAAAAGCACGCACAAAAATGTCATCGTTATCCACAACATTAAGTACAAGTTTATAATCATGCCTTTCCAATCGGGGATTTTTTCTTAACGTACCGAACTTTTCAATCGTGAACTCTTCTTCACTCGACATAGCGGGATTGGAAATATTCTACCAAATCGTAACGACACCTATCCACTATATAGAGGTACAGCTCTTCAGGGTGAACAGTGTAGGCGAGCTCAGCTCTGTACCTCTCAAGTGCTTTGTACCAAAGCTCAGGATATTTCGAAGAATCTAAACCTTTTAAATATGCATCCAGATCTAGACTGTTCTCCCCCTGTTCATTCCTACATTCAACAAGTCCGTTGAGCAGAGCGGTGTAAGCGTATTCAAGTACCGTGTCAAAATAAATCATGTCTGTAACACGCGCGTCTAATATAGGCTTCAGCTTACGGAAGCCGACGATCTCAAACATTCTGTCGAGGATGAAACGGTTTCGTGTAGGAACAAGAACGTCATTATCAGCTGTGTTCTTCCACATCAGTCGTATATCAATGCGTGGTTGTTCGTTATTTACACTCAATGTACAAACAATGGTATATGAGGAGGCGTCACTAATCACATCTCTTATTGTATCTACGTCAGCTGGTATTTTATAACGGTCCTCAGCCCACCTCTCAACTACCACGAAGATTTTATGCATCTCCTCAAGACTTAAATAAATAACGTTACATTTGCTTGCATGCCTACAGATCGTTTCAAGCACACAGTTAATGGTGCCGGTTTCTCGCCTGAACACGCCCAATGACTTCGTCACGGAGACGTCGTACGAGGCGTTGAGAATGCTTCTCAAAGGGAGTTTCATCGTATTCGCACGTTCACACGGATCGAGATGACTATGACACAACCACTCGGCGCAAGCTCTGAGATGACTATGAGCCACAGGAGGCAGGCGGGTAGGATCGGATCGACGGGCGGGGTGAATCACCCTGATGAAACGTGAATGGGTTTGTTCGAACTCGTATGCTCCGTGAGGAGTGAGTCACACCATAATCTAATGAAACGTGTACGGCGCTGATCGAGTCGTTGTATCCCATTATATTGGGCAGATGTTTTTTCCGATACAAGAATTAATTTCGGTTTTAATGTTTTATCACTACCACGAATACGTACCAGACATTTTTGCAAAGGGGGATTTTCACGAACTAAACACATTTTTTAAATGTTTTATCACTCCTAAACATCTTCACAAACCGGGGCGCTATTAGAGAGAAACATATGTTCATATTTATCCTTTTTGTTTAACAGGCGATACTCATCTCTAAAATCTGTTAAAAACTCACACAATCCATTAGCCACAACCTCACTACAAACCTCATCATGATATATATTAATGTAGTGGTAAAAATACTTAAGATTGTCCATGATGACAAGATTTACATTTTCAGCCGTAGGGTACGAGTAATCGGTATGGTGTAACATGATATAATACCGCTTATCACACCACTCATCCACAAGACTCACTACCCATAACTGTTGTTTATCTTCTGATCGTGTTGCTTCTTCTACCACGCGGTGCACGTGAGCCTTTATAAAGCTTAGTTCTATAACATACTTCAGTACATCGTCTGTACTGCGAAATCCTACAACCCCCGCCAGAATATCCGTAGAGTATTTGAATAGCCTGGCCCTTCGCACGATTCAATGCAGCCTTAAAAGATGCAAAGGAGGCGGGTATAGGAAGTTTTTCAGTATCCACTACATCTACGCACTTGGCAGAATACCACTTCATAAATGTTGAACACGCGATATTAAAGGTGGCCATTTTCTTCTATGCGAGAGAATACACGTCTGAGCTCAAGGGTATACAGAGGTCAACTGAGTACGGAAGGGTAGATCTGCTCAGGTTGCGGCATGATTCACGTCGCCGGTCTTACAGTGGGCGGGCTTAACTTTTACTGTACACACGCACACACGCAAAGTAAAACGCTAGTTGAAACATGATTTATTTAATAAACGAAATAATCAAGATGTATATATTTACAAATACGTGTAATAATTAAGTTAGCAATAGACATATCAAAGATTATGGTATCCAAAGGGTACGGTGTCATAGGTACCAGGCACCTGGTAGCGTTTCCTATAGGTGTTACGGCACACCTTTGTACCCCTAAGTTCCTTCACGCCCCCCAGCTTCTGCGCCCGAAAATTGTGGGTGCCTACAGTCAGTTGGGGCGGCCGACCACCCTCATCATCATCCAAGCACACTAACTCCTTCAGCGAATCAAAGTTGACGACCCGCCGATTCGCTTGGTTAAGCGTGATTCCCTTAGCCTTCACGATATACTTCGTTTCATTCCCTATCCTCACCCGTACCCCATAGATCTTTGGCCCTGTTGACACAAACGAGTTGGCGTATGCGTTGTCCCCATACTCATCCTTGATCTCGTCAGTTAACTCACCGAGGAACTCCCCAATAGCAGGCATGTATTCACCCCTCCTCGCTGTGAATATCACGCTATCTGTATCCGCGTACAATACTCTCCGCCCAAGAGAATGCAATAGGCCCCAAAGTTTGATGCGCGCGTAGGCTGTTGTGAAGCTGGCTACAGGAATGTTTGTAACCCGTGAAGTATCTGTGGCCAACTCAGTATTGTTGTACTTTATTATGTAAGTATTACCTACATTCACAATCTCCATGACTCTTTATCGGGTGCGTTGGCGTAATCCCAGACTTCACTATAACTTTGCGCCAAATGAACGTTCCCTTTACCGGTATTCTGCGCAAATTTTCCCCAAAGGCTGTTTAGGCACAATTTTGCACTAAAGCGCTTGCCAGGATTCTTTACAATTTGGGTACGATCAAGTTGTATACCTTCGTGGTCGCGTAACGCTGAATATAAGACGTTTTTTCATCTTCGGTTTCAACCCCTCGCGGATATCCTGACGCCTCAACCTTATCCTTCAAAAACGCGTTTATATATGGTGTGAAAAGGTTGGGTAGCTTTTGAAACCTCCACACCTCATGTATCTTCATTATTCTATACCCATGGTGAACGGCTAGGGCCAGCTCAGGGCTTGTGTATACACCTCTGATCTTACGCTGGTGGGTGTATGGTCACAATCACCATTGTTCTCTTCTGCACACTTCACGCACAGGGAAACATGAGTTTGTGATCTATAACGACGGGTAAGATCGGCATCCATAAATCGCGAGGGGGAGCACGTCTACGAAAGAAAGGCCGAAATAGTATCCTTCAAATTTCTTGAAAATTTTGATGGAGGGTAGGTTAGGGCCCACTATTTTTTCAGGCGCACCCACGGGGTACGGATTGTTCTTCATCACGTAGGGGTATAAAGAACAGAAATCGTAGTAGTGGAGCTTCACACCCTCCGTAGGTGGAAAGTATAGCTTGAAGGGATTTGTACGCCCACCGAACAAGCTATCGCCGCATTTGAGAGGATCCAGTACCATTGAACGCTTGATCGTGTTTATTTCTTCACGGTACGCCCCGTCTGTCTCCATCCGTGCATCATATTCATGCTCCCACAAGACTTTGTGAGTGAACTGGGAGCCTATAAGCTGATCGCGGGTACGCGTCCACGCAAGACAGTCGGCAGGAGATCTACCGTGGATATCTCCCACGATTCCACACTCAGGACGGGGGCATCCATGCCACCAGCAGCCGTTAAAGGAGTACACAGTCTTCTCGCCAGTGACACGGTTTTCACTTAGACCATCAACCCAAAAACATGACCATTAACCTTAATGGGTACTTCACCCGTGTTGCGGGCATGCTTTATGTATACACCTGTCTGCTGTTGTAGGTGTATGAGCCAGTAAATAGCCTTGTGCCCATAACTGCGGGGATTGTTTCTGTGAATAATGGCTAAGGTGTCTTTAGGCATGAAGTTATTCTTGAACACCGTAAAACATAATGACGCGATGGTGGTTGCTACTTGCAGCGGATCGCATTTGAAACGACATATGTACATCCTTCTAAAGGCCTGGAAACATACTCTAAGCACGCGCACATCATTCACGCAATAACGTTCACATTCATCAGCTATATTATAAGGATTACGTTCATTAAAGCTGTTGTAGTATCGATCAAAATCTTCACGTTCATCTGTACTCATACAATCATAGTTAAAGTAATGTTTGGGTGGCGGTAGTCCTACGTAATTTAAAGTATCGCTAGTGAGGAATGTGTAAGGGAAGTATCCTTTTGAAACTTCAGCTGCTACGCCCATCACCTTGGGTAGCTTTGCTAATTTACAAGGTGTGAATAATAAAGTGTCTTTAAATTGTACATTACCTCTTATTTGCATCTGTATTAATTTGTTGCCTCTTTTCAATGGATCGCCTGTAAATATCTCAGATGACTCGTGCTCAAGCAACTCCTTATAAAGGAACTGTGTGTCAAATTTTGCCCCGTTATGGGCAAGAATATACAAAGTCATTTTTTTGAACTTGTTCGCTAACTTGACAATATAGGACACAAATAGTTTCACAGGGCTATCGTAGGCATTCGTTCTAAAAACCTTTGTCCGTTTCCCACAATTGGGGCACTCATCACACTCGATCTCTATACACTCATCACAGATAGTCTCACAAGTAAATGTGGAATAACCTCTTTGGTTTCAGCGTTCGTGTATGTTTCTATATCGTAGTACACAGTTATACAAGGGTTGTTTTTAGGCTTTGCGTCTTTCATATAACATACATGCTTTACACCATCCGCCTTATATTTCTCATGGCATGTAGAGCAGTGAATTTCATCACATTTATGGGTAAACTTTCCCCAATTATCCATCATGTGAAACATACCACATTCACAGATTCTCATTTTCCTGCACGTGCCATTTGATTTATGGAGCTCAAAACAGCTATTATTGAAAAATGTGCGTCTACACACATTACAGTCCCTCTTCTCAGCCTCAACTACACGGCTTTCACATTTGGTGCTTTTACACTGCTCACATACCATGTGACATTCTTTACAATGTTTCACTATATCATCCGCAAACTCGAGACACCCCTTACACAAATCATGATGTCGTCCATATTTTCGACTTTTATCATAGCTCGCGTAAAGGCACCTTATATTACGGATGGGGAGATACGTTGTCCCTGACAGTCCTAAAATAAGTAGGGGTCTTGTACGATCTCTCACACAGCTTTTAAAAACATACGCAGTTCTACGACGATCATCCAGTCCAAATACAACTATACGAGCATTCATTTCCTGTTCTACCCTTCTCAGCTCTTCAGGACCCATGTTACAGTCAAACTCAAGTTCACAGTCTGCAGCTAGTTTACGGGCACGCTCCACGACCGTAGGCAACCAAATTTTTGTGGTCGTGTATTTAGTACAGTAAACATACGAGCTAAGACTACTGCTATAAAGCCGCAACCACGATCGACGTTTATATGCCGTCTAAAAATAGCCTGAGAATTGAAGTTAAGAGTGTAAGGTGTGGCACTATGACCCGCAACACGGAATACACGGTCAATATTTACCGTGAAGTTGTCCATATTGAAAGCTATACTACTTTGGGAGGCCTGCATTATACGACCTAATATATACTCTACATCTTCAGCCGCCAAACGTCTGACTGGTACTACTATCCAAAAATCATCTACAGAGCCATCATCTGACCCGAATCCGAAGGACAGACTCGTCCTGACTTCACGCTCGTCGCGGTTCTGAAGGGCAAACTCTACAATGCGCTCTACAACGCGACGTAGACCGTGTTCAATACCGTTGCTATACATGGATCTACGATCAACCCTGACTATATACCGATTTCTAGTCAAGGCTGGGGTAGGGGTTGCGGTGCGCACTAACTCCAACGTTATACCATCCTCGACAGGACGGGGAGCAGCTGTGGAGGATGAATAAGGGGTTATATTGGCGGAAGAAGCTGATGTTAGGTTGGTTGCGTAAGACGTTGTGGGTTGGGGCTCTATTACTGCAGACTCAACAGAACGGGGAGCAGAGGTGGAGGATGAATAAGGGGATATATTTCGGAAGAAGCTGATGTGGGGTTGGTTGCGTAAGACGTTGAGGGTTGGGGCTCTATTACTGCAGACTCAACAGAACGGGGTGCAGTTGTGGAGGATGAACAAGGGGATATATTGGAGGAATGCTCTACTGTGGGGGTTGTTGCGTAAGACGTAGAGGGTTGGGGCTCTACTACTGGTGGTCTAACAACCGGCGCATTCCTGACGCAATTTGTACCTGACGTGGAGGATTCTTCATCATGTCTCCGCTTTGAACGTGCTACATGTGTCGCTGGTGAGAGTTCATCGGAGGGTATGGGTACTGTAGATGCACGGTCAACGGGTTCATCCGTGATATCGATGATGGGGGGCTGTACATGGTCGTCATTCACGGTTCTGTGGAAGAATAAAACAAAATATAAGGAGCAGCACTCGCTATTTGTAATATTCTGTAAATGACACACTTAGGGTTGTAACGTGTTAGAAATGGAATCTGTAGAGAAATTCAGATTCACGAGTCCATCCACATGTATTATATCTAGACCGATAGGTTGTGGTAAAACGGTGTTTATGCTTAATATCATTAAAGAAAAGGGGGAAATGTTCTCAAAATTTGTGCATAAAGTTATATGGTGCTATTCGACATACCAGTCAGTGTTCAACGAGTACCAAGATGATGTTTTGTTCCACAAGGGGGTCTATGACGTTAATTCGTTAAAGGGAAATGAACATACAGTCATCGTAATTGACGACCTCATGTTGGAGATGGATAAAACGTTTGCCGAGACATTTACAGTATTCTCCCACCACCTTAACATAAGCGTGTTCTTCATCAATCAGAATCTATTTTTCAAAAATAGATACATGCGCGATGTGTCGTTAAATACGCAATATCTAGTCTTATTCGCGCAACGTAGAGATGTGTCACAAATTGGGGTATTAGCCAGTCAAATGTTCCCGAATCAGCGTAAGGAGTTTTTGGAGGTTTATAAAGAGGTCACAAAGCAACGTTATGGATATTTGCTTTGTGACCTTCACCCGCGAAACACGTTTAGGGTGCTTCTAAGAACGAATATATTTCCAAACGAGCCTGAAACCGTGTATATTCCAGAATGACGAATAGGCTAAAGAAATACCGCGAATTAATAAAAATCTATCAACGACTGCCTCGAGCATTGCAGCAGATGTTTGTTAAAAATATCGACTCTGACTTTTTAAAATGCATCTGTGAAATCTGCCTTAATGTTATAAAATGTAATGTTCCAATGAAATCCTCTCAGAAGACTCGCTTACGTCGTTACAAGAACATAATACGGACGCTCGCCCATAAAAGTCAGACTGTGGGTAAGAAAAAGCGTATTATTGTACAAAGAGGCGGTTCGTTCCTCCCCATCTTATTTTCAATTTTGGGACCTTTACTGACTAGATTAATATAATGAAGAAGGTGGTTGTGATCCCGCACGAGGTGTACGCTTCATTACAAAGGAGTCCAGACGGTTCTAGAGCCCCGTAAAAGTAGGCTTAAAAGAATGGAAAGTGAGTTGCTAACCCTATTAAACAGTGAAAAGGCACCTGATGAGAAAAGGATCTTGTACCAAGAGGCTTTGCAGAAATTTCTTCATGAGTACGAAGATTATAAGCATCCTACAGAGCTCCCGTGAGGCACAGCTCGAGTAGCGCTGAGCATAGCGACACAGGGCCTGAGCAACCAAAGAGTAGCGGAACACAGCACATCGAACATGTGCTAAAAAACAGCCTCCCCCATACATTGAGGAATAAAGGGCTAAGTCTTTATAATCTATTGAGTGAGGACCCCATCATACAGTGGACCGATACAGGCGAGGTCATTGTTGAAGGAACAAGGGTACAAGGATCCAATATCGTTGATATTGTTCATGATCTGGTGAGAAAGTGGGATAGGCCCTCACCAACAGGATGGAGGCATATTAAAGCAAGACTACAACAAATAAATGTCCCCAAAACATTGATAGGTAATCTGAATAGGTTAAAAGACTTGGAACATGCACCGCACGTGTCACAACTGAGTACACCTTCGCCCCAGCAGCTGCAGTGTCTCTGAAGAGGAGAAAGAAGAGAATAGACGGCCAACCTTATCCACGTGCCTCTAAAATACGCAAATGGCTAACGTATTAAGTAAGCACTATTATGACATTTCTAACCCTGCATCCTATGGTGGCGTTAATAGATTGTACAGAGGTGTTTATGGTGTAAGGAAAAAAGATGTTGAGAGATTTTTACGGCCAGGATGCTTATACACTTCATAAACCGGTGAGAAAAAGGTTTAAAACAGCCAAGACAACAGCCGCCTCGATTGACTCTATTTGGCAGGCAGATTTAACAGACATGCAAAGATATTCAGTGTACAACGATGGCTACCGTTACATCCTATTCATAATAGATGTATTCTCTAGATACCTGTGGCTAATTCCCCTGAAAAATAAATCGCCTGAAACAGTTGCTAAAGCGCCAAAACGCTGATGTTGAAAGAAAACAGGATTCCTGGCTATTTTTGTACGGATATGGGAAAAAATTTATAGGACGAGCTTTTCAGAACATGCTGTCAGAGTTTAATATCAGCTATTACACATCCAATTCTATACATAAGGCTTCTTTAGCTGAAAGAGTTCAACGCACCATAAAGGAACGCATGCACCGATATTTTACACATAAAAACACATACAGATATATAAACGTTCTCGATTCATTGGCTTCATCCTACAACCGCTCACACCATCGTACGATCGGTACAACGCCTAACGATGTTTTAGAAAGAGGCAAGCGCCCGAGAAGAGATGGAGTGCCGCTACCACCACCACCCTCTGTGCGTTTCAAAATCAATGACTATGTAAGGCTGTCACGTTCGGGAAATAAATTCGCGAAGGGTTTTGAGCAAGGATGGACACGCGAGATTTTTAAAGTTAGAGCTATGATGCCTAAAGGTGAGATAATGATGTATTACGTTGAAGATTTGAATGGAGAAGAGATCTCGGGAGGCTTTTACCGCGAGGAATTGCAGAAAGTGGCATTTAATTTAGGAAAAAATGTGTTTAAAATTGAGAAAATTTTAGGAAGCAAAGGTACAGGAAAGAGAAAAATGTACCTGGTGAAGTGGCTAGGTTACCCAGAAAGCTTCAATACCTATATAAAAGCTGATGCAGTAATGAAGCTTAATTAGTATGCAGCATGACACCCAACCATTTCTACGTCACACTCCCGTCCTCCTCATCCCTGTCTGTACACCCTAACAACACACTAGCCAACTTTGTAACAGAACTCCATGGGCCCATTGAATTGGGTCGTGATTCGTATGAGGTGGATATGTGAATTCAGCTGGACACCCTTTTTAAATATTGATTATAAAGATCCGTTTTACGGTTCTTAGAAATGTGGTGAGTGTGAAAAGCCGGGTTAACTCGGGATGAAACTATACGTATCGCCCGGACTAAGGTTGCACAGTTTTTCAGTACAACAGTGACACTAGGACCGGGCGTTATGGTTCGGTGAGGATGTTGTGAGAGACTTAAACATGTGTTTAAAAACTCAATCTACGAATGATTTATATACGAAATCGTAAACAAGGAAACCATGCACATACTCTAATCTAAAATCAAAGGTTAACAGAAATCTTAAAGACGGAAGAGTGTTCAAAATTATAACCGAGGGGCGTTATCGAGCAGCCTTCCAAAGAGACACCTTTCACGAGGTACCGGATGACTTGTCCAGCTTAGTATCACTGAAGATGGAGAAATTGGATGTAAGCTCTCAGCCTCCAGACATGTGCTATATTTACAGCAATATAGCGGAACACCAGTTTGTTGGGGATACCCAGGCACGCCTGCTACGCGTAGCGCACATCCCCAACCATAGAGGAAGGAGCTTGAGTATTACATATGACATACCCCATTATGTGAATGTCGCAACTAATCTAATAACTAATATCTCAATATATATAAGAACGATTGAGGGCAAAAATTTCCCATTCGGTGACGGGAGCTTAACAGTGAAGCTACACTTTCGACGCACTGAGTTATAATGGCCAGAAAGCCTTTCACGGTATACCGAGGGGTGAGATACCAGCGTGGTAGTGGACTTGGTCCATTTTTTCATCCATACTACGCACCGCTGTCCCACTGTTGAAGAGGGGGCCAGGTACCTAGGGAAAAGGCGTTACAAACAGGTTTTAACGCGGCAGAGGACATATTGGCGGAACTAAGCCTAAAGAAGCTCTAAAAAAACATTTAAGGCGTACACGGGATGAAATCATCAAAGACGCGAAGAGAAAAATGCGTGGTGGTGGAAAGAAGAGAACTGTAGGAAGAAGGGACCAACACGTGGTGGAAAGAAGAAGAGACTGTTAGGAAGAAGGGGTTACCATCACGTGGTGGAAAGAAGAAGAGACTGTTAGGAAGAAGGGTTACCATCACGTGGCATTAAACGTAAAAGGAAACCAAAAAAGAAGTGTCAAAGCGTATGAAACCTATGGCTGATCATTTTTTTAACTGATATAAGCTGAGGACGCTACTATCACGAATCATAGATTGACTAATACTCGTCGAGGGAGGTGGCACTATTTGACTCGTCATGGCACGTTTCATTCATCCGTGTAGTTCACAATGTTGTAAATCGGAACTGTCCCTCTTTGATATGCCCCTACCAGGTCTTATTGAACATAGTGACTTTATTACAATTAACCCTTAAACACAATTAGTTCACCCAGTGCCCCTATAGAATTCGTGATACCCAGCTCAGGCCCTTACTTTTTTGACCCGAGTTGCATGCACATGTATGCTAAACTACGCATTGCCCATTCTGACGGAACGGATTGCGATGATAGTTATGCTGCCTACCCTGAAACCAACTTTCTGCACTCCATATTCAGTCAGTGTGACGTATATTAAATCAGACTAACATCTCGGCAGGCACGGGGTACTACCACCTACGATCGTATCTGGAAAATGTCCTCAACTTTTCAAAGAAGCGAAGGACACCTTTTTATCCGCCGAGGGGTATTACCACACTAAAGATGAAGATGGAATAAAGGATAAATTTAAAATTCTAAAAAAAGATATACGAATGTTTTGGACGCCTGCATACAGACTTTACTTTCCAGGAGAAGTTGCTTATGAACGGGGTGGATATGAAATTGAAGCTTACCCGCACGAGCCTGAGATCTGCATAAATCTGGGGGCTGACAAGAAGAAGGCGCGAAACCCGTTGTGATACACATCATGGAAACGTATTTGCGTATACGCCGAGTGAAATTAAGTTCCCCGAAGCAAATAGAAATTGAGAAAGACTTAGTACACGCCACAGTGAAATATCCAATTAACAGGGTACAGATCAAACTGTACACGATCCCACAGGGTGGCATCGAAACAGATAGAAAACATGTGCTCTTGGAGTCCTACCTAAAAGGATTTTAATTGGAATGCAAGACCACGCTCGACGAATGGAAATTATAAAAAAGTGCGTTAAAATTCGAGAATTTCGGGCTTAAAAAATTACTCTATTCGTAAATGGCATCGCTCTGGGTGGGGTAATGGATATGGACTACTCATCAGCTGGGGTGTTCCCGCTCTGCGCGAGAGCTTATAGTAGTTTGGCTCATAATACAGGTGCTTGTGATGAACTTGGTTTCGGTATAACAGAAAGAATTTGTGGAACAGTTTAACATCTACTCATTTGACGTTACGCCTGACTTAACTGCTGGCGTAAATACGCATTTAAACCCCCAGCAGACTGGTACCATTCAGTGAGGTTGGAGTTTGCCAAACCTATGACGCCCTATTAGTGTACTCGTATACCTCGAGTCGCAAGCCCTAATAGAAGTAGATAGATTTAGGAACGTCACGACAGATTTTTAAAATGGATGCAAATAACTCCAGAGAGGATGGAGTGATGTTTCGCGCGTTCCAAATTTATCGGGGTTTTTGCAAAGAATGAAATATTGAAGCTGGATACTTCGAGAAACTGGTACGGGGCAATCGTTAACACCGACATTGCGGGGGTGAGGGTATTCATTGGTTTGCAATCTATTTTAAAACTAAGGAAAGAATGTACTATTTCGTTCACTCGGCTTCCCACCATGGCATGACTCGACAATTGTACAGTTTATCGCACAGCTACGTGCCTGAGATTATGGAATCCATATCGTTCCAAGGATATTATACTGAAACATGTGGATTTATTGTATTTTGTTTCTCATGCATACGTCACGTGGGAGGGATTTATGAATTTTTTAAAATTGCTCGATTTATGCGACACAAATATGATATAAATGTGTGCAGACAGATAAAAAAAAGGTTCCCATATGTTAGTACCCTGTAATGTGTAAGATCTATATGTGTAAATCTGTGTATACAATTGTATCCATTAAGAATTGGGCACTGACCCTTTTTGTACATGTTTTTCTATTGTTTAATAAAATGAAAATATATTACGTTTTCTTCTTATCCTAAAAAAAAATACTTACATAATCTCATCGATGACCAGGCACTCGCTTGACCGGATGTGTGTCAATACCACGACTTCTGGTTTGCTGGGTAGGCTAGGTGGGGTGGCTACCACTTCATTTATCACCCTTTCGTCAAAAGTCTCGGTCCTGTAATTAAAATAGATGCGTGAAATTGGATGCTGCTAAAAGTATTGTGTCCACCATATATATATATATGTCATAGTCAATGACTAAGCATATTTTTCAAAACACCTTTATTGCAATTTGGTAAAATCCTACTGTGTGCTGCATTATCTTAAATTCCAAAAGAAATGTAAAAACATACTACATATGTAGCATCAAAGCACTTACATTATTTCCTCTACAGCCTGACGCTCGCTGTCCCGCGCCAATACCACGACTTCTGTATCGATGGGTGGGTTTGGCGGGGTGAGTATCACTTCATTCATTCTCCTTTCGTCAAAAGTGTTTATAATATGGTCTAACTCCGTCCCGGTCCTATAATATTAAGTAAAAATAAAGAGAAAATTATTTTTCTAAACGCAGGCACTTCATAAAAGTTTTAATATTTCTAAAAACCTAACTGTACATGAAATGTACAAATATAAACACGCCATATATATATATATATATATATATATATGCGGAAATAACGGCGAAGGATGTAGAGAATAATTGAAAATGTTCTGCAAAACGCAATTATTGTGGCCTTTTATAAGTTAATTCCGATTGAAACTTTATATATATAGGTCGAGAATAAAGCACAAACTAATTTGAAAACGCGTTTGTTGTGGCACTTATAAGCTAATTAACACTGAATGAAGAGATGTATATAAATGTGACCCGGTTAGGTTCAGTTTTGCTAGATTAGATCAGGTTATAATATAAACGAGAAAAATTCATCTTTAAATTATCGAGAAACAGACAAAACAATGTGACTAATTTTACGTTGTAGAGAAATTCAGAACAAAAGGATATTAGATTGTTAATTTATATGGTAATTAGCGCTGAATGAACAGGAGAATATAAACACTTACGTCTCAATTGAATTGCCTGTAGGTTCTTCCACTGCGTTGCAAATTGCAGCGATATTCTGGGTAGAAAATAGCTCATTCTGGTCTACAGCGTTGAAAAGGTGGAGTGTAGCTTGAGCATAGAAGTCACCATCGCCAATCAGGTCGGGGGAGGCGTACAGTTCATCCATGACTTGAATGATGCACTAAATTGCGAGAAACTGACTCTCTGCATCGAAATTCACCATTTATAAAGGGGCATGTGACCAACCCACAAGCGCGAACCTTGGCACCCTATTGGCTAGCTGCGAAATTTGGGTGGTGATTAGAACCTAGGCCAGCATTTTTGGCCAACCCGAGAGCCTGCCCCGTTTCCAAAGAACCGTGATTGGGTATTCCACGAAAGCTGAGCGTGAATTTTGGGCGGTGTTTAGCTATAGGCTTGCTTGGAACCCACCGAGGTCTGGATACAGTGCTGTGATTGGTTGCCCGCATCAAATCTGGGTGGGGCGTCTGTTCCGATGCATTGGTCACCATCTGATGCAAATTTTATTTTTCGGTGATATTTTCTATCGTTCGACAAATATTGATTTAGGATTTGAGAACCAAAACACGTGGCTGTTTGAAGCGAGTTTGTGGTCCAGAGATCCCTTTGTTTATTTCCCTGATAATACATTTTATTTTCCTGAAAAAAGTGGGTATGCTCTTACGGCCTTATTTAGACCATATGGCCACTTACAGATACAGATGTGTATATGGCGGTAAAGGTTTCAGGTTTGAAAAACACATTTTCTGTGTTGTATTGTGCTGCACTGACCATACTGTAAATAAATTTAAAATGAAAAATCTTTACCAAGCGATATATATATATATATATATATATATATATATATATATATATTATATATATATATATATATATTGTATTGTGTGTGCTGCTCCAAGGGTAATCTGTTTAACAACTTTACCGGCCAAATGGTTCAGATTTGTTATTGAAGATACATGTTATATGCTCTGAAAAGCACCAAATCGACCCTTGTTTTGTTTGATAGGCCTAAACTTACTTTAAAAATAGAATAAATACAATTTATATTTAATATGTGTGTGTGTGTGTGTGTGTGTGTGTGTGTGTGTGTGTGTGAAGGGTTGAAAAACATCTGGAACCTCTGATAGGCGAAAGAGGAAAGAAAATAAAGAAATAATGAATTTAAAAAAGTTACATCAACTCGAATATTCTTTTTGTATGATAAAATTTGTTTGGTGAATTGTTTGTTAAGCAGAAAAAAGGAGGCTTCGGCTTTTGCCTTCAAAGACTACGGTAAGTTAATCTGCAGAAGTGTCACAAATGTAATATTGTATGAAGGAATGAGAAACACCTGTTCTAAAATTGCCTTCCTGACCATAGATTGAACTCGAAAGATACGACATAAAACGCGCCTTTACCTGAACATTTCCAAGATTTCCAAAATTAAAATATAATATATATATATATATATATATAAAATATAAAATACGTTACATGCCTCAAACTTTACTTTAAAATAGATTAGTTACAAATTTATATTTATTTTGAGCATTTATTGAGTTGTTCAGAATAGGATGTTTTATATATACAGTATATACACACATCATTAGCAGTGGTAATAATAATAATAATTTCACGCTTACTTAGAAACAAGTATTGACAATCGTGTCAAGCAGCCGTGGAGGCTCCCTTAGGTTAGGTATGCCCCTTTGGGGGGTTCAGCTTGGGAGATAACTCCAAGTTGCATACCCCTTGCAACCTCATTTTGGGGTTGGTAACAAAGAGGGATGGGGTTGGCAACATTTTGAATTGAAATTTATCCACGCACGAAGTGTTCATTTATTTTTATTTTTGAATTGAAGTGTTTTACGCCAGCTTTAGACGCACGGGGAGAGCATTAGGGTGCCCTGAGTAACAAGCCCTGTCTGGGGTGCGAACCCAGCTCCTTTTAGTGCACGTACACTGTGACACCTGGCTCTATTACGTATGAGTTTTGCGTTTTGCATCGTAGAACATAAAGACAATATATTTAAACTGTGTGTGTGTGTGTGTGTGTGTGTGTGTGTGTGTATATATATAATTTGTTTGGTTTCGGATTTCAAAATAATTAATTAATTGTTATTTGTGAAATCGGGCTTATAAGCCAACTGGATGATTATTATATGGTTGACCCCGATGGCACTGGCTGATGATGCCCGGAGGCACTGGCTGATTAAGCCAACTGGCTGATTAGGGGCACTATAAGAGAGCGGCAGGGTGGCTGAAGACCCCATATGCGTCTGACAGCTGTCGGAGGAACACCTGCTCCCTTCCTCCTCTCTCTCTCTCTCTCTCTCTCTCTCTGCCCCTTTGGGGGTGAGGCCGTCCCACCTTCTCCCCCAAAGATGTCTTGCAACAAAGGGGGATGGGGTGCCTTGCAACAAAGGGGTGGGGTGTCTTGCACGTGGGGGTGGGGGTTGGCACTCTTGCAACATTACGTAACATTGCAATGCAATTGCACTCATACATTTTGAGGTCATACTACTAGTATCTCTACAGAGTTCGAATCTGTCAGCAGCATTGCGGACACGAGTAAATATGGACTGATATGTTGAGAGGGCATAGGTAGACAATAGATAGATGAATGAATAATTAATAAAATTAATAAACGATAGCGGTCAAGAAAAGACAGGGACGTATGAATGAATATGGTCGACAATATTTTATACTGTATACCACCAGACAGGACACAACATATAAATAATGACTTATAGAGTGTAAAGTTTTTATTATTATGTTAAAGAATTTACCATACATTGAATACTAAAGATATGATTCAGTATACAAGGTATGGAAATTGTGAAGGGAATTAAGTTACTTTATGACATCATAGTTTATGAAATTATGCAATATGTTAATTTATAATTAAAACGTCATAGTTATTTAATTCGTAGGTACAGTATAAGTCATTGGTAGAAATGAGAAGAAACGAATTAGAGAGACAATAATGAAGGGTTTAGAGCCATGGTACAAAAGTGAGTGAAACTTATTAATTAAATATATATATATACTTATACGAGTATACAGTAATATTAAGGAATTGGTACATTTGAGGAAGAATTAAGTAAATGAATAAAGAAGTACAAACAAGGGTTCAAATCATGCCACATTCAATGTGCATGCATAATCTAATAAAATTTAGGGATGAGGGTTAGATGCAAGACAACAATAATTAATTATAATAAATTCTATAACAAATGGAAAATGGAGATATGGGTAATATTGTGATGGAAATGTTAAACGATCTAAAGTCTAAACAGTCGATTGTCTTGTTTGAACTTTAAGGGAATGAAATTAAGGGACATTCGCTTCTCAGAACGAACTTCTAATGGCACAAACATGGATACGGCTCAATCATGAAAATGGTAGATCGCATGGTTGTGACATTAGCATATGGTACAGACTAATGTGAAACATGCAATGTATACGTTATTATTATTCTTAATGGTGATTCAGAGTATAAAAAGCTACTCACGTCGTATGTGCTGTATGAATCGTGGTTGTGGTTGAAAGGGTCCCAAAGTTGGATACAACCTCGCCGGAGCCGGGGAATTCCGTAGAGGCTCCTGCAGCTAAAACATCCTCCGATGCTGTAATCTTACCGTTTGGATGCTTCGTAGCAGTGCGGATGCGCCGAGCGGCAGTGTGATGCATGCTGGGTCGGCTGCGCGATGATGCACGTAGCGGCTCCTTTGCATATTCTTCCGCCTCAACCGCATCAAACAGTTCTAAGTCTTTCAGCATGAACTTATACTCGCCTTCGGTGGGCAGGCTGCGTCTGAATTTGCTGGAAGAAGCACGTAAAGGCTCTTTGTCACACTCCCGTGCCTCCACTGCGTCGAAGAATGCTAAATCAGCGTCCGTGTAGTAGATTGTATAGTCTATTTCAGTCTCGGATGACATAATCTATTTGCTGGAAGGTGTTTTATGTTATGAACAGGTTTGCATATAAGATTTCGAGGTAAAACATCTAGTTTGACACATGTGTGTGTGTGTGTACACTGTACAAATTGCATCATATTTTTTATATACAGTGCCCGCGAAAAGTATCCGATCACTCAAGAAAATACAATATTTTCCCTTGATATTCAGAGACACGTAATTCACTTTCTATTTGTTCTAGCGACATCTGGTAACTTTGAGGTTGCTCGCTGATATGAGAGCTATCCAACGCATTCTCAAATTAGTGTTCTGGTAGCCTTCGTTGCGGGTGGCTGTGTCTCAAATTTGTCAGATTTCACTGTTTGTGTAAATTTCTTGATTTTTTTTTTTTTTTACGGAAAGTGGTGTAAATAAAATTTATATATAATGTGTGCTAAAAAAACAACTTAAGAGTGATTGTCGAGGTGCTATTGTTGCTTTGCATGCATGTGGGAAATCACAGAGACAGATAGCTAAGGAATTAAACATATCCCAAAGTACCGTTAATTTATGGGTTTCACGGGCTAAGAACAATGGTGGCCTAACCACGCCAGTCCCTAAAAAACGATCTGGCAGACCGAGAAAAACAAATTCGCGAACAGACAAACTTATGAAACGTTTAGTATTGAAAAACCCAACAATAACTGCGAAAGAAATAAAATTTAATATGAATAATTTGTTATCTGGTGTTTCTGAACGAACTATCCAGGAGCGGCTCCAAAAAGAACTCGGATTACCATCTCGCCATGCTGCTAAGAAACCGTTCATTAATGAAAAAATGCGTAAAAAACGTGTCGCATTTTGTAAAAAATACATTCATTGGACTGTTGATGACTGGAAGAAGGTTTTATTTAGCGATGAGTCGACATTTTTGACATTCAGAAGTTGTCCAAAAAAGGTTCGCCGGCCTATTGGCTCAAATAGGAAGGACCCTAAATACACCCTAAAGACAATGAAACACCCTCCAAGTGTGATGGTTTGGGGTGTTTCGGTTACTATGGGCGTGGAAACTTATTTTCTTCCGAAGAACACAACTATGAATGGTGCACGGTATTTAGCAATGCTACAGGATAAACTTCCAATGGCAATGGCAATCCAAAGGACAAAAACATACATGCATGATGGTGCACCATGTCACAGGGCCAAAATAGTGACAAAATGGATTACTGACAATAAATTTGATATTTGGATTGGCCTGGTAATAGTCCAGATCTCAATCCGATAGAAAATCTGTGGCTAATAATAAAAATAAGGTTGAATGCCACGACACTGGCTCAGTCGAAAAATTACAAGAGGCCATCAAAAAGGTATGGTGCAAGGAAATATCAGTGGAAGTTTGTCAAAACTTGATTAAATCCATGCCAAAACGTCTAGAACAAGTCATCCAAACCAAAGGACAGATGACAAAATACTAATATAAGGTTAGTATACATTTAAACATGTTTTTTATGTAAAAAATACAAATTTCAAGGGTGATCGGATACTTTTCGCGGGCACTGTATATATATATATATATATATATATATATATATTATGATTTCAGGAAATCATACCTACAGATTAACTAAATGAACATGTTTACTCGGGGAGACATTGTAACCGCACGTGCTTTGCTCTAAGGAAAACTTACCGTATTAGGACGTTAAAATCTTCGTCGAGTTCTACAGTGAGCTTCGCAGTACGCGCCCTTTGAGAGCCTGTCAATGTAATGGAGTTCTCAGGGAAGTAACACAGTGCTGTACTGAAATAGTCGAGAAGAACAAGCGTAAAAACTGTATGAAATAGGCCTTAACAACTGTAGGGTGTATATATTTATGCATGGTATATTACCTAGGTATGTCTCCCGTCATTGCTTCGTGAGGACCAAACATTTCTGCAAGACAAATAAGGAGTTAGTAACACACAAACCCACACACACACACACACACACACACACACACACCTGCGATCCCTGATACCAAGATTGATATTTCGGTCGAGGGTTACAGCAATCCTTTTAGACATAAAATTGGGTCTATCACATAATTTTGGGGTAATCTAACGGTGAAAAATTGCTATTATTACTGACGTTGCTTATTTTATATCATTATACAATATAACTTAAATACAGTTAATGATCTTATTCGCTATATTCTCTAATATAACAACTGCCATTTACAATTAGGATGGACTAATGTCTGGCAACCAGACGATGTCAAACATGTGGGGCTGTATACTGTATACTATATACTCACCACTCGTAGAATTGCAAGATTCTTTATAAGCGTCGACCTTACACTTTGATGCGAAGAAACTTAACTTCAGATCTCTCTCTCTCCCTCGGGACGACTGTATACCATAGTCATATAGATATATTATATATATATATATATATATATATATATATATATATATAATATAATATATAACTTTTGGTTAGCTTCCGCCTGAATTGTTCATTCTGACGAAGGTCAAGCTTTTCACTCCAACTTAAATCTACAGTTTAACGTGGAATCCGAACCACGCCCCACCAGCAGCCCAGTGTCTTAACCACTAGGCCATCATGTATCTACCAACCACTTTCTTTATTGTGTGGAAGGATGAACAGCTGGGTTTTGCTGCGCGCTGGCTGCCGTCACCGGATCTCGAACCCGGGGCCGATGGATCCGTAATCAGGGACGCTAACCACTACACCACCGGGACGCATATATATATATATAAACACTGGTCAGATCTCTCTCCCTCGGGAGAACTGTATGCCGTAGTCGTATATACACAGTATATATATATATATATATATATATATATATATATATATATGTAAAGAACGACGCTTGTGTAGAAGAGCGTTCCGCACAAGATGAGGAGGGAGAACGAGCAAATGAAAAATGAGGTACCTCCCTGGAATCGAACCCGGGATCATCCAATTGCCGGTCGGATATGTTAACCACTACACTAAGGACCCCGATTAGTCAATACTCGTAATTCTCCTACATACGAGCGGAATCAAATGCCCTGAGGGGACACCTTCGCATGCCGTACATATATACATTTTAACTGCAAACAACACAGTGTAATTAATGTAAAGAACGACGCTTGTGCAGAAGAGCGTTCCGCACAAGATGAGGAGGGAAAACGAGCAAATGAAAATTGAGGTACCTCTCCTGGTGTAGTGGTTAACATATCCGACCGGCAATTGGATGATCCCGTGTTCGATTCCTGGGAGGTACCTCATTTTTCATTTGCTCGTTCTACCATCTGCAGAACTTACATAAAATATGGAACCTGCAAATTCGGGAAAAAATGCTATCAACATCTCCCGACGGACTCAAAGGACAAAGCTTAAATGACAATAGGAATAAAAATAGGAACACAATAAGCGAACAAAAATTTTTTTTCAACATCGGACACGTTACAGATGCTAAATGTCATCCAAATGCAGTTGACACAGCTGGAAACCCCCGAGCCAAACCGATACCGGGCAAGAGGCTACCAGTACAAGTAGACGGAAACGGATCTCTCTCGGATGATCATAGGGCAACGAATCAAGGGATATCGAAGGAAAACGAACTTGAAATGCAGAAGGAGCAACGAAAAACAGAGAACATAAAAATTGTCCTGGCTAATATTCAAGGAATAAGACCAAACCAATCACTCAATAAGGTTTTGTACCTGAAAGGATTTATGGACGAAACAAGGGCGGACATCGCATGCCTCACAAAAACTCATCTTAAGGATTGCCAAGGAAATTGTGAAAACTGCGTACATTGTACAGGGTGTCCCATAAGTCCGGCATCATAGAAGAAATTCATATTTTTCTATTTCTACAAACCATAATTCATATTTTTCTTATGCTCCGGATGCCAATTTCCCGTCCACCATTCTGTTCAGTGACGAGGCTGTTTTTTATGGAAATGGTGAGGTAAATCGACAGAACACCCGCTACTGGTCTCAAAACAACCCTCACTGGTATACCTCTTCAAAGGAACAAAGTGCATCTCGGGTGATGGTATGGTGTGGCATTTGGAAGGATCGCATCATAGGCCCCCTCTTTTTCGATGAACATGTCACTGGAGGCGCCTACCTACGTATGCTCAAGGAAGAAGCATTTCCCAGTGTCTTGAACGAAGAAGGAAATTTCCCAACATGGTTCCAGCAAGACGGCGCTCCTGCACATTAGAGCTCCCAAGTAAGGGAATACCTGTACCAACAATTCCCTGGTCATTGGATAGGACGTCGAAGGCCTGTGGAATGGCCAGCTAGAAGCCTGGATCTCACGCCACTAGATTTTTATCTCTGGGACCACTTGAAAGCGCTGGTATACGCAGAGAAAATTAGGAGTGTTGAGCATTTCCGGGAGCGCATTATTGGGGCATGTAACACCATTACTCCTGACATCATTCACCGTGTGCTTGCTGACTGGGTATCACGTCTGAATTTGTGTATTGAAAACAATGGTGGACATATTGAGCACGTTCTGTAAATAAAAGCTTTTGTTTTGCCTTTTTTTATTATTTTTCCTATGATGCCGGACTTATGGGACACCCTGTATTGATAAGAAAGAGATAAATATAGAGTGCTTCAACTTACTAAGAGCGGATAGAACGACGAGACATAAATGTGGCTGTGTTATATATGTACAGGAAGGTCATATGACAGAGACGATAATAAGTAAATCAAACAGCTATGTTGAACTCCTAGCAGTGAAAATAGAAAAACTAAACGTGATACTAATAGTCATCTATAGTCCTCCAAGCATCCCAACCGAAAAATTCTCGGACGCCATTGGTGACATCAGAAAGCTAATAAAGGCCATAAACCCACCTTCATCCCCCAATATAATGATCTGCGGAGACTTTAACTTCCCATTTATAAAATACAAAAAGGTGGATAGGAATATATATATATATATATATATATACACAAGGACAAGGGGAGCACAAGAGAAGACCAGGAACAAGCAAAAATGTTGATGGCTCTCACAAATGAATTTATGCTGATACAGGAGATAACAGAAAATACCAGACAAAATAACTGCCTGGATCTGGTATTCACGAATAACACGAACTTGATTGCTGATATAAAAATAACCCCAACCATTATCTCAGACCACAACTTAATCGAGATATCAACAAATATGACGACAGCATTAAAAGACAATACACATATTGAGGAAAGAAGCAAATTTTGGGTCTTTAACTTAAACTCCAAGACTATAAATTGGGAAGCAATCAGATCGCACATGGCCCAAATAGAGTGGAGAACAATTTTCGAGAATAAAACAACTGAAGAAATGCTAACAACCTTGGAAGAAAAAACGCTGAGAAATTTAGAAAAATACGCTCTGAAATCACAGCCAAAAGGAAAGAGGAACTGGCTAGAGAGGCAAATGAGAAGACTATTCAGCAAAAAGAAAGAGAGTGGAGGCGAAGTTAGGCAACTGCGGAGATAATGACAGGAAAGTAATACAAGAAAAACTGGAGGGTATCGATAGGGAAATACAAGCCCTGATTAAGGACCATACAGAAAAGGAAGAGGAAAAGGCGGTAGAAGCAATAGAGGAAAATCTAAAATACTTCTATAGCTATGCAAAAAGGAAAACAAAAACGCGCGCTGCTATTGGGCCCTTCAGGACGAGAAATAATGAACTAACCGACGATCCAAAAGAAATATTTGAAACATTGAGAGCCCAATATGAATCAGTTTTCAGTACCCCAAAAAGTGACAAAGCGATACCTGACATAGGTCCATTATTTGAAGAGGAATTGCAAGGAGAGTATATAACAGACTTTGATTTTATCCCAGAAGATGTAGCGAGAGCTATAGGAAAAAATGAAACCACATTCAGCTGCAGGTCCGGACAATTGGAACGCATTATTGATTAAAAACTGTAAAAATGAAATAGCTACACCTTTATACTGGATATGGAGAAGATCCCGAGACACTGGGGAAATACCGAGCATCTTGAAAAGAGCAAACATTGTCCCTAATATAAAGGAGGGAACAGATCTCAAGCAAAGAACTATAGACCAGTGTCATTGACGTCCCACTTCACCAAAGTATTTGAAAGAATAGTTAGAGAGAAAATTTATGATTTCCTGGAGACACGGGAAAGATTCAACGAAAATCAGCATGGATTCCGATCAGGTAGATCATGCCTATCACAACTAATAGAACACTACAACAATATCCTAGCCGCACTGTAAGGCAATGACAACTACACAGATTTTGCTAAAGCTCTCGACAAATGTGATCATGGTATAATAGCACATAAAATGAAATAAATGGGAATAACAGGCAAAGTGGGGAAATGGATCTACAACTTCCTCAGAGAACGTCTGCAGGTCGTCAAAATTCAAGGTATATCATCATCAGAATCGGAAGTAAACAGCAACAGTATAGTAACATCCTTTGCAGACGATACAAAGATCAGCAGAAAAATCAGCGATGTAAATGAAGTGGAGGCCTTGCAGAGGGACACGAACAAAATATACAAATGGTCAGAAGACAAGAACATGTCATTTAACACCGAGAAATTTCAGCTCTTGAGATATGGTAGAAAAGAAGAACTTAAACAGACTGCATATTATGCTTCAGATAGACAGGAAATTCAGAGAAGCACGAAAGCGATCGATCTGGGGGTAATAATGACAGATGATACGAAATTCGAAACAGAAAATCAGATAGCGATAAATAAAGCAAAAAGAGTCTCGGGACAGGTACTAAGAACGTTCAAGAGAAGGGACAGGACAGTAAAGATTCCCCCATCTAAAAACACTGATTATACCAAAATTTGAATACTGCTCAGTTTTGACGTCCCCATATAAAAAGGAAGAAACTAATAAACTAGAAGAAACGTAGACATTTCACAGCCAAGATTGATGGCTACAAAGAACTCAACTACTGGGAAAGATTACGTAAGCTAAATCTGTACTTCCTGGATAGAAGAGAGAGGTACACCATAATCTACATATGGAAAATGATCGAAAAACTGGTACCAAACCTAAAACTAAACCGAATTACCATTCAAACAACACTGGAAAATAGGAGAGGCAGATTCAAGAGAAGACTGGATCGTGCCTGGCTAAGTACGGTGGAGGGCGCAAGAAAGCAACTCGCTCCTCTACCAAGCCAGACCTAGAGGCAGGGCCACCAGCTTGACCTCCGTGTGAAGAGAGATCAACGCATGAAACAACAAGGTTCATAAGGGTATATATATATATATATATATTATATATATATATATATATATATGTGTGTGTGTGTGTGTGTGTTTTATATAATATATATATAATATATATTATATATATATATATGTGTGTATATATATATATATATATATATATATATATATATATATATATATATATATATGTGTGTGTGTGTGTGTGTGTGTGTGGTGTATATTATATATATATATATATATATATATATAAAGGCTGATCAGATCTTCTCCCTCGGGACGAACGTATGCAGTAGTCGTAACTGTACAGGGTGTTTCTAAAGTTCCTATCTATTTCAGTGAAAACGTAGCAAAAAGGGTAAAATTCAATAACAATATAATAGAAGGCATACATTTAATGAATACTTAACTTAAGCAGATGATTCTACATGAGCACCATCAGTATCTCTACAGAGTTTGAATCTGTCAGCAGCATTGCGGAACACATTTTGGAGCATGACAGGGGTTATTTTCGTAACTGCTGTTACGATAGGAGCACATAAATCTTGCAGATCTGTAACCCTCGTTTGATAGACGTTTGATTTGATAAAGCCCCATGCCCCATGCCCCATGCAAAGAAATCCAAGGGCGTTAGGTCAGGAGATCGAGCCGCCCAGGGCCTGTTGCCTCCTCGTCTGATCCACCGATTTCGAAATCGTTCATTTAGGTACTCCCGAACAATGTTTGCGTCATGACAAGGTGCCCCATCTTGTTGAAAGACGACGGTGTTTAAAATGCCATCTGAATGAAGCTGGGACATTTACGTGCTCGTATCGTAACAGCAGTTACGAAAATAACGCCTGTCATGCTCCAAAATGTGTTCGCAATGCTGCTGACAGATTCGAACTCTGCAGAGATACTGATAGTGCTCATGTAGAATCATATGCTTACGTATTCATTAAATGTATGCCGTCTATTATATTGTTATTGAGCGTTTAATATTAAATAGTAAGCATTTAATTTTTGCTCATATGCATGTTTAATTGCAATTCATAATAAAATGCATATTTCAATTTCCATTTTTAGTTAACTCGGCAGATCATGATAACATCAGATCTGTCAATATGCGTTTTAAAATAAAAATATGGCTTCATCTTCAAATATCTTGCTTATCTCTCTAGACATTGCTACAGCTAAAATATTTACCTTATCTTCAAATCTTTGGCAAAATAATGCAGTCTATTGAGAATAAAACATAAAACAAGTCATCATTAAATAATAATAAAAATTCAGTATATAAAGCCGAACAATTTTTCAAATATTCATTCTGATTGTCTGATCTAACTTAGATGCTGAGCATTACCTGTAACATTTTAGCAGTAAACTACAGTAAGAGAATATCTTTGTCTTCTGTCTTCTCCTTCGAGCCTTGTTTTCTTCAGAGAACTTAGTCTTAAATTGAGAAAAATAATTTCCCGATACGTTATAAGAAGAATAGGGGAACCTTCAGAGAATTTAGTCAGCCTCACAGAATCCTCCGATCCACTACAAGAAGAAATCGGAGAGTAGTATAAGAGAAACTTCTGCGATTCCCTATTCGGTACCAGGTATTCCAGAGTAACAAATCCGTTGCTGCCACCTAACCAGAACCCCCATCAACTTCGAACACCCAAGGCCATAGATGGACGGGTTAACATATATATATATATATATATATATATATATATATATATATATACACACAGGGTGTTTCAGGAGGAAAGGTCAGTACTTCGAGAGGTGATAGTATCGGTCATGTGAGAAAAAAGTTCATATGAACATGTGTCTAATTCTGAATGGTTACGGAGATAGAGCTGTTTGAATCTGATGCGCGCGCAGCTCTTCCTCCCCTTTCCCTACCTTATAACCTTGAACCATGTAAGTGTAATGTAAGCATGTAACAGAAGCCAAACGACAGCTGACTGTTGTGAGTGACATTGTTTGGTGTTTGAAGCAATGTTAAGAATGCCACACACTTTCACACATGCCGAATATGCAGCTATGGTGTATGTCTACGGTTTTTGCGATGGAAGTGCAACAGCTGCTGTTGCAGAATACCGTCGACGGTTTCCGAACCGCAGAATTCCGGATCGAAGAGTGTTTACCAGGGTTTTCAACACATTGCGTGAGATTGGTACACTTCCCAGCGCTCATGTTTCATCTGAACGTGAAGGTCAACAAGATGTGGATGAAGTGAAAAACATTCTTCAGTTGGTAGAGCGTAGTCCTACTACTAGCTCACGAAGAATTTCTACACGTCTCAGTGTACCACACACAAGAGTATGGCGAACATTACGTGAGGAAGGCTTGCATCCATATCATGTACAGCGTGTACAACACCTTCAACCAGGAGACGCTGCCATGCGACTGGAATTTTGTCATTGGGTAAATGCTAATCGCCGATTGCTTCGATTAATACTGTTCAACAATGAAACTACTTTCACCCGTGACGGCATCAACAACACTCGTAACTCTCATCGGTGGTCAGGCGAAAATCCAAATGCCACTGTGGAAACAAATTTTAAACATCGCTTCTCTGCCAATGTGTGGTGCAGTATCATCGATGATCAGCTGATTGGCCCTATTACTTTAGAGAATCGTCTTACAGGACAAAGTTACCTAGAATTTCTGCAAAATGAATTGCCAGGACTATTGGAGGATGTTCCTTTGGCTACACGCGCTGGTATGTGCTTTCAGCATGACGGAGCTCCTCCACATTCTACCCGTCTGGTGATGCAATACCTAAATCAAACTTTCCCTGGTCGATGGATCGGCCTCGGTGGTCCCACTCAATGGCCGCCACCAAGGTCTCCAAACCTCTCTCCGTTCGATTATTGTTTGTGGGGGTGGATGAAAAGTCAAGTTTACAAAAGAAAGGTGGATACACGAGACGAATTGTTCGCGCGCATTTTGGATGCTGCTGCCCGCATAAAGGAACGTCAAGATCAACTCAGACGAACAACACGCGATCTTCGCAAACGAGTTGCAAAGTGCATTGAGGGTGACGGTGGGATTTTCGAAAACGTATTTTAAACTGTAACAAATTTGTCATTTCTGTATCTGATACCATTCAAAATGCCAATGTTTATACATTAAATGTTAAAAGCAGTAATTGGTTTCTCTTTCTTGATTACCATTAACAATGCTTTTGTATTTGTAGATTCAAACAGCTCTATCTCCGTAACCATTCAGAATTAGACACATGTTCATATGAACTTTTTTCTCACAATGACCGATACTCTCACCTCCCGAAGCATTGACCTTTCCTCCTGAAACACCCTGTATATATATATATATATATATATATATATATATATATATATATATATATATATATATATATATATATCTGTGTGTGTATATATGTATGATGGTCGGTTACATTCGGGGGCCTTGTTTTCTGATTACTGGAGAACAGTTCGCCAAAGACTACGCATACAGTCAGCCTCAGCTCTTACATATGAATAGACGCTCTTCGAAAAGAAATTAATATGACTGAATACGTGGTACTAGAATTCTTGATAGGTGGGTTGTACTATTTTCAATTGTCTAGTTGAGGCTCCTTAATATGACAGTAAAACCAGCGAACGTTTTTGGAATACAATTTACCACCGCAATTTAGACTAGAACTTAAAAGTTTTTTTTTTAAATATTAATTTTTGTTTTCTATTTTTCTGTAGCAGATAGCTATTCCATGTTTATTTAAAGTCTCTATGAAGCTGAATATGCCAAGAAATATCAGGAAATAAAAAATAGCTTTGGACGTCAGTGAGTTAAAAAGAAATTCAGTATATAATGCTAGTGTGTGTGTGTGTGTGTGTGTGTGTGTGTGTGTGTGTGTACGACGTACCTTTATGATGTCCGACTCTCTCTCTCTTCTCTCTCTCTCTCTCTCTCTCTCTCTCTCTCTCTCTATATATATATATATATATATATATATATATATATATATTAGGGTGTCACTAGGTAATAGGGGGAAAATTAAACGATGGATATTTTCCTATGACACCCCCTAAAATTGTTCCATTTGGTGTAAAACATACGGAAGAGAAATTTGGTCCTGATTGGTCATCATTTAAAGGTCGCCCTCGTCACTGAAAACAAGACCCATTTGTTGACGTCAACAAGCTGTTCAGTGTTCACAGCTTGGGCCGAACCAGATAATAAAAAACAAGGCAATTTGGTGAAATAACGAAAGTAAGACACTTAAAAACGCAAAGAATACAAACAGTTTATTATATAATCAAAATAGAAGACATAATTTGGCGAATAATGGTACAAAATGGAGAAGCAACAAAAGCAAAACTTTGAGAAATAAAATACATATACAGTAGCAGAATAATTGGTGCTCATACGCTGATCAGTGATTAGTTCTTTCGCGTCCTCACTAATGCTGATTTGTTCGGAGCTGGGTGTTGCTTTCTGTGGTCAGTGACAACTTGAACGAGGAACTGGAGCTGTTCTTCTTTCACTGTCAACTTTCCGTTCAGCTCCTTCACCAGAGCCACGGCCCGTTCTGCTCTGTCGTTCACCACTGCAAGTTTGGAGACCACATCCCGAGCTTGCACGTATTCAGAGTTTGACGTCCATGAACTGGGATGGTGGAGCAGAAAGCAATCTGGCAACTGAAGTTTTGAGAAGAATCCTCGGGTGTTCTTTGTGATCAGTTGCTCCAGTCCTTTGCTGTCACTGAGGAACATAGTATCAAGAACCAAAGGTCGTTTTGGCGGCATGTGAGGGGCTTCTTGATCTAACGCTGCAACCATGCTGCACTTCACTTCCATCGATATCCTCTCATCAAAGAACGCCAGACCCACTGCCTCCTCCGAATGGTACCACAGGTGCGCAGACAGCTTCTTGGTGGTACCATCAGAGATCTTCTTGTGCGGGTATCGAAGGAGCGTCCTCATCAATTCCCAATCATTCAGCGGAGCTTCGATGGACAGATGAGCTGTTGCCCACGCTTTCATGTAAACTAGAACAGAAAAGAGGCAGATATCTCGAATTCCGCGTTCCTCAGTGTTCGTCAGTTTAAACTGTCTTCGGAAGAGCAAGATCTTGATGGCATAGAGCCCCTTAGCCATCCATCTCGCCAGGTGCATAGCACCAGGTGCGCGGAAGTTTAGTCCCTTGTATGGAACTCCTCCAAGAAAGATGACTGAAAGATCGAGGAATTCCTGATAGTCATCACGAACTTGAAGTGCTTGTGATTTTGCAAACTCAATGAGCTCCGTTCTATGCTTAAAAATAGCTGCTTTGGTGAACGCATCTGTGTCCGCAGTTTGGAACTGTTGCTGGTCAATGCGGGTCCAATAATCATGGAAGCGCTTGAAAAGCAGAATTTCTGGATCGGTAGATACTGAATCTAGCGATGCTGCGAATGCCGCCTGTAGCACCAACTCCAGTACATGGTGTCTGCACGCGCAGTGTAACAGGTCACGTCCAACTTTTTCTTCCAGAAGAACACAAGTTCCTCCACGGTGGCCTGTGTTTGTCGCGGTTTTGTCGAAACACATAGATTTGACATGATCGGTCACTCCCCATTCATTCAGGCAATCTATGATGGCATTTGTTTGTGCCAGCGCGGTTCCTGACAGAAGTTTTGGCACCCCGAGGAGCTGCTCTGTCCCGGAGCCAGATACAAGAATAGGTAAGCGGTCAACATATTCTCGTGACGTCAGATCTTGCATGAGTTTTCCGTCCCAGTGAACAGTCAACGGACTATTGCCTTGGAACTCGCTCTTCAGTTGCCGAGCCTTAAGGGTACGGAATTTTTGACGCTGACGATGAATGGATCCACGATTGATGTTGTAGTCGCTAGCATCATGCCCTAAGCTGGAAGCTGCCTCAAACAGCAGATATGTGGCCTTTCTTGACGAGAGTTGCGTGCGATCAAGCGCTGCCGCCAATTCCGATGTCATGATGTTCTTCGTTGCTCTTTGTTTAGACGCTAACGAACCACCACATGCTCCTTTTTCTTCGCTATCATCTGAGCTGGAGGATGAGGACTCCAAAACCGCTTCGTTGGATACTGCCTCCATTTCAGCTGCTGATCGCTTTCTTCGTTTCTCCTCTTCCTCCCGACGTCGAGTACAATCTTTGACTTGGCGCTGATGGGTCATGTCCAAACCTGCCATTGAACCTGGACGTCCTTTCTGGCGCTGCTGCTGAAGGAACTCCCAATCCTCTGGGTACTTGACCAATTTCTCACAATCAGCGTGGGCGATGTCAAAGAGACGATCGAGGCGTTCAATGAATTCTTTTTCTTTCGTCTTGTGTGAATCGCTCGTCCTTGAGGCGTTTTTTTGAGTCCTTTCCACTCCTCGAAGACTTTATCCAGTTTGCTGACGCAGTGTGTCTCGAGTCTGGTTGGAATGTGAGCTTTCTCCCAGAAGGACATCACTGCTCGAAGTGACTTCCTCAACGCGTCACGTATTGTCATTTTCTTTTCATGGTGAAGGTAAAGGAAGTAACCGAATGCTTGCCTGTAGGAAGGAAGCTTGCATCCTTTCACCTCATCAACCGCTGCCCCTAATAGGTATATACACTTCCGGGTTTCCATCACCAGAAATCACGTAGCTGAAATGAGAAACGGTGAATCGTTAAGTATTGTTCACTTTATTTCTCAGATATTCAGACACACACAGATACACACACACACACATATATAGAGATATATAGATATCTAATGAACGATTATGGAGACGCCGCGCAAGCATTAAACTTTGGAAGGCGGGGGCGACCTTTTATAGTTATTCAAATAAAAAGATTTTTCAGTCACCATGTTTTTTTTACCAATGGAATAGATTCGCGGGGTGTCAGCATGAAAATTTCAAACTTTGCATTTAAGTGACACCCTAATATATATATATATATGTATATGATGAGTTTATTTGTTATTAAAAGGCAATTTTCAGTGGATCTCCTTCATTAATTTCACTGCTAGGGATATTTATGAACATTGCTATTATTATTATTATTATTATCGGTACTGCTGGTTGTAAGATTGGTCGTTTCAGGGTGGAGCTTTCGTCAACTGGAACGTCGCATGCACACCGACGCACATCACCGAACAATGATAATTTCGTCCCACAGCTAGTGATTGAAATTGATGCTGTGCCCGGGCCGTCTGGAGAAGAGCCTCCTAGAAAGATATTACGGTAAATATATTTTATATATATACATGACTACTGGTCATATTATGAGCAATGTTTGTTTCCGCGTACAGGTAATCTGTTGCCAATATTATTATTATTATTTCACTAATAACCCAGTCTTACCCTTTCATACTCACAGTCTGGATTACACCAATGCGTATCTCTACGAGGACGGTGTACACAGTATGGAGGATTGGCATTATTCGCCTGTAGAGCGCTTGTGGACCTCTGTAGATGTAAGTCTGGCCCCGACTCCACCCAGCACTTCGTCTGAACATGCACATTATTTGTCTGCGGACCCCGATTTTGCGTGGTCAGATGAGAACTGTCGAGAAACTCTAAGAACTACTGGCGAATCATATATGCAACATTTGCAGCGCACCCGAGCCCGTTCAACAAAGGCCACCACTACGCAGACGATACGACTCAGGATTTGGACAAGTCGTCTCGAATGTATCCACGATCCTCTTCGATGAAGATATCGTCAACGAAGCCGAGGTAAACTCAACCATGTCTTCAGTTATATTCGATGAAGATGGTGGATCTGATGATAGGGTAATGTGATCGAATTTAGCCGGTTATTAAGTACAGTATTTTATCCTGCATAAAACCACTCCTTCATCGATCTTATTTTGTTAATAAAATAAAAAACACTTGAGGTCTTTTCATCTCCTTTATGAACCACGTTATTTATCCGGTCTAAAGTCCGAAGTGAGCACCTATTAAACATAGTTAATTAACTGCGTTACTGTATTATAGTAGGTCTATTCTTAACAGGCTCCTATATGTACAGTCGGACCTGTTATAACGTGCGGTATTATAACGAGCGTTCAAAGTTAGGCGATTTATTTTTTAACACCATGAAAATGTTATTACAAGCTTAATTATAAGTTACGCAGTTTTTCAATAATAAAACCCCCTAATAAAAATACGGTACGTAAACTGTCGTAAACACATGCACACTCACAGGAATTAATGAACGAAGAATTAATGCAGATTGAAGAACAAAGAGCAGTAGAGGATTCGGAAAATGATGATGAACCAGAAGACGAGGCAAGGGTAAAACAGCTCACAGTAGCAAAACTGTCGGAAGCATTTTCTATGGCTGATGTCCTTGCAAAACATCTTGCTGACGATGATCCCAACATGGAATAGAGCACCACATTCAAAAGAAAATTAGAGGGTCTTCTTCGATGTTACAAGGAAATTTATCCGGAGAGAAAGAAGAAGGCACGGCAGTCAACGCTAGATGCGTATTTTAAGAAGCAAGCTGCTGCTACAAACCAAGGTGACTGTGAAGATGCTCTCGATGGACTTTAATAATTTTTTAATTATGCATTTTACATTTATATACATTATTAAATACATTTTTTGCTTGTAATATTTGTTTTTTATCCATTTCGTATTAATATATTTTGGTAAAAGGGGTTAAACAATTAATAATACATTGACTTTAAGGTAAAAATAATTTGGCAAGAACGCATTCCCAACTTATAACATTCTCTCTATGCGAAAACGCGCATGCATTGCGTGCGTTTGCATAACGGCGCCGTTTTTCAGGAATGCATCCCGCGTTATAGAAGGTCCGACTGTATATATATAAATCTGTAATACGAAAATGCGACCTTCATGAGTAGCTTGCACTCAGCTTCATTCCATCGGCTTAAAAGGAAAGGTGTCTTCAACACCATGCTAATATTGTGAAAAAGATGTTGAATTTACATGACATTGATTGAAAAAAAAAATATATATATATATATATGATGCGCCTCGGTGGTGTGGTGGTTAGCGTCGCTGACTACGAATCCATCGGCCCCGGGTTCGAGACCCGACGGCAGCTGGCGCGCAGCAAAACCCAGCTGTTCATCCTTTCACACAATAAAGAAAGTGGTTGGTAGATAAATGGGTACCCTAGGTGGCCTAGTGGTTAAGGCGCTGGGCTGCTGATGGGGCGTGGTTCGGATTCCACGTTAAACTGTAGGTCTAAGGTGGAGTGAAAAGTTGGACCTTCGTCAAAATGAACAATTCGGGGGGAAGCTAACCAAAGGTTATATATATATATATATATATATATATATATATATATATATATATATATATATATATATATATATATATTGATGAGGGATACATTTCACTTCAAGATCTTTTATGTACGTGCGCTTATCTATCTGTTATTAAGAGTTGAATTTACATGACATTAATTGGGGTAACGTGATCGAATTTAGCCGGCTAATGCCTTAAAGCAGGTGGCCTTATCGTGCAGAAGTGTGACCTGATCGACATCCATAACATTGTTTGGGTTTCTTAGAAAAGGAATGACATGCTGGGATAGAATAATATCACGAAAATACTGTCCATCCCAACTCTGACCATTTGGCTTCAGCGCCCACATGAGCTTCTTTGCAGTGAACAAAACAAACACACCAACACAGTCTGGGCTTTTTAATAATTCGCGATAATGTTCATTGTCATCGATTTCATCTGGTGTTGTGGCCCACACTCGATCATTTTGGTAGTTAGGCCGACGTGTTACGTAAACAAAAAATTCATCGGAGACAGCTAAATGCATGAAATCATCCACATCCCAATCTTCAAGATAATGGGCAAACCACATTCTGTCATCGGTGTTAAGTTGAGTTTTTCTTGGCTTTGGAAGTTCATGCCAAAGCTTTAAAGTTTAAACCTTGCCTATGACGGTACAGTCGAATAATCTCACCACTGACGATCTTTCCTCTCAACACTTCGATCTCTCTAGAAAGTTTATCACAGCTGTTTTTCAGCTTACGCGTACCGCTTTCAATTATGTCCTTTGTTTCCTGAGAGAGTGGCAAATTTGGGCGCCCAGATTTGGTTGTGTCCATTTCACATTCATCCAAAGTTTTATTCCAATTTCTTTTGACGAAGTCCTCACTTCTTCGCAACTTTTTGGCAACCCATGAACGTGTTATAAAGGTGGCTCCAGCATCACGAGCTTCCCGAAGTGTTATTGCTCGTATGCGATCTATCACACGTTGCCTCTCCGAATCACCAATTAATTGAGAAGCCATTATATTATCACTTTATCAGCTAGAGTAATTTTAATGCCTGCAATAAATAAAGAATTTTATGTATTTTTATAATCACTAAAAACTATTTCGATATAAGTAAACATGTAAGCTGCAAATGGGGGGGCTAAGGTTTTTTGGAACCCCTTATATGCTAATTGTTTTGGTTTCCGTTACGTTGTATATATTTATGGGCATCTTGCCTTCTCTCTTCATTCCCTGACTAGGTATAGCTCTGAATATACGAAAGGCCTTGGAATCGTTTTTCTTTTTCCTTGTGGGTTTGTATCATATATATATATATATTCAAGAATCATTTCTTCCGACCCCGTACAGATAGAATCAAAACTTTAGGCATGACATGGCACTTGGGTTCAAGTTCTCCTAAGCATGATTCACTTTGTACAAAGGAATTTGAACTTAAATTGGTAGCTAATACAAAAAGAAATATACTTTCTGAAGCTTCAAAGATAACACAGGCCTGCGAATGAGAACTTTGTAAGAGTTGTTTTCTAAAAACTGATTTTATATAATTCAACTACGCTGATTTCGAATAAGATGTCCATTTTTTCTGTCACGTAAGGATTTTCTGCAAACTGGAAGGGAACAAACAACATAAATAAATATTATTTATTTCAATTTACATTTGGTACCTACGTACTTCGCTTTGTTATACTGATTACAAACGCAAACAACTTTAAAAAGAAAGAAGACTATTAACGTCAATTACATATTCATCTTTATTTGTCCTGAATTTTCTTGTGAGATCTATGCCTTTTTGTCTCGAATGTACGCGCTGTTCCTTTTCTTTTATGTAATAATTCTGGCGTATCCCGTTTTAACATCCAGCAGTAATCAGCCATCATGCTGATGTCTCACCTTCCCTGATATCTCTTCTCCATTTCTTTGATGTCTTGGTGAAACCGTTCTCCTTGTTCTTCGCAAAGTGCTCCAAGATTCTCAGGGAAGTAATCCAAGTGTGAATGTAAGAAATGTAATTTTAAACTCATATTACAACCCAACTCTTTTAACTTATTTAGCATGTTGTTCACAGTTTTGGTAATTTGGGTCCTTGTTGTTCCCCAAAAATTTGCTGATAACATCTTTAAAAGCAATCCACGCTTCTTTTTCAAGATTGTTTATTGTTCTTTCAAAGTTTTCAGCTAAGGTCAGTTTTCTAATCTGGGGACCAAAGAAAATTCCTTCTTTCAATTTTGCTTCCAAAAGATTTAGAAATTTATCAAACAGACACTTAAAACAATCTTCATCTTCGTCCAAGGCCTTAACAAATTGCTTCATTAAACCCTATTTTATGTGAAGCGGAGGTAAAAGGACTTTCTTGGTGTCAACTAAATTTTCGCTTTAAATGTTTTTAAAACCAGGTGTCAGGTTGACTCTGCGTGGCAATTCCTTTTTAACCAGTGATGAGTTCTTGCTCGGCTATCCCATTCACATAAAAAACATGGAAACTTCGTATCACCTAGTTGTTGACCTAACAACATACAAATCACTTTAAAGTCTCCACAAAGTAGCCAACCGTGTTCTTTGTATTTAACCTTAGCTAGAAGAAGCTCAAGATTTTCGTACGTTTCCTTCAAGTGAACCGAATGAGCCATAGAAACGGATGCATAAAAGTTACCGTTGTGAAGGAGGACGCCTTTTAGACTTTTTTTGGAGGAATCAATGAAAAGTCTCCACTCATTTGGGTCATAGACTGCAGCGCCTAGCTTAAGTATTAGTTCCGAAACATTGTTGCAGTATACCAGTGAATTTTCTTGAGAAAAATATTGGATGAATTCTCTTTCTCGATTTCTGTATCAGTAAAATGACGTTCCGGGAGAAAGCAAGTTCTTTGCACGAAGTCTGGATCCCAAAATCTCTGAAGAATCCTTTGGGAGACACAAATCTCTTACCAAATCATTAAGTTCACTTTGTGTAAACAATTGGGGTTCACCAGATGTTTCGGTTTGAAAACAATCAATATCATCGTTTCCATCGTCATCAGACACCGAATCAGATGAAGTTACATCAAGAGTATTTGGTTTAGTAGGTACAGGTATACCAGGTCCATGAGCAACAGGTCTTACAGCAGACTGAAAGTTTGGATAAGAAATTTCCTTTTTATTTTTAGTATTGTAGCCTTGCACGTTACATGAACCAAAATAGAAGTCATTGCTGTGATTTCTAGGCTCACGCCAGACCATTGGAATCCCAAAAGGTAAAGAATCCTTTTTACCTTTACTCCAAAGTCTAATTTGTTCAACGTAAATACTGCAAACTTTATGTGGAGCCCATGATTTGTTTGATCCCCAAGTTTCATTCCGAAGTACGCATAGTATGCTTTCTTGAAGAAGTCTGTAATATCTCGCTTTTGTTTTTTTCACAGTAAATTTTCCACAAATATAACAGAAAATGTTTGAGCTATTTGCACACACTCTGGGTGCCATAGTGACAAATATACAAATTTCAAAAGAGAAATATAGTCACCTCCCACCTTTGAATAATAAAGAACTATAATCTCGCACGCACTAGACAGACTCACTCATCTCGTGGCTTGTCAATCACTTATATACTAGCGGTTCGTTTTCCGAATGTTCTAGAAGACGCTATGACGTCACTTCTGATCTGATCTGGAAGCATTTATAGGCAGTAGTTTTTAATCAAAATTTAATTGAGTAAATTTTTATGAAAATTACTTACATATATAATATGAAATATGACATTTTGGGAAAAATCTGTACGTGATGGCGAAAAGTGAATATTATTTTCGGAATCAGCGGGAAAAAATTACTATATAAGTGATAAAACATTTCGGACAACAAAACCATCGCAGGCCTGTGTAATTGATTCGATGGGTTTCTTCCTACCTGCAACTATTAGACCAAAAATGTTTATTCGAGAGCTTTGGAAGAAAAATGTAGGTTGGGGTGAAACAATTTCAATCAAAGATCAAGCTAATGTAAAATCTTCAGTAATTAGGGGGAAATCATTAACTAATATGCTTGTAATCGACCCTCACTTGTTGTAATGTAATTATATGCATATTTATAGATCCTAAAAATATAATGCTCCATATTTCTGAATTGTATAATGAAATGTTTGATGAAATGACTAACAATGAAATAACTGATGCAGGAAAGGTTAAAGAGTATAAGCTTAACCTTAAAAGGACGACCGCTACATACTGGTAACGTTTCAAATAAAAGCATTCATAACTTAACCCTACAAACAATTCCGGCGTTAAAGGGTTAAATGTAAGTTTATTTAGGATTAAATGAAACGATTTGTTTCTCAGCATCTCCTAAATTTTTTTACTTTCAAATTATATTAATTTCTTCTTGTAATTGACTCTGTAACCCATGTATCAATACTGATTATATAGGATGTCCATAAATGATTACCCTGATTAAAGCATGCTATAACTTTTAAGTAAACACTCGTATTCAAACACAGTTTTAATCATAAGTAAATAAACATACAAAGTTTTGATATATAGTTAATGAACTTAATAAGCTTCCACATGTGCACCCCTAGTGGCACGTAAAATGTCTAAACGTTATTCACACTCCATGGTAGTCATGGATGTGATGTTGAAAAGAGGAAGACCCGAGGAACAACAGTGAGGAGAATTAGGTGGTACAAACTGAGAGAGGAGGGGAAGAAACGGGAATTTAGAGAGAGAGTGTTGAGTGAAATCCATGTTGATGAACAGAATGTACAGGATTGGTGGGTACATAATGCGAATGTCATGAGAACGGCAGGTAGAGACATATTGGGGGAAACATCAGGTAAAGTGTGGGAAGATAAGGAAGGATGGTGGTGGAGTGATGAGATCCAAAGAGCACTACGAAGTAAGAGAGAAACTAAGAAGTTACGGGAAGAATCGAGGAGTGAAGAGTGTAAGGTGGTATATAAAGAAGCAAAGAAACAGGCAAAGAGAGCAGTGGCGAGAGCAAAGGCGGAGGCATATCGGCAGATGTACTGTATGAGGATTTAGAGGATCGTGAAGGACAAAAGAAGATATACAGATTGGCTAAGAGCAGAAATAGAGCGACAAAAGACTTTACACAGGTAAAACAAATTAAGGAAGGGAGGGGGCGGTGCTGCAAAGAGATGAAGAGATAAGGGATAGATGGAAGGAATATTTTGAGGAATTATTAAATAAAGAAAACCCAAGATCTTTCTATGAGGATGGATTACCAAATGTAGCTATGACAGAACAAGTGGGGAGGATGGAAGTGAGTCGTGCTCTGAATAGGATGAAAAATAACAAAGCGACTGGCCCAGACGAGATACCAGCCGAGGCATGGAAGGCACTGGGAGATGAGGGGGTGGATCTGGTGTGGGATCTAATGCAGAAGTTGTTTGACCAGGAGGTGATTCCGGATGAGTGGCGGACCAGCATCATAGTGCCTATATTCAAAGAGAAGGGAGATGTACAAGATTGCACGAATTATAGAGGGATCAAGCTAATATCACATACAATGAAGATATGGGAGCGAATAGTGGAGAGTAGGTTGAGAGACGAAGCGGAAGTGTCAGTGGAACAGTTTGGATTTATGCCGGGAAGGAGAACGACAGATGCAGTTTTTGCATTGAGACAGTTGGCAGAGAGGTACAGAGAGGGGCAGAAGGCGTTGCACATGGTTTTTATTGACTTGGAGAAGGCATACTGTATGATAGGATACCACGGCAGGAAGTTTGGAGATGCTTAAGGGAAAAGATGGTACCGGAGAAGTATGTTAAGCTGATGAAGGGGATGTACAGGGGAGTAACAACTAAGGTGAGGAGTAGCGTGGGTGTGTCAGAGAGCTTTGGGGTGGAAGTTGGTCTGCACCAAGGATCAGCTTTGAGCCCCTTCCTTTTCAATGTGGTATTCGATGTGTTGACGGACAGGATTAGAGGGGAGGCGCCGTGGTGCATGATGTATGCAGAGGATGTTGTGTTGAGTGGGGAGACGAAAGAGGAGGTGGAGCAGCAGTTGGAAAATTGGAGAGAGGCGTTGGAAAGTAGGGGGATGAGAATTAGCCGAAAGAAGACCGAATATATGAGATGTGATGTGCAGCAGGACCGAGGAGGGGAAGTGACATTGAGTGGAGAGCGTATTAAGACGGTGGAGTATTTTAAATACTTGGGGTCAACAGTGGATGCAGAGAGGGGAGCAGAGAGAGAGATAAACTGTAGAATATAGTCGGGGTGGAAGAACTGGAGAGACGTATCAGGGGTGCTCTGTGATAAGAGGGTCCCAGTGAAACTGAAGGGAAAGGTATTCAAAACAGTGGTGAGGCCGGCAATGTTGTATGGAATGGAGACTGCCAATGAAGAAGAGCAATGAAAGAAAAATCGATGTGGCTGAAATGAAGATGTTGAGATGGATGTGTGGAGTGACGAGGAGGGTTAGGTTCAGAAATGAGCATATAAGAGGAACAGTGAAGGTGGCGGAAGCATCTAAGAAGGTGCAGGAGGCCAGGCTGAGGTGGTATGGACACGTCAGGAGAAGAGAGGAGGAGTATGTGGGGCGCAGAGTGCTGGAGATGGAGTTGCCGGGACGGAGAAGAAGAGGAAGACCGAAGACGAGATGGAGGGACTGTGTGGTGGCGGACATCAGGGAGAAGGACTTGGAGGAGGACGTGGTATACGACAAAGGAGAGTGGAGAAGACGAACCAAAAACAGCGACCCCATGTAAAGATGGGATAATAAGCTGCGGAAGAAGAAGACACTCACGCCACACATTTTCCAACATTTGTGGGTTAACTGTTGCAATTGCATCCGTAATGCGTTCTCGCAATGTCCTGATATCTGGAACAACTGTTGCATAAACCAAATCTTTAACATGACCCCAGAGAAAGAAATCCAGCGGGGTAATGTCTGGCGATCTTGGGGGCCATGGGATTGGCCCGTCCCTGCCAATCCATCGATTTGGAAATGTTGCGTCAAGAGTTTCACGAACAACATGCGCCCAATGAGGGGGTGCCCCATCTTGTTGGAAGATGACAGTTGGCTGCCTGTCCTGCAGCTGGGGGGATGGCGTAATTGGTGAGCATATCCAGTGTTCTCAGCGAAGAAGAAAGGACCAATTATCTGGTCATGCATTAGTCCACACCAGACATTGATCTTCGGACTGCCCCGAATATGCTCCCTTACGGCACGTGGGTTTTCCGATCCCCAAATACGCACATTGTGTCTGTTGACTCTACCACTAAGATGAAACGTAGCCTCGTCTGAAAAGCAGACACGTAACAAGAAGTAATTATCCTTGTCAATGCTGTTCAAAATGTCAATAGCGAATTGTTCACGCTTTGGACGGTCATCAGGCTTCAGTTCTTGAACAATTTGTACCTTGTAGGCGTGTAACTTCAAACATTTGTGTAACACCTTGTGCACCTTAGACTTTGGTATCTTTAGTTGGCATGAAGCTTGTCTCACCGATTTCCTTGGTGACCGTGTGAAAGCAGTTTGAATGTTTTCCACCGTCCCATCGGAAACTGATGGTTTACCACTGCTCTTTCCCTTTTCCACGTTTCCAGTTTCCAAGAATATTTTCATCCACGACATAATTAACTTCACATCAGGTGGATTCTTTCCATACTTTGTTCTGAACCTTCGCTGAACACTGACAGGAGATTTTGTTTCTGCAAGCCACACAACACATTGTGCCTTCTCTGTCACAGACGCCATCTTAACTGAACAGCTACTACATCGATCCTAGCAGCGAATGCGGTAGACGAAACACACCAGCACAGAAACCCTATGCGTGTACGAGATCACCTGTAAAAAGAAAACGGATGTAAGATTCGTCATTAAAACATGAGAGCATACTGTTTTCAGGGTAAACATTTATGGACACCCTGTACTACTTGAGGACTGTTTTGTTGAAACAAAACCCGTTAATTAAATAAATAAATTCCCGTCTCTAATTTATCTATTCCCTTTATGAAATTCGTAAAAAATCCTGAGATTATAAACAATAAATCAAACAAGCTCTGAATGCAGGAATCGATTCTTTATAGAAGTGTCGAGGAATTTTTCCATCCCCGATTTTCTTTTTGCCTGCATTTAAATTATAATTTCGTCTTCCAGTAAACTAAATTAAGTTTTAACGGCTGTGGAACAGCTGCGTTTCATAACTGAGCAATATTATGAGCATGGAAGAAGTGTAGTTTCAGTTCTTAGAAGGTGATTTTGACATCTGAAAATTTGTCTTGAAAGATCTTTGAGCTGAAACTACACTTCTTCCATGCTCATAATATTGCTCAGTTATGAAACGAAGCTGTTCCACAGTCCATGCAGTCATCTTGAAGGGTTAGTTTTAAGTCTTTTAACTAACACATTTATTTTGTTTTGTATCTTATCTTGTCTTGTATTGTCAAAACCTATACAATCCTGTACAAACTTGTAACTATCCTCTTTCGAATGATGCGTATAATTTTATAAAAGGACTTATACTTTAAGAGTTACAGGGGTTTCTTTTGGGTCCCATTTCTCTGGATCACCCTATAAGTGGATAAACTACGCCTACAATAAAGGGTGCAGTACGTTATATAAGGAAGAACAAGAGCATGATAAAGACTCGATAAAACCTGTTTACGGACTACATTTCTAAGTTTAAGCATTATAGCAACGCTTCTTGAAATCTTTTCCGCGTTTTTATTTACATGATCAATCCAGCGCAAATTCTTATCTAGCATTACACCAAGAAATTTTGTTACAGTACGCTCCTTTATAGCGCTTTCATTAACATTAAGTTCATCATGATATATATCAGATGAACGTGGAAGGTCATTTATATATATATAATAAAAATAACAGTGGCCCAGAGCTGAGCTCTGTGGAACGCTATATTTGACAAGCGCTTTAGTTGAGCAAACCTTATTTACTGATACAAAATGGTGTCTATTGGACAAATAACTTTTAAACCAATCACTGATTGCGTCTCTAAGGCCGTAACAATATATTTTGTTAAGTAGAATATTATGGTCTATTACATCAAACGCCTTTCCCCAAACCATAAATATTGATATCATTATTTCTTCGTCCTCATTTTTAAATTAATTTAAAACATTTGCTGAAAAGGCATAAACATTATTCAAAATGCGCAATAGGACCTCATCAATTTCTTCAATCATATTTTCACTCTTTATTTTCGCCGAAAGCATTCATATATATCTTAGAATTTTTAAATTTGGCCTTTATACTGGTTTCATCTTTAGCTTGATAATAACATTCGGCAGTTAAATATTACCCTCCGATGGTGTAATTTGGTATCACTGGCACCCCCACCCATGATATAATTCAGCCAAGACATTGTAGTTATGCACTTAAATATAATATTAGTCTGGGCCTAATATATTTAGCCTACACGATAGCATTATTCTGAAATTAGCATATTTTCCTGTAACTAGGCGAATTATAATTACAATAATAAACACTAATAAGGGTTTATCATCTTATTAATAGCCGTGATAATATATATATATTAGGGCGGGTCGATTTTCCACATGTTTTGAAATCGCAAGGTGAATAAGTGCCCAGTAGTTAGGTTTGGTTGAGAAATGAACCCCCAAAAATTTTTTAGAGCAAACGGATAAGGGCCTGCTTGCGGATTTGCAATTAAAGTTTGTTGTTTCGTCATACGCGATAGGTAAACTCGTCATTTTTGAAGACATAATATTAACTAATTATAGATGTAGCAACTCAATATCATTTTCTATCCCAAGAGGAGACAATGCCTAATGTATATCATGTGTTTTAAGTGTAAAATGATAAAATTTCGTTGAAAAAACATGCATTTTTGCTAATTTATTCACATATTTTGGCTACAAAACTTGAAAAAATACTTTCAGAAGGTGATAAATCCAAAAAAATCACATGTTCTCATGTAAAAAGAAAAACTATTCATATAAATCACCATAAGATTGAGAATAATGTCCTTTTGACATAAATGCAGGACGCATCTTCCTGCTCAGTACTTTAGTAAGGATACATCTGTGACGAGTTTCGAACCCATACACGGTATGGGAAGCCTCTGTCACTAATTTCACACTCCTCTCAACACTCTGAGAGTGAGAAGGCAAGTCTGGAATGTCTGGCTTGGTGTTAGTGTCCATGAATGACTGGATTCCTTCATCAGATAGGTGCTGTGTGGTAGGTGGTTCCATGACATCAGGGTCAGTGAGGTCGATGAGCTCATGCCAGTGATTTACATTCCAATTCACCTGGGGAATTTTCTTCCCTGCTTCCTGGTTGCTCTCCATTCTATAAATGAAAAATGAAAATGAAAATATAAATGAAAATATAAATATAAATAAAAATATAAATATAAATGAAAAATAGTACTCAAATATTGCCGTTTCAATAATATAAACAAATTACCCACTTAAAGTGACAATTATAATATTTTTTCCATATTTTTTGGAGAATAACTCAGCTTTGGCAAAAAAAAAAAAAAAAATTACAAGAAGCGCAAAATTTACCTGTGTCTGAGAGTGAGTATAGTCTGAAGCCCAAGATTCCTGATTCTGTCTTCATCATCTTTCACCATGGCACAAAGGATGTTCTCAGGTCGGAGGCAGAAAACATTACCCTGGATGTTCTGCTTTACAATGCGTTTAACATCATCAAATGGAATCAGCCTCAGTCGGCTGATAGCAGAGAAGAGGATGCGAGGAGAATCATGCAGCTTAGAGGATGCCTTTATCTCAAACCATGAAGGAGCATAAACTCGAACAATGTAATGGACCAACTTTTTCAAATTCAGGTTTGGTCTCTTGTCTCTTGTGTACAAACAAAGAAGTCGTATGGCAAGAGTTAACCATCTTACATGGTTAAGTGAACCAATCTTCCAAGCAGCCCATCTGTCATATACTCTTCCTGATCCGATCACTCTGCAATACTCATACAGAAGCCTTTGATCATGACTGAGGTCTTTCAGTACTTCCTCTGGAATGTGCCCTTCAATGATTGGAGTTTCCACAGCTTCAAACTGTACCTGAGGTTCATCCTGGATATCTTCTGCGTACCTTTGCCCAAATGGCCCGCTGAAACTTTTTGGGCCAGTTGTCACTCCATCCATTTTTTTGAAGAGCTTTTAGTGGGAGTTCATTCTGATGCAATGCGCAACCAATAGTGTGCAGTTTCCTCCCCAGAGTTTCTTCAAGTTTTACCACTAAACCACTCTTCCAGCCAGTGTTGGTTGCGGTATTATCAAGAAGAATGGCTCGGATACTTTCAAGGCTATTATATTCTTCAAGAACACTGAATGTCTCCTGAGCAAGGACCTCACCAGTGGCGCCTATAACAGGAATTGTTCTGTGGGTCAAGTAGGCGCCAGGAGATTTTCCATCTTCATAGGTGAAGGTGAGGTGATGTTCTGCGTCAACACACTTCTGAGAACAGGTTCCCCTTCAGGTGTCTCTATTTCTTTGTAAATCATGGTATTCTCGTCAACCTTCCCATCCACACCAACACAAATGAGCTGTGTCTTTTTCTCTGATTCCACACCCTCACTAACTACCCTACAGTAATTTGGGCTTTGGCCCTGTCTAATTTGCACTTGTCAATCATGATGTGATTGATGTCAACTTCAGGTCTCAGTAGGTGTTTAATGTCATGGAGCAAGTCATTCCCAAGAGCTGCGCCCAGATTTGATGAACTTTCACCTCTGACAAGTTCCATAGCATATCTGGGAAACTTTAAAAGGCTGTAGCCTCCTGAAGGCCTCTTCCTAGGCTGCCATTCATCTTCTCCTTCCTGAAAATAAATAGAAAATATTAATGCGTTTTCTGTTAATTTATTTATTTATTTATAATTATATATAATTAACATAAATAAAAGGAAACTAACCTCGCCACCAGATGAACTGCTTGTAAGTCCAGGCAACTCTGTAGGCTGTATGGAAGATCCTACTAGCTCAACTTCCTCCTGAGGTAGTACATGTTGCTGTCCTTGTTTGGCCTTCCTGCCTCTTTTGGCAGCAGCTGTGTCCACTGAAGACAGCAAGATGTGTTCTTGTGTACACTTGTCCTTCTTACAGTATACTCTTGAATCACTGCAAGGCAAAATATCCAAAGAACAGGAACAGGCAGAAATATCAAAAAGTTTGTCCAAGTTAGCATCCAGATTTCGCTTGACACTTGCCTTAGCATGCTTGCGATTAATGTCTTTCACAAGAGTGAGTAGGTCTTTAACCTTTCTGTCAATGGATTTGTCATTAATCAAAGGCAGCCTTGGATTCACTAGAGACCAAATGGATTTTAAATCCTTGCTAACTTGCTGCACTGAGGCCCAAAAATCTGCGCCAGGGTTAGCATGATTAAGGTCATAATACTTAGTATTGAATCAGCTTCCTGTAAGTGCTTGGTTCGGTCATTAATAATTCACAAGGACCACCTCCATACTTTTCTTTACTTTTCTTTCGGGTCAGGTGTCTTGTTTTCGCTTTCGGCATTATTTACACCGGAAAATCTGGAACATAATGAAAAGTGTTAATGCGAATAGCAATATGTTAAGAAATAAGCGTGAAGGGTCACAGGAAATATAATATTTTACCATTATTTTTTAATAAAGATGCATAATTAATAATTATATTAAAATACAAGCAAAACGTTGATATTTATGCTTATAGAAACAAGTTAATAATTTTGGATTTGCTTTGTTTTGGTTGCGCGTATGCCGCATACGCGATTTTACGCATGAAGCGACAACAGAAAAAATTAAAAACTTAAAAGCTAAATTCGCATTCTGGTCTTTTATCAAAATGCATTTCTTTGTGATTTTCACATTTCATAGATGAAACGACAACTACTGGATGTTTATTCGCTTTCTGGTACCAACTTCGACCACCCTTAATATATACATATATATATATATAGAGGGTGGGCCGTAAGTTTCCATACATAGGAAAAATTAAACGTTCGTTTTTATGTTTCAGATACCCTAAGAATATGCGTTTGACGTAAGATCTTGTTTACTGATGAAGCAAATTTTTACGTCAATGGAGAGGTTAATCGGCAAAACATACGTTATTGGAGTAATGCTAACCCTAACTGGCTGAGTCCGACGAAGATGCAAGGTGCCGGTAAAGTGATGGTGTGGGCCGGGATATGGGGTGACAGAATTATTGGACCAATTTTTGTCAGTGGAAATCTTAATGCCGAAAGGTATCTTAACATGTTGCAAGAAGAGATTTTCCCATCCCTGCTAAACGAGGAAGGTAACTTCCCAGTTTACTTCCAGCAAGATGGAGCTCCACCTCATTATGGTCTTCACGTGCGTCGGTATTTGGATCAGCAGTTTCCGGATGCTTGGATTGGTCGGCGTGGTCCTGTGGAGTGGCCTCCCAGATCCCCAGATCTCACCCCCCTTGATTTCTATCTTTGGGGGCACTTGAAGGCCATGGTGTATCAGGAAAAGATACGAGACATAAATCATCTAAAGGAACGTATCACCAACGCCATTACAAGCATAACGTCAACTGTGCTAATGCGTGTTCATCAACAGTGGGGAACACGTATTGAAATGTGTTTTCAAAACAATGGCAACCATGTAGAGCATATTATATAAATAAAAATGGTTGTCCATAAAAAATGTTTATTTTTCCTATGTATGGAAACTTACGGCCCACCCTGTATATATATATATATATATATATATATATATAATATATATTTAATTGTGTTTAATTGTGGAATTCATCCCATATATATATATATATATATATATATATATATATATATATTATATATATATATATATATATATATATATATATATATTAGGGTGTCACTTAAATGCAAAGTTTGAAATTTTCATGCTGACACCCCGCGAATCTATTCCATTGGTAAAAAAAACATGGTGACTGAAAAATCTTTTTATTTGAATAACTATAAAAGGTCGCCCCCGCCTTCCAAAGTTTAATGCTTGCGCGGCGTCTCCATAATCGTTCATTAGATATCTATATATCTCTATATATGTGTGTGTGTGTATCTGTGTGTGTCTGAATATCTGAAAAATAAAGTGAACAATACTTAACGATTCACCGTTTCTCATTTCAGCTACGTGATTTCTGGTGATGGAAACCCGGAAGTGTATATACCTATTAGGGGCAGCGGTTGATGAGGTGAAAGGATGCAAGCTTCCTTCCTACAGGCAAGCATTCGGTTACTTCCTTTACCTTCACCATGAAAAGAAAATGACAATACGTGACGCGTTGAGGAAGTCACTTCGAGCAGTGATGTCCTTCTGGGAGAAAGCTCACATTCCAACCAGACTCGAGACACACTGCGTCAGCAAACTGGATAAAGTCTTCGAGGAGTGGAAAGGACTCAAAAAACACGCCTCAAGGACGAGCGATTCACACAAGACGAAAGAAAAAGAATTCATTGAACGCCTCGATCGTCTCTTTGACATCGCCCACGCTGATTGTGAGAAATTGGTCAAGTACCCAGAGGATTGGGAGTTCCTTCAGCAGCAGCGCCAGAAAGGACGTCCAGGTTCAATGGCAGGTTTGGACATGACCCATCAGCGCCAACGCCAAGTCAAAGATTGTACTCGACGTCGGGAGGAAGAGGAGAAACGAAGAAAGCGATCAGCAGCTGAAATGGAGGCAGTATCCAACGAAGCGGTTTTGGAGTCCTCATCCTCCAGCTCAGATGATAGCGAAGAAAAAGGAGCATGTGGTGGTTCGTTAGCGTCTAAACAAAGAGCAACGAAGAACATCATGACATCGGAATTGGCGGCAGCGCTTGATCGCACGCAACTCTCGTCAAGAAAGGCCACATATCTGCTGTTTGAGGCAGCTTCCAGCTTAGGGCATGATGCTAGCGACTACAACATCAATCGTGGATCCATTCATCGTCAGCGTGAAAAATTCCGTACCCTTAAGGCTCGGCAACTGAAGAGCGAGTTCCAAGGCAATAGTCCGTTGACTGTTCACTGGGACGGAAAACTCATGCAAGATCTGACGTCACGAGAATATGTTGACCGCTTACCTATTCTTGTATCTGGCTCCGGGACAGAGCAGCTCCTCGGGGTGCCAAAACTTCTGTCAGGAACCGCGCTGGCACAAACAAATGCCATCATAGATTGCCTGAATGAATGGGGAGTGACCGATCATGTCAAATCTATGTGTTTCGACACAACCGCGACAAACACAGGCCACCGTGGAGGAACTTGTGTTCTTCTGGAAGAAAAAGTTGGACGTGACCTGTTACACTGCGCGTGCAGACACCATGTACTGGAGTTGGTGCTACAGGCGGCATTCGCAGCATCGCTAGATTCAGTATCTACCGGTCCAGAAATTCTGCTTTTCAAGCGCTTCCATGATTATTGGACCCGCATTGACCAGCAACAGTTCCAAACTGCGGACACAGATGCGTTCACCAAAGCAGCTATTTTTAAGCATAGAACGGAGCTCATTGAGTTTGCAAAATCACAAGCACTTCAAGTTCGTGATGACTATCAGGAATTCCTCGATCTTTCCGTCATCTTTCTTGGAGGAGTTCCATACAAGGGACTAAACTTCCGCGCCCCTGGTGCTATGCACCGGGCGAGATGGATGGCTAAGGGGCTCTATGCCATCAAGATCTGGCTCTTCCGAAGACAGTTTAAACTGACGAACACTGAGGAACGCGGAATTCGAGATATCTGCCTCTTTTCTGTTCTAGTTTACATGAAAGCGTGGGCAACAGCTCATCTGTCCATCGAAGCTCCGCTGAATGATTGGGAATTGATGAGGACGCTCCTTCGATACCCGCACAAGAAGATCTCTGATGGTACCACCTAGAAGCTGTCTGCGCACCTGTGGTACCATTCGGAGGAGGCGGTGGGTCTGGCGTTCTTTGATGAGAGGATATCGATGGAAGTGAAGTGCAGCATGGTTGCAGCGTTAGATCAAGAAGCCCCTCACATGCCGCCAAAACGACCTTTGGTTCTTGATACTATGTTCCTCAGTGACAGCAAAGGACTGGAGCAACTGATCACAAAGAACACCCGAGGATTCTTCTCAAAACTTCAGTTGCCAGATTGCTTTCTGCTCCACCATCCCAGTTCATGGACGTCAAACTCTGAATACGTGCAAGCTCGGGATGTGGTCTCCAAACTTGCAGTGGTGAACGACAGAGCAGAACGGGCCGTGGCTCTGGTGAAGGAGCTGAACGGAAAGTTGACAGTGAAAGAAGAACAGCTCCAGTTCCTCGTTCAAGTTGTCACTGACCACAGAAAGCAACACCCAGCTCCGAACAAATCAGCATTAGTGAGGACGCGAAAGGACTAATCACTGATCAGCGTATGAGCACCAATTATTCTGCTACTGTATATGTATTTTATTTCTCAAAGTTTTGCTTTTGTTGCTTCTCCATTTTGTACCATTATTCGCCAAATTATGTCTTCTATTTTGATTATATAATAAACTGTTTGTATTCTTTGCGTTTTTAAGTGTCTTACTTTCGTTATTTCACCAAATTGCCTTGTTTTTTATTATCTGGTTCGGCCCAAGCTGTGAACACTGAACAGCTTGTTGACGTCAACAAATGGGTCTTGTTTTCAGTGACGAGGGCGACCTTTAAATGATGACCAATCAGGACCAAATTTCTCTTCCGTATGTTTTACACCAAATGGAACAATTTTAGGGGGTCTCATAGGAAAATATCCATCGTTTAATTTTCCCCCTATTACCTAGTGACACCCTAATATATATATATAATTTAGGGTGTTTCATACCTATAGGGTAAAATAAAAATGAGCTTGGAGTTTTAATCCACACGTTTCTCCGTATTCTAAAGAACAAGAAAACACGTTTGTGCAAGTTTGAACCAGATCGCGCTGCATTTAGAGGTCCCCAACTTTGACGACTTTTTGTCAGTTCATTTCTCGCCTGCCTGCAGTGAAGACGGTTTTCTTCGTCACTTGAGCGGTTCGTGTTGTATAGCCTATTGGACAACTATGGAGGTAATTATATATGCTACTAATTATCTCATTTTACTGTGGTATTGAAATTTATTATTATTTAATTTCTGTCATTTTACTGAGGTAGTGATATTTATTATTAATATTACATGAAATTAATTAGTCTGTTGCATATTGGACAACTAAGCTGGTAATTATTTATGATACTAATTAATGTAATTTTACTGCGGTATTGAAATTTATTTAATTAATGAATTGTCAAAGAGAACGTAGTGTACACGTATCAGTTTTATAAATAAAGAAAAGCAGTAACTGGGACTCGAACCAGTGTCATAGCCGTTTGGCGGCATCGCCCAAGTCGGCGTACACAGCACGCTATCCACTCCCTAGATGGTGTAGTGGATAGCGTGCTGTGTACGCCGACTTGAGCGGTGCCGCCAAACGGCTATGACACTGGTTCGAGTCCCAGTTACTGCTTTTCTTTATTTAATTAATGAAATTAATTACGATGTGAAATTATTTCTGTGGAATTATTTAGTTTGTTTTCTTTTCCAGGTGTCTACCAGAGCGAAAACAGAAGTGTTTCTTATTGGCCAGACGGATGCGAACATCACATCAAGTGGCCTTCCAACTCAGTTGCAAGTACTCAAAAAGTACTTTTACCACCAAAAGGAGCAAAAATTTGGACGTACTAAATGCCTGAACCTGTGCCTGGATGCCTGTCTCATATTTTGGGAGAGAGCGAGAATCCCCATGATGCGTCGAGATTCGGCCTTGAGGAAGATGGAATCCCTTCTTAAGGAATACGACCGGCTTGTGAAGCACAAGTCACATAAAGCAGAGTCCTTCCGAGTGAAGGAGGCGATGTTCAAGGAGGCAATAGCGAAGGAGATCATGGACATTGCTCATTCACAGGCTAAGGAAATGATGAAGAATCAGGAGGACATCCACTTTCTCGACATGCAGCGTGAAGATCCAAATTCCTGCAGCATGGGCCCTGTTGACATGAAGCTTCACTATAAGGAGATTAGGAAAAGGAAGAGGCTGGACAAGATTAAGGAACAACAGGAGAAGGCCAGGAAGGAACAAGGAGCTGCAGAAGATACGGGGCTTTAGTGATTTCAACTTCGTCAGAGACTGACTCAGATGTCGTTGACCCAACCGTGGAAGTTTTTCCATCCTCCTCCAAGGGAAATACCAAGAAGCGACGCAGGAATCTGATCTCACAGGATGTGACGACTACCTACGATCGGCTGAATATTTCGTACCGCGATTCAGCTATGTCGTACGCTGCAGCGGCTAAATCACTAGGTTTTGACTTGGATGAACTGTCCATTTGCCGAGTCCATTTGCCAGTTGCCGAGTGGACTGAAGTAGAGGGCTTCAAGCAAGCAGCGGCAACTGTTAACAAAATCTCTGTCGTCAACGATCGGGCCGAAAGAGCCATCGCGCTCACCAAAGAGTTCAACTGTTCTCTGACGAAGAACGAAGAGCAGAAGCAGTATTTGCTCAAAACTGTGATGCAGCATAGGGCGAAATACCCGAATAAAACCAAGAAGGATTTCATGGACAAATGATTCGCAAGAAGTGGTTATGTTTTTTGTATCTTTGTGAAAATGTGTAGTGAAATGGTACTCGTTTGTTGAATAAAAATTCATTGACAGATTTTTGTTTAATTTTTTCCGTTTATGATCTGCCAGAGCATCAAACTGGGGACCCGTAAACTTTAAACTATTGAATTAATACTTCGGTTTATCAGTCTCCTCAGCAAATGGAACAAGGGGATCCATGTGGATTAAAATTTTTCCAAACTTTTAATTTATGAAACACCCTAATATATATATATATGTATAATACTAAACATAACTATATGCATCCTACAATTGGATAGGCCTATTTCACACAGTTTATACGCTCGTTCTTTTCGTTTATTTCAGTAATGCATGGTTAACTTTTCAGTTCATTGCTAGAAATAGCATGACTTGTATAAATTTTGAATAGCATGGTAAAGCTACGAGAGAGCCCCCCAATTTGAGCAGCATGAGGCTTGCTGTACGAGTGTATAGGGGACCCAGATTGTATGCATATATATAAATATACAGTATATATTATATATATATATATATATATATTTATTATATTTTTCAAGAATCATTTCTTCCGATCCCGAGTTAGAGAGAGAAAGAGAGAGAGAGAACATAATTCAGAACATTTGTTATTAGTACGAGATTTCTTATCGTAACCCCTATCCAGGTGGTCAACGCGCCTTTCGGGAGCCCTGTGTATCTAAAAACTCAATCGTTCTTAAATAAATCGGTTGTGTCTGTTTGTTATGATTGCCTTCGACAACAGAAGACAGATCATTAGGTTATAATATACTTTAGCCTAGGCCTAACCTTTAAATATAGCATGACTAGGCTATAATCCGTTGCTGAAAAATATTGTCTAAATATAAGCTTACGACTTGTACCATTATATTATGACAAGTTTTCATTATTAATTTCAAAAGAGGAGAGGATTTACCCAAGTTAAAACTGCTGCGTTCATATAAATTTTTATAAAAAGTTGACCCTCAGTAATTTAACCTAAACTATTTTAACAGCGGTTCTATACACATGATCAAGTGTAGGTATATATATATATATTATATATATATATATATATATATATATATATATATATATATAATATATATCGACTATGATATGATTATTTTATGAAAGAGAGCGAATGTAGCTGATTGCAATATAATATTTAGAATTTCTACGATAGTCGAATCTGCGCATGCGTAGAACGGACAGAGAGAGAGAGAGAGAGAGAGAGAGAGAGAGAGAGAGAGAGAGAGAGAGAGAGAGAGAGAAATCTCGGCTCCAAAAAGTCGCAGCGTTCCACAAACACAATACAATATTTTAACTAAAAACCGCAATTAACTGAATACACTGGTATAAGGGCTTATTATCTTAATAATAGCCAGGATAATATATATATATATACAAATTATACAGGGTGTGTGTGTGTGTGTGTGTGTGTTTTCCCCTGTCCAGATGTGTACTCCAACTTCTGGAGACATTCGTATCTCAAAACTCTATCGTTCTTAGATAAATCGGTTGTGCCTGTTTGTTTTGATGTTTATTGATATTACTTAATATACATTTTATAATATTTTATAGTTATTTTAGGTATTTTTAAAATCTTGCAGCGACTTGAGCTATTTTACGATCTGCGAATGGTTGAATTTTTAATTAAGAAATTTAAACCAGAAGTTTAGAGACAAAACCCTGAATGATGACTCAATTCCTCAAAACATTGTTTTGTTTAAATCAAGAATGGTCCTAAAGAAAATTTACTTTAGCTGAAAATAGTATTTCTCATACTTTAAAGAAATCCAGAGTAATAATAGTAATATTAATAGTAATAATTATAATAATAATAATAATAATTTGACAGCGATCTAATTTGAATATCTACACATAGCTAGTTGACACTACTTCGTAGTTAGAAAAGCGCTGTCGCGGCCAATGCCTCATCAGCTCTTCACAGATAGATTTGAGGTGTTAAGCAGCGGCGGGGCTGTTAAATTGCTGGATGAGAGACCACCATCTTCCACGTTTAGATGTTCGTGGCGAAACGCTGGATTAGGAATCAATTCCTCAAAGCAGTGTTTTGTTTAATTCAACAATGGTCCTAAAGAAAATTCTAACACTTTCCGAGATGGCAGAAGCAAATCAGCAACTAGCTGAACGGTCTTTCAAATTTTTTTACATAATCCGATATGCCGGCCTAGACCAACGAAACAAACAGGTGGAGCAAGAGCAATATAGGCGTCATCCCCTTTAACGGACTATAGTCGTCGGTATGCGCTGTTACATAAAGAGCGTGAAACCGCCAAGAGCTCATCGCAAATTATACCCAAAATGGGATGGCCCATCTAGGATTATGAAAAACCTTGGAGAAAACCGTTACGAAATTCTCGACCTCCGAGACCATTCCAAACTAAAGATCATTCACGCTGATAACACTAGGCAACAAAGATTTTGTTACAGAAGACCAAATAGGTGCTCCTAGCTAATTTCGGTATGCTGATTTCAAATCTATAATTAGATTTTTTCTATCACGTCTAGATTTTGTGTAAAATGCAAATCACTTTTAGTAAAATTTTCTACCACGTCCAGATTTTGGTTTTAATCGGCTTAATGCCAGTAATATGAAACTTGCTTTTCAAGGTTAAAGCAATTTTTTTTGCCAACTATATACAAATTCGAACAATTTTGATAAATAAAATTTATCCCGAGTTGGCAACACTGAGTCAAGAGCATAGTAACGGGCAACGGCACATCGTAATAATTACTTTCTACGTTTTTTCAGATATTGTATGATAATTCAAAATGGCATCAAATAGACGTGCTTGTGTAAATCACCCAGACAACTTCTGCTTTGTCTGTGGACAATATACACCTAAGCCACAACGTAGAAACATAACAACAAAGATTAAACTTGCCTACAAGTGTTATTTTGACTGTAAGTTAGGAGACCAACAGAGGGACTGGGCACCACATATTTGCTGTGCACAGTGCAATGCAATGTTAATAGCTTGGATGAATGGTAAAAGAAAAGCTATGCCGTTCTCAGTCCCCATGGTTTGGCGTGAGCCGAAAAATCACCAATGATTGTTATTTTTGTTTGACAAAGATTGCTGGTTTCACAAAGAAAAACAAATCAAAGATCACGTACCCAAACTGCGAATCAGCAATGAAACCAGTACCACATGATGAAACAAATCCACCACCAGTTCCACCAGCAACGATAACAGACAGCAGTTCATCTGAAGATTCTGCTAGTGATATAGAAACAGGGAAAGATGGCATATATGTTCCAGATGCAAATATTTCCCCACATTTGTTAAGTCAAGCGGAGTTAAATGACTTAGTGCGCGATTTGGAATTACCAAAAGAAAAGGCAGAGTTGCTTGGTTCAAGACTTCAAGAATTTAATCTTCTCCAACCAAACACCAAAGTTTCCCATTTCCGCCATCGCCATTTGCAGTTTTCATCATTTTACTTACAGGAAGAAAACGTTTGTTTCTGCCACGATATCAGTGGTCTGATGCAAGGGATTTGCTGTCGCTATGATCCAAAAGAATGGAGACTGTTCATTGACTCTAGTAAAGCTAGCCTTAAAGCTGTATTACTGCACAACGGCAATGAAAAACCTTCAATACCTGTAGCACATGCCACTGGCCTTAATGAGACTTATGAATCGATGAAACTGCTGCTAAGACTCATCAAATATAAGGACCACACATGGAATATTTGTGGCGACCTTAAAGTTGTATCATTACTTCTTGGGTTACAGTTGGGCTACACAAAGCATATGTGCTTTTTGTGTCTATGGAACAGCAGAGATGACAAGAACCACTACAAAAAACATGATTGGCCATCTAGAACTGAACATGTTGTTGGTAAATACAATGTGAAACACCCAGCACTTATTGACCCTCAGAAAGTACATCTTCCACCACTTCACATTAAACTTGGCCTTATGAAAAATTTCGTGAAGGGTATGGATCATCAAGGTAGTGGTTTCCAATATTTAAAGGATAAATTCAAAGGAATATTGACAGATGCTAAGCTAGAAGCTGGAGTTTTCACTGGACCACAGATCCGCAGTGTCATCCACGACTCATCGTTTCCATCTAACCTAAATGAGAATGAATTAGGAGCATGGACATCTTTCGTTGAAGTTGTCAAAAATTTTCTTGGAAACCACAAAGCTGAAAACCACCGTAAACTCGTAGAAAACATGCTTAAATCTTATGAAATAATGGGATGCAGAATGTCTTTGAAAATTCATTTTTTACATTCTCATCTTGACTTCTTCCCGGCCAACCTTGGGGCTGTAAGTGACGAGCATGGTGAGCGCTTCCACCAACAGATCTCAGTTATGGAAAACAGATACCAAGGTAATTTCAACCCAAATATGATGGGAGATTATTGTTGGTTCCTGCAGAAGGAGAGCTCGTCATCCTACAAGCGACAAAGGAAGAGGACACACCAAAGTTTCACTTAAGAACAGGAATTTGCCTTTCAGTAGTAACAACAAAATACTAACGCGCTTTGGGTGGATGGTTGGGCGCAGGGGTGGTAACTCCGCCAGCGGAATTCCGCTGTCTGTCTTAAGCCAGAATAAAGGAAGAAAGACATCCCTGTTCACTAATTATTTAAGTATGCTTAACATAAAACGTGGCACGGAAAAGTAGCTTAGACGGCTTTCGTAATAGAAGCGGGTGAGAAAAAAAATGAAAAATAGGGGTTTTCGGTTACACAAAATCTGGACGTGATAGAGAAATTTTGATATCAGATCTGAAATCAGCATCACCGCTTTAGTAGGAATCAGTAGTTCACGTGTCTGTAACAAAAAAAAAGTTGAAATTTGTTGCCTAGTGTAATTTGAAGATAGGTGCCGAACAACACCTTCACATAAAACATCTGCCAGGTGTTCGAGCCGCCTACCATTCGAAAAATCGCGGTATTATCAAATCCAGCAGGGACCACAAATCCGAAGTGGTCACCGCGGAAACCAATACCCGTGACGAAGATTGGTACTTCGTAATACCACCAGTACTCGAGCCAATCTCTGAACAAGAAGAGATCCCAGAACCGAGAGTCCCATCGGAACCAGACCCTGGAGAAACCACTTCTGGAGGATCACTCAGTGGAACGCCTCCATCTTCACCATCTCCTCCGTCACTGGTTGATGATCGACGCACGGACCTTACATACTGGCCACAAATGCATCACCCACGTGAACTAGAACCTTCATATGGAAACCGAACTCGCTCAGAATCTGACCCTAACAGTCGACCCCCACTACCACCAAAGCGAGGCCGACCACTCTTCACACAAACACAAGTATCCACACGGCAAACCCGAGCTCAGTATAATGTAAGACGTAGAAATGAATAAAATTGTCCCCCTTATAATTTTCCAAAATATTTACTCTTGTAGCCCTAGCTTTAGAATTTCTACCGGAGTTGTTACTACTGCAGAAGGAAAATTTTTGAAATGACACGCGGACCTTTTAATCAATTTGCAATCACCTCCTCGAATTAGAACCAATCTCCTTCAGATAAAAACCGAATTAAAAGCATTGAAAGTAAAATTCAAGGTTCTTTTGAACATATCCTTGGAACAGACCAGATTAGTCGCGCTTTATTAAAAAATACAGTCAAAAACATTCAAACTACGCCACACACCCTATCGGATATGCTAGCGTTACCATGGATACAAATGGGAACTCAAAACTCAGCAAAATTTAATCAAAGAAATAAAAGGGGATTCATAGATATGGAAAGAAAAATATTCAAAGGTTTATTCGGATTAGCGACCTAAGAGGACATTAAAAGAAGTGAACTCAAATTGAATCTCTTCGCGCGGAATCGGCAATATAGTGGACACATTTTAGAACAAACTATCGAGTCACTACACAAAAACAATCGCTTCCTCCACGCCCTTTCGGACAAATTTACATACCTTGAATCCCTGTTAGCTAAATACAAAGAACACGAAAGATATCTAGAATTAGTAGAAATAATTAACCTACAATAACCATAATCGATAATATTTGCAACAAAAAATTACGATTCATTCCAAAGTTTTGCGTGCGACCCAGCTAGCTCATAGAAAAATCACTCGTTCCACACTAATACCATGGGATACACTTCACTCCTTGATGCATACCTCTCAAACAATTAAAATTATCACCCTTATTCCCATTCAACCATACTAATTACCCCCAATTTCTAGAATACACCTGGACTGTCCATGGACCACTCTCCTACACCTCCCTCATGATTGTACCATTTTTCGATATACTCACTTATGATGTGTACAAATTTCACCCTTTCCCAACACCGTACCAAAACAACTCTAATATCTATCGATTGTATCTACTCACAGTACCACGTTACCTTTTACTCGCTAAAGACCTTTCAGCATATTTTATAATGTCAGAGAGCGAAATCCGGCATTGTAGATTCCAACAAACGAACATGCAACTCATTTTCTCTCCACTCAAACCAGTAATTCTTCCAATCACTAGGTCCTGCTTTATCGACTTAATTCGTGACCGTCATGCCCCGGTATGTTCTTTCACGAAATTCCATTCCTCTAAAACCGTTCAACTCCGAATTGGACCAGACATCTGGGTTTCTTTTGCAAATAGAACTACCACTACCTTCGAGTGTCCGTCAAATTATTCACTCATCGAAATACCTACCGTTATCCGTCCACCAGTTGGTTGTCCCTTACGTTCAAAAACCTTCCAAATATACAACCCTTACAAGGTTACCATTAATGACTCATACCCACTCCCGTCCTAAACTAAACTCAAACCCGTTATAGAAATCTTAAATCTCTCCATGAAGCCAATAACCATCCTATCCGAACTTCATGCTCCTAAATGGAATGATCAATTGAGTCGTTTTAAAATTTCACGTGATAACCAGAATAACCTTTTACAAATACCACAACCAGTAACAATTATTTTTCAACATCTGCCTTCAGTATTATCATTGTGTGTGCTATTTTTCTCGGTATATTAGTAGTGAAAAGACTATTCTCGGAATGGCAAAAAATAAAAAAAAACATTGTATTATGTCAAACTATTTATGCACGGCCAAGAGTGCGTCCTCGTACCACCTGAACTAGACTTAACCACCCCGACTTATGTTGTGTATATAAATCTGTATTATAAAAACCACTAGTTGTCATCTAGTTAAAATTAGTTAGGATGTTATATTACTGTATTAATATTATTCTAGAGGGGAGAGCCCTGTAAAAGTGAATAATGAATAATTATTATATTCTTTTTTGTAAAAATGAAAAATGAATAATTCTTATATTCATTTTTGCATATAAAGTCCCAACTCGCGTAACGGTAACTGTATATAAAACGCAAGTTCGGATAAATTTTTTATTTTCTTTGTATTTTATTTTTGCTGAATAATTGATGAATTATTTCTTTTTAAATTATTTAATAATTTTTTTAGATTTAGCTTAATAATGTAATCGTGTTAAATTCTGCAATATTCATTTTCTTTATACATTCTCTCTTTGTTGTAAAAGATGAAGTCATGTCTTGCTTAACACTGAATCTTAAATTTTAAGCATTTAATTTTGGCTCATATGCAAGTTTAATTTTAATCCATAATAAAATGCACATTTCATTTTCCATTTTTAGTTAACTCGACAGATCATAACAACATCAGATCTGTCAATATGCTGTTGAAAATAAAATTATGGCTTCATCTTCAAATTTCTTGCATATCTCTCTAGACGTTGTTACAGCTAAAATATTTACCTCATCTTAAAATATTTTTCAAAAAAATTCAGCCCATTGACAGAGGCGGATTAAGACACCTCGGAGCCCTGGGGCAATGAAGAATATGGGGGGCCTTTTCTATAGTTTTTTATTAACAATACATATACAGTAGGGTGTATCATGCTCAGGTCGAATATTGAAAAACTTGGAATTTCAAGATTGGCAGTATGAATTCCTACGTAAAATTGAATTTTAAGAGGGGTCGTCTTCTGCAACTTTTGCGAAAAATCGCATTTAAGTGTTCAAAATCGCACTTTTTTGTCGAAAAATGGGATTTTGGCCAGTTTCAAAGACTTGGTAGCCTCAAATGACCTCCATATGTTCCATATTGTTCACATACACCCTTAAGCATTTCTAGGGGCAGGCTTGGACCCATTTAAAATCAGCCAAAGTGGCTCATAACCCCTAAAATAACCAAAATCACCCAAAATGGCCAAAAACTAAGGAATTGTATGATTTTTAGTCTCCTATACACCACATTTCGCGGCTGTTCTCTTCATCAGGCAGAATCTTTTTGTTCTTCATTCTTGGTCTTGCATTTTCTTTTTTTTTAGAAACGCCTCCACCAATTTTTATTTATTTTCTTTTCGGCATCACTGAGTGTGATGGCAGCTGCCCCCAGCTTTCCGCAAACTGCTGTGACGTTCAACATTTTTTTGCAATTGCACTTCTTTAATATTTGTATAAGTCCCTCCTCCACCCCCAGCTTGTAATAATATGCTGGTCAACTGAATGTTTTGAGATTTTTTCTTCTGAAAGCATCTTCATTTGTCTAGCAGATCTTATAGAGATCTAAAACATGTTCATAATGTCTGGCTTTGACTTGAAAACTGGCAACAATTCTCTGTGATCGATCCTAGCACGAACAAAACCATCTCTTCTTTCTTGCCCATACACTGCATGAGCTGCAGCTGAAACTTCCTGGACTGCTCCTTCACAGCTTTGAGTGTGAACTGAGAAGTTCTCAACTTCAAGTGGAGACCTGAAAAGCTCCTCAACTTCTCCTCTTGACATCTTACAAGTGAAGAGTGGCTCATACAGTTTCTCCTTATCCCAATTAATCAGAGTAATTGGAGAAGTGGCATCAAAATTCAGTTTAGGGTTTCTACGAGTTCTCAGACTCATGTCTCCATACTCAGACTTACCCTCTGATCTTCTTGATCATCTCAACCCCCCCCCATGCCCTCTCCTCCTCATCCTCACTGCACAGGAGAGAGGCAATGAGGTTCTCACTGTGAGCATGATATGCTTCACGAACTATCACATGAGTGATTATGTTCCTGACTTCAGAGGTCTGGCTTCTCAGCAGTCCCAGAGCTGTCACAATATGGTGTAGTCCATACCTCATGTGGTGCTTCACCTTGATCTCAAAATACATCTTGAAGTAGAAGTCCAGGCGGAACTTCTGCAGCACCTCCAGCTTCTTCAACACCCCTCCTCCTTCAGACCAGCTGCCTCATCCACAGCATCAACAGAGCCTCACCTGTAGTCAGCCAGCGTGACTGATTCAGTGGGCCACACTTCAGACCAGCAACTTCCTTGCTCAAATCTCCTGTCTTGAGAGCTTTGATCAGTAGGTAGCAGTTCTTCTGGTCAGTGCTAAGGTTCTGTACAATGTCTTCTGGCAGTTCAATTATATCTTCTTCTCCTGGCAGAGCCTTGAAGCTAAAGTTGACAGGTATGTCATTGATCTTCTCCAAAAGTTTACCTATTGGGCCACTGAACCCAGACTTGTGCGTGTAGGGACCATCAAGCTTGATGATCATGTGCCTGAGGCTGAGTATATTAATATACAATGGCATATCAGCCAGTGACACTTGTGACCTAGCAGTCTCTCCAAGTGAGTGATGGCTCCTCTATCAGGTCCTGTTTGTGTTGGTGGAGTCACCACCAATGACCACAATAGTATCTTTAGCACCATGAGTACTAATCCACTCAAACAGAGCCTGAGCTATCTTCAGTGCAGGTTTCTCATTTCTTTCAGGTTCTTCTGGTGTACAATGGAAGAGATACTTCCCCTCAGGTTTCCCGGTAACACTATAGTGCTCTTCAGTTGTAATATCAGGATGGAAGCGGCCAGTTTCTTCATTGTACCTCATGATCTTTGTCTTCTTATCTTGTTTTCCATCACTGAAAATTTCCTTGATCTCCTCTCCTTCTGTCTTTTTCTCCAGGGCCTCCACCGAGGCACCTATTACAGACTCCTTTCTCCTCCACATCTTTATCCTGTCAACAGCTAGATATGCCTTATCAGCAGATAGATGGCCAGCTTTGATGAGATCTTGCAAGAAATCAGTTGCAATGGTTGCTGCAGGAGTGTTTGCCACCTTGACCCTGACTGCAGCCGCAGCAGTGCTTGAGATATCCATGTAGTTCCTCCTGGCAGAGGTGGAGAGAGTGCTATCATGTCTGCAGGTTATGTCAAACAATGTATCAAGTTCAGATATTCTCTTCTCTCTCTTTGCAGCCTTCACTCTGCCAATCACTAGGTCGATCATTTCATTCCACCTGACAAGAATCTTCCTGGCAATGGACCTCTCTTGAATGATCACAGGAGGAGTGAACTTGGCATTGCTTTTGTGCCACTGTGCCAATACCAGTGATGCCAAGTCCTTAGCCAAATCTTGCAGAGAGTACTGAGCTCTCTGCATATCATCCAGAAGCAGCTTCTCTCTTCTGAAACACAGCTCTTCAGGTTGGAAATTTTGTGGGAAATAACTGCTTGCCTGGACCCACCAGATCACTCAGCTTTGAACTAGAACTTTTTCTGGTCTTTCGTCCTTGCTTAGCCATGTTGGCTACACAATCTTCACCAAGCTTTGTATCTGAAAAATAGAAAATCATCACAGTGAAACTCTAGTAGCCTATAACAGCTGTTACAATGGTTTTGTTTGGTAAGAAACCGGTCTGTTACATTTGTACTACAGTGTATGTCCTGCACAGCTGTTCTGTACATAACCAGAAAACGAAAAAGTGGAAATTTGAACACTTAAACGTGATTTTTAGCAAAAGTTCAAGAAAACAAACCCCCTCCTAAAATTTAATTTATAGGAATACATACTGCCAAGCTTGAAATTCGCGCTTCAATGAGCATGATACACCCTAATGTAGAGTACATAGTACAATTACACGAATTATATGTACGGTGCTCAGGCTAATTGAGAAACAAACTTAAAAGAACCTTAACATAGTGCATTTTGCCGTTTGCCAAAACCAAACAATATTAAATAAACTTTACTTTAGGGCCTATAAAACATAAAATAAAACGGAATTTGTCAGTTTGTGTACTCTGTCATATTTAATTAAAGAAGTTTGCGAAATCTCGAATTATATCATCGAAACTCAGTTGATTGGGGGCCCCCCCCCTCAAGCATGGGAGCCTGAGGCTTCAGCCTCAATAGCCTCAGTGATAATCCGCCACTGCCTATTGAGAATAAAAAACAAAACAGGTCAACATTAAAACAATGATAATGTCACCAAAACTTATGCATATAAACTTGTAGAATTTCTCCAGTGATCATTCTGATTCTGCTTCTGTCCGATCTGACTTAGAGGCTGAGAATTACCTGGAACATTTTAGCAGTAAACTACAATAAGAGAATATCTTTGTCTTTTCCTTCGAGCCTTGTTTTCTTCAGAGAACTTAGTCTTGAAATAGAAAAAAATAATTTCCCATACGCTACAAGAAGAATCGGGGAACCCTTAGAGAATTTATTAAGCTTCAGAGAATCCTTCGATCCACTACAAGAAGAAATCGGAGAGTAGTATAAGAGAAACTACTGCGATTCCCTACACGTTACCAGCTACTCCAAGGTAACAAATCCGTTACTGCCACCTAACCAGAACCCCCTCAACGTCGAACCACCCAAGGCCATAGACGGAGGGGCTAACCTATATATATATATATAATTGTAAGAATTATTTTAGATAGAATCGGATTCTTCGTTCAGAGCTTATTTGGTTTCAGCATTGATAATCATGAATTTTTACGAATTTAAAGAAGGGTATCGATAAATTAGAGACAGAAATTTATTTATTTATTTAATACACGGGCCTTATTTCAACGAGAAAAGTCCTCAAGTAGTATAACCCGTATCCCGTAAGTAGGCTTAGTGGTTTAAAGGGTAGACGTAGCCTATCCTACCTAATTAACACACACAACTATTTACCACTATCAAACCAGTCTATATAACTTAAGGTGAGCATATACGCTATTTACTATCTGTTTACTACTAATTATGATGATAAAATCTTTCTCCATATACCTCATGGTTACCGTATTCTCCCAAAATTAATGATTTTCAACAGTTTGAACAGATACATTACAGCTCCCTTCAACGAATTTGTCATAATTTGATTAACAACTCTATATTTACCCCAGAACATACTAGCTCATTAAGACAAAATAAATAAAGTATTGCAAGTAGCCTAAACATTCTAAATAAAGTTCTGATGCTATTCAAATTATTTATATGTTAATGAACTTCCTAGTAAGTAATTTATAAATGCAATTGCCTACAGAAAGCTGTTAGCATTTTACTCAGCAAGTCTATGACGTGAAGGTTCATTTAATAAGTTCAGACACACACACACACACACACATATATATACTGTGTGTATATATATATATATATATATATATTATGAAAGTAATATCGGCTATTTTGAAGACCAGAATTAGGGCCTTTTTTTACCCATTACCGGTATTCTATAGTACTGTACAGTGTACATAATTAAACATATACATACTGTATATATATCAAAGGTTTGGAAGTATTTTGAAAAAGAAAATAAATATGAAGCAGAATGCACTAAATGTGAAAATGTTATTAACTGTGGTGGAGGTTCAACCACTGGAATGGTCGTTCATTTAAGAGCAATTCGTAAAATTGCTGTTGAGAAGACAGAAAATCAACCACATAAAAGTAAAAGCAACTTTGGATGGTTTTATCGCCGAGAAATCTATTGAGGAAGAAATTTCAAAACTTGTCTGTGTGGATGGACTTAGTTTCAATATTCTATTGCTAAAAGTAGATTATTCAAGATACTTTAAAAATTAATAAATATGACAAACCACATCCAACTGTTTAATATGAAAGAGCATTTTCTGCTGCTGGCTTATTTCTTACAAATTTGAGGTCCAAGCTAGCTGAGAATCCTTAAATGCTCTGTTTCTTTAAAAGTTACTTCCAAAATCATCATAAGAAATAAAAATTTTATATAAAAAACATTTTTTATAAAATAATTTATGTAAAACATTTACCTATTTTTGTTTCTTTTCACAAATAAAAAATTAAAAATCTGTCATTTTTACTCCTTAAGTCCTTAATTTTATGTGTATCTCTTAATCTTATGTGTCTATGTTTAATCTTATGTGTGTGTATATATATATATATGGTTTGTCATATTTATTAATTTTTAAAGTATCTTGAATAATCTACTTTTAGCAATAGAATATTGAAACTAAATCCATCCACACAGACAAGTTTTGAAATGTCTTCTTCAATAGATTTCTCGGCGATAAAACCATCCAAAGTTGTTTTTACTTTTATTTGGTTGATTTTCTGTCTTCTCAACAACAATTTTACGAAATGCTCTTAAATGTACGACCATTCCAGTGGTTGAACCTCCACCACAGTTAATAACATTTTCACATTTAGCGCATTCTGCTTCATCTTTATTCTCTTTTTCAAAATACTTCCAAACCTTTGATTTTATTGACATTTTCGTAATAATCTGAAAAAAGTGACAACGAAACCTTTAAAAAGGTTTTTAATTGATGTTTTTACTTCACTTAACAACAACTTGCAACCATCAATCAGTTATAAATAGACTAAAGAACGTGTGGTTAATAATACCAAACAACCGGTATTGAAAGCCTTGAGATCGGTATTACTTTTTTGAAACAATATCGTTTTTAATACCAGTATTTGAATACCGGTTTTCATCCCTAGTTCTGAGCCAGGCGTCTAATCTTCTTTTGAAGATAGCCACTGCAACACCACTCGTGTTCCTTAGGTCTTTGGGCAGCTGATTAAACAGTTTGGTCCTCTCACAACAAAACTATTTTCTTCCAGGTTTAAGGATGTTCTCTGTCTCGCCTTTAATTTGGGAACACGACACAGTATTCGTTTTCTAGTTTCCACTGTTGTTTGGGGAGTTATAGGGTTCAAAGTAAGATTAGGGACTAATTTCTCCATTATTTTCCAAGTGTAAATAATTGTGTATCTCTCTCTCCTCCTTTCCAATGAATATAGTTTTAATTCGCGTAACTTTTCCCAGTAGTTTAGTTCTTTGCACCCATTGATCTTGGCTGTGAAGCTTCTCTGAATCCCTTCCAGCTGTCTAATGTCTTCTTTTTTATATGGACACGTTAGGACCGAGCAGTATTCCAATTTGGGTATGATCAGTGTTATCAGTACAGGAATCATTATATTCCTATCCTTTCGTTTAAAGGTTCTCAGTATCTGCCCAGTTACTCTCTTTGCTCTGTTTACTGCTATCTTATTTTGTGTTTCAAATTTCGCATCATCAGTCATTACAACCCCTAAATCTTTTGTTTTAGAATTTATCTGAATTTCCCGTCCATTTGGGGTATAATATTCCATGGTAACGTCCTCATCTATATCAGTTAGAATGATTATTAAGAGTAGTTAATACTGTTGTCCTTCCTTATGATACTGAGTTGAGGACCTCTGATTCTGATGAAGACACCCGTTTTACTGTAACGACTTGCTGCCGCTCACTAAGGAAATTATATATCCATTTCCTTACTTTTCCTGTTATTCCCATATATTTCAGTTTATGTATTATAATTCTATGGTCACACTTGTCGAACGCTTTGGCAAAGACTGTGTATATTACGTCATAGTTTGCATTACTTTCAAGTGCATCAATAATGTTGATGTAGTGTTCCATTAGATGTGATAGGCATGATCTGCCTGACCGAAACCTAAGTTGGTTATCATTGAATTTTTTCTGAGTTTCGAAAAAGCTATAGATTTTCTGTCTAATTAGTCTTTCAAAAGGTTTAGTGAGATGAGATGTAAGCGACACTGGCCTATAGTTTTTGGCCCAGATTTGATCTCCTCCTTTATATATTGGGACTATGTTCGCGCTCTTCAGGATGCCCGGTATTTCTCCCGTATCTAGTGATTCTCTCCATATCAAATATAGGGGCTCAGCGATTGCATTCTTGCAGTTTTTGATCAGTGTGGCATTCCATTTATCCGGTCCTGCCGCTGAGTGTGCTTTTAGTTTCCCTATAACTTGTGTAATATCACTTGTTGTAAAGTCGAAGTCCGTTATACTTTCTCTTTGTAGTTCTTCTTCAAAGAACGCGTTTCTATCGCATATCAGTTTGTCAGTTTTGGGGATACTGAAAGATGATTCGTACTGAGTTCTTAATATTTCAGATAATTCAGTTAGATCATCAAATAAAGCATCGTTATCGTTTTTGAAAGGTTCAATAGTCGCGTGGTTTTTCGACTTCCTTTTTGCAAAATTATCGAAGTACTTTGAGTAAACCTTTATCGCTTCTATAGCGTCATCTTCTTTTTCTGTATGCTTCTCAATTAGATCCTGTATGACGCCATCGATACTTTGCAGTTTAGCATTTAATATTTTTCTGATGTTGTTATCTTTACAGTTACTTAATATTGCAGTTACTCTTTTTCTCTTTCGGAACAATGACCTCTTTTACAGTATTTCTCGAACCTGCTTCTCTTTCCTCTTTGTTTTATTTTTGAGACATGTCTTTCACACAATTTCCAGCGTTTTCTCCTTTAAAGTCATTAGCATCTCTTCCGTTGTCTTGATCTCGAAAATGGTTTACCAATCTATTACTTCCATGCTGGATGTGACATCTTCCCAGTTTATAGTTTTGGAGTGAAAATTAAAAATTTCGAATTTGCTTCTTTCTGTTGTTCGTGTTCTTTCCTTTCTTGTTGCTTTTATATTGGTTGTTATTTCAATAATGTTGTGGTCCGATATTATAGTTGGGGATATTTCTACATTATCAATTAGGTTGCTGTTGTTTGTGAATACCAAATCTAGGCAGTTGTTTTTTCTTGTGTTTTCTGTTATTTCTTAGGTTAACATAAATTCATCAGCTAGAGCTAGTAGCATTTTTACCTGCTCCTGATCTTCTCGTGTGCCCCCCCTTTCCCTGGTGTATAGGGTACATATATTTTTTCCTATCCTTTTATATTTCCTGAAAGGGAAATTAAAATCACCATAGCGAAAAATATTTGGGGTTGGAGAGTGTGGATCTTTTACCCAGTTTCTGACCTCTGCAATGGAATCTGAAAATTTTGAGGTTGGCGTGTTTGGGGGTCAGTACGTGATAATTAATTAGTACCATATTTAATTTTTCAACTTTTGCTGCTACACATTCTACGTAGCTGTTTGAGGTACTTATAGTCATTTCTGCCATATGCCTTTCGCGTGTGTAAAAGCACATCCTCCTTTACGTTTCACTGTTCTATCGGCTCAGAGTATGTTATATTTGTCAATTTGTAATTCTTTTTTGTCAACACAAAACTCACGGTGTTCACAGTTCGCCTGGCAGTCCTTTAGATGAGTTTCCGTGAGGCATGCAAAGTCTGCTCTGGCTTCTTGCATGAGTCCTTTCAGGTATAAAACTTTGTTCGGGGAATGATTTGATTTAAGGCCCTGAATGTTGGGTAGGATTATTAGTTTTTCTCTATCGTTTTCGCATACAGGTAGTTCCAGTTCGTTTTCCAATGGTGGTGCCGGGTTCGTTGCTTTGTGGCCCTCCTAGAATTTGGCACACACACACACTGTATATGGCTATATACTGTGTATATATATATATATATATATATAATATATATATATATATATATATATATATATATATATATATATATACAGTATATAGCCATATACAGTGTGTGTGTGTGCCAAATTCTAGGAGGGCCACAAAGCAACGAACCCGGCACCACCATTGGAAAACGAACTGGAACTACCTGTATGCGAAAACGATAGAGAAAAACTAATAATCCTACCCAACATTCAGGGCCTTAAATCAAATCATTCCCCGAACAAAGTTTTATACCTGAAAGGACTCATGCAAGAAGCCAGAGCAGACTTTGCATGCCTCACGGAAACTCATCTAAAGGACTGCCAGGCGAACTGTGAACACCGTGAGTTTTGTGTTGACAAAAAGAAATACAAATTGACAAATATAACATATATATATATATATATTATATATATATATACATATACACACACCCAGCTGTCCATCCTTCCACACAATAAAGAAAGTGGTTGGTAGAGACATGGGTACCCTGGGTAGCCAAGTGGTTAAGACGCTGAGCTGCTAGTGAGGCGTGGTTCGGATTCCACGTTAAACTGTAGGTCTAAGGTGGAGTGAAAAGCTTGACCTTCGTCAGAATGAACATTTCTGACGGAAGCTTACCAAGGGTTAAACGTTATTATACCAAAGGTGTATATATATATATATATATATTAGGGTGTGGCAAAAAGTTTCTCCTTATTACATAGAAAAAAGTAATGAAGCTTGCAAAAAATTATGCATATCGGAGAATAGCTAAAGGTCGCTCACTTTTGCTACCTTTTGGTGCTTGAAACAAAACTGTAAAAACTTACCTTTTATTTTTTCATAATCCCGTATTAAGTTATTTGTATAATAGCAATGAAGTGAAAAACAATAATAACAACATTTGTATCACATCGGATAATACAGAGGAACTTTAATCTCATTCATGAGATATAAGACATTTCAAACAACCTGTTTCTTAACGTTCAGTACCGCCTTCGTTGAAACCGGTAAGGTTTTGCGGTGACTGCTGATGAGCCGCAACAAGTATTGTTTCTGAGTCTCGTCTTTCGTCAGTGCGGCGTTGTATGATGTGATAAGAGAAACAGTACATTCAGCACTATCATTGACGACCTTGAGGAGTTTGAACTTGGCCTTCAATGCCTGATACATTGGGTCTGTTGGCCAGAGGGCTGGTGGCTTCGACAAGAACGCCTTAGCTTCTTCTTGGCCGTTCACTCAGAGAAGGTTGAACAATTTCAACGAACGGCTTGTGATGTACGCTTCTAAAGGAGTGCGATCGTCGAACTCCTTCCTATCCACCCGCTTGGAAGCTTTAGGGTTCGGAGGAAGTGAGAAGTTGCCGACCATGGCTACTTTAGTCTTCTCTTTAACGTGATCGTCAAAGAGGGCGAGGGGCGCGAGGTGTTCATAAAAATACCATAAGTGACGGCAGAACGCCTTGACCGCCACGTTCTTGACGGAACGCACAGGGTACTCGTACAGGAGGGCGATTAGGTTAATATCATTGAAGGGTGCTTTTAATGGGACTGGGGCCTTATGCTAGTAGTGGGTGTAGACGAGAGAGACAAAAAGATAAATGTTTTTATGTTAGCCTTCTCATGCGCCATTAGCTTTGTCTGGTCCTTGGATAGGAAGATCTTCAGTGAGTAGATGGCTTTGGCCATCCACCGCGGGTGGTGCATCGCGCTGGGTGCACGGAAGCATGGTCTTCTGTTGGAGAATCCCCCGAGGAAAACGTGACAGAGCTGAAGCAGCTCTCTCTATATATAATATATGAAACCGGAACTAAAATTTCTCTAGTTTCGCATTCAATAAACTTACAGTTCTTTTAAGAAAATTACAAAGTACAATAAGAAACTAAATAACTGGAGTTATTTTTACAGCGTCTTCTCTGTTTAACGATGATGCGATTAGTAATGATATTTTGATTGCTATTATCCCTTAAATATCTTTAAAAAACTTCGAACATTCAAATAACGCTAAAATATTTTCTAACGATCATTTTATTTAAAAATAAAATTTATTATTGAAATTATAGAGGCTTCACCTAACTTAAAGATGAAATTACTATTTGTACAAATACAAACAAATATAAAATCACATGTAAATATAGAAATTTAGTTCAACAATTACTTGACTGAAACAGCGGCAATACATACATACATACATACATACATACATACATATATATATATTATATATATATAATATATATATATATATATATATTATATATATATATATATATATATATTATTAAGTTTGGGTTCCTACATTATGAAACTTTCCTCGGGTGAAAACATGACAGTGTTTAGCGACCACCTATACGGGTCCTATGGTCCGCGAGGGCAAAGAAACCCTTACATCAGAGAAAGATGTATTCCTCCGTTCGCAGCAGGAGGACATGCCCTTCAGCTCCGGACAAAGCTGTGGGTGTACTGTGTATATGTATGTATGTAATTCAAGTTAGGCTAAAGCTCCTGTTTTCTTTTACCGCCTCTTCGTTCTGATTTTTTCAGATGTTTCGCATATGCATTAACAATAATCTTGACCCGGAAAATACAGTAACTAATTATAGTATGTATGACATGCAAGGTGCAATATGAACTCATCTATTATACACAATAACTGTCTGGCAATACTTGCACTACGAAAGACACGAAAGAACTGAAGCAATGGGGATAGCTGACGGAGTTGGGTGGGTAGAGGCGAACCGTTCACCACGAGAGTAAACACGTTTATACGTTTAATCACGTTTTCGCTAGAGTCCACGTGTTCTAATAGGCGCACTAATTTAATCCACAACTCAGGAAGTAGAGTATTTTTAATTAATGACAATAAATGCAAAACGTAGCACAAACAAACCGATTTATATATGTAATAATTTACAACACTAGCACCTATCCTCTACACAACAACGAGATTTCAGGGCTATACCAAAAAGTAGCAAAAGGTGAACGACCTCTAAATATATTCCTATTTACGTAATTTTGACATGCAGAGTTCTTTAGTCAAATGAAACAGAAACAACCATGTGGAGCGATATATATCTGATATTTATTTTTACCTTATGTATTTGGGCCACCCTAATATACAGGGTGTTTGAAAACTTTCTGTACAAATTGTAATGGGGGATAGGCAACACCAAGACAAACCCTTTTCGTCTATAAGTGTATGTCCGCTGACGTCACCATTCGGCGCGAGAGGGCGCCGCTGCAATTGGCTAAAAGGTGAAGTGGGCTAGACTCGCACTTGCCGCGGGCATTCTTAAATCAGACGTAGTACGCGTAACATGTTTATTTAAAGAAGGCATGTTTATTTAAAGAGGGTGCTGAAAGTTGCGACCGGTAGCATCAATGCATGCCCGACAGCGTCGAAGCATTGACCGACGTACACGTCGAAAGATTCCCGGCATTTTGGGAACAGTTCCAGCGGCGACAGCGATTCTTGCTACGAGGTCTTCTTCTGAGTAAATGGGAGTCTCGTACACGAGGTTCTTCGTGTGTCCCCACAGGAAGAAATCGAGGCATGTTAAATCGGGCGATCTCGTGGCCAGGCTACGGGCCCACCCCGGCCTATCCATCGATCCCCAGAAGTGGCGTTCAAATAATCCCGCACATCGTTGCTGGAGTGTGCTGGGGCCCCGTCGTGTTGAAACCACATTCGTCTACGAATAGCCACGGGAACATCTTCCAGCAGTTCCGGCAACGTTTCTTCAAGAAATATCCGATAAACCCGCCCGTCGAGTCGGGCAGGCAGCAGGTACGCCCCAGTCAACTTGCCATGGACGATACCCGCCCAAACATTGACGGCGAACCGTTCTTGATGAGCATGCACCCGTGTAGCATGTGGATTTGCGTGCGCCCACACGTGAGAATTGTGCATGTTAAACACACCCTCACGTGTGAAACAGGCCTCATCTAAGAACAGCACATAAGCCGGAAAATTAGGCTGCACCGCTGTCTGCAGCAGAAACCAGCGTGCGAATTCCACACGAAGAGGGTAATCCCGAGGTTGTAATGCCTGGACTCTCTGACGATGAAACGGATGTAACTGCTGCTCGTGCAACACTCTCCAGACCAGGTCGTGGTTCACACCGAGGATACGTGCAACACCTCGCGTGCTTGCGCTTGGATTGTCCTCAAATCGCCGTATGATTTCTTCTTCCATGTCAGGAGTGCGCACGTTTCTCTCCCGACCAGTGTTATGCATGTTTGCATGGAATGTTCCAGTTTCTCGCAGTCGCCGATGCAAATGCGCAAACGTTTGGTGGTTTGGCACACGTCTGTTTGGGAAGCGCTGTCGATACAACCTCACAGCAGCTCTTCCGTTTCCATTGGCAGCCCCAGAGCCCCATACACCATATGCATGTCAGCCATCTCAGCAGTCGTGAAGCGCTCCATGTTACGCGTACTACGTCCGATTTAAGAATGCCCGCGGCAAGCGCGAGTCTAGCCCACTTCACCTTTTAGCCAATTGCAGCGGCGCCCTCTCGCGCCGAATGGTGACGTCAGCGGACATACACTTATAGACGAAAAGGGTTTGTCTTGGTGTTGCCTATCCCCCATTACAATTTGTACAGAAAGTTTTCAAACACCCTGTATATATATATAATTATATATATATATATATATATATATTTATATATATATATATGTATATAGATACATATATATATATATATATAATATACAGGGCTATTGAAAATGATTCATCCGATTTCAACTGAGAATACTTCCGTACCTATCAACCGTGCATCAACTGGGCATACACCACATGAAAGAGGAAATCTCCAAGTTTTACCAGATCACCGCGAGAGGGCTCCAAAGTCACGCCGTGGCCTAGCCTAGCAACAAACAGTCAGTGTGAAAATGGCGTCCGCACAGCAGAAGGCGTTTTGTGTGTTGCAGTTTTCGAGCTGTAAATCGGTAGTCACAGTGCAGCGTGAGTTTCCTTTCCTTTGGGGGTACGTTAAGGATACTGTGTACGTGCCACCGTTGCCCACATCTTTGGATGAGCTCCGAACTCGCATTGTTACTGCCGTAGAATCAGTGACAACGGACATGCTGGAGCGAGTATGGGAGGAATTCGACTATCGTGTCGACGTTGCTCGTGTAACTAGGGGAAGTCACATAGAGCATTTATGAGGTGAGAGACAAAATTTAGACAGTTTTTCTTTTGGTTGATGTATCACAAATCACTGTATTTGTAACATTAAAAAATATTCTCATTTGAAATCAGGTGAATTAATTTGAATAGCCCTGTATATATATATATAAATGTGGGGGGAGGTGCCACAGCTCCAATTATATGAGTGTGACGTTATACTATGAACTTTAGAGGCCAGCATAGAAATCTCTCTTTGGCATAAGTGATATACGTGTTTTTTTGTGCAGGAAGGAGGCGCCAAGGGCATGTAAACCGTAGCCAGAGGGTATAGAATTCGGGAGATTCGAGTTCGAGAATACGAGAACAAGTTAGGTTACTGCATACATGTACGCAACATCCACCTTTGAAGTGAAATTGAGTATAGAGAAAGTAGAAGGGTACAGAAAAGGGGTTGTTGTCAGTCGTCCCAGGAACCTGGGCTTCAGTGAAGAAAAGAAAATGAGGTTTAAAGGAGGAGAGGTGGTGTTCAACAGATTGAAAATTTGAGAAAAGACCACGAATGTTGCAGAAGTTTATGAAAAGTGAATTAGGCAGAGGCCCAGAGCATCTCGAATGGGTGGTACCAGATCCACCTGCGCTACCTGGGTCTGCGTTCCCGGTATCAGGCAGTGGGGGAGCCAGAAGTGGAAACATTTATGATCCCCTCCCCAGGTAACTCCGAGGCTCTTGAAGTTGTTGTCATTTTTTTTAAAATTTTTTAAAGATTATATAGTGTGTAAGATGCATGTATATGTAGTGAGGAATAAGGAGAGAAGTGTGTGTTTTATAGCATGCTGGACTTCTCAGTGGGTAGATGAGACACGGAAAAAGATCAGCTAAGGAGGAGAGTGACAGGAGAAATGGGAGTTCCAGCACTCCCTATCTTTTGTCTAACGTCCTCCTCCTGCAATACTTCCCTGATCGACTGGTGTCGATATATATATATATATATATATATATATATATATATATATATATATATATATATATATACAGGGCGTCCCAAAAAAATGTATACACACTTTAACAGCTGATAGCTCAATTGATGTTTCTTTCTTTCCAAGTTAAACCCATTAGAATTAATAATGGCAGTCAGACTAAGCTTTGAACAAAGGAAATTCATTCTAAAATGCTACTGGAAGTGTGAAAACGCAGTTGAAGTGCAAAGACAGTTTAGGAGGGAGTTTCAAACAGATCCACCAACGCGACTTACCATCACTCGAATTAGAGATAAGTTTGAAGCCGATGGAACTGTTCAGAATGTCCACAAGAAGCGTTCCGGAAGACCACGGACATCGACAAGCCCCACAAAGCAAGAAAGAGTACTGGAAACGTATCACCAAAGTCCAAGAAAATCTGTGCGGCAAGCGAGTCGTGAGGTAGGAATTTCAGAATCGTCTGTCCAACGCATTTTGAAGCGCTGTCAATGGAAAAGTTACATTCCAAGATTAGTCCATGCTATTAATGAAGATGATCCGGACCGAAGAGTGGAGTATTGCGAGTGGTACTTGGCACGATGTGGATGTGGACTGGACGAAGAGGTTTCGTAAAATACCCTCCGCGTTCACCAGACCTCACACCACTAGACTTTTTTTTATGGGGATACTTAAAAGACAAAGTCTACGCTATAAAACCTGCAACAGTCGCTGAATTGAGAGCAGCCATTGAACGAGAATGCACACAAATACCAAACGAAATGTTTCGTGATGTTTGCGATTCCATTGCTTCGCGTTATCAGCAGTGCCTGGACCAGAACGGACGTCAGTTTGAAAACAGGCGTTGACAAAACAATTAAATAATGTCTGTAGATTCTATTACATTTTGAAAATGAAATGTATTTTAATAAACACTGCCTTTATAATTATTTAAAGTGTGTATACATTTTTTTGGGACGCCCTGTATATATATATATATAATATATATATATAATTACGTGGTGTGTTCAAAAAGTTCCAGAACTGGTTATGCTGCGCGCAGATGACATGGCGCGCATGCATGTCATGTGATGCATGTTATTGTGTGACTTAGTCTGTGTCCAAAGATGGTTACCGCTTGTTGATATCGTATTTTGTTCTCTCGATATTTTCTGTTTTGTGAAGTCATTTTGTGTGTTTTGTCGCATTTTGTGCATTTGAATCCTGTGTGAAAAGATTCTAACTGAACTACATTATATGCTCTCGTTTATGTAAGGTTGTAAACCAGTGATGCACAAACCCTGGCCCGCGGGCCAAATATGGCCCCCACGGGTCTTTTCAATTCACATTTTTCACATGAAAAGGGTAGCTACCCAAAGAAAAATCTGAAATATTACCCCTGGTTATAAAAATGCATATTTATAAAAAATAGAATATCTATATATCTGGCCCCTACATATAAAACAGATGGTTGGTTTGGCCCTCACATCAAAAAAGTTTGTGCACCACTGTAATGTAAACAATGAATATATCCCAATTTTGATATTATCAAAATGTTTAGCATGAATGGGAATAATTTTTATATACGTATATTTTTATTTTGTTTTCTTTAATATAACTTCTAATTTAACTTTCGTTTTATGGATCAATTTTTCTTTTTATTTTTCTTGAGTTTCTCTATTCGGGAGAATTTTAATTTAATAAAAAATTAAACATTCCACTGAAATATAATGATGGGGTTACTTGACCTCCTCCGCAACATCTAAGGTCATACGATGGAGGGAACCTACAGCTTCACGTGGGATTCGAACCACGGGTGGCTACATAATCTAGACTCGGAGGACGGTCTCCCATCCAACTGCTTATCAGACCTAATGTCGCTTAACTTCACCGATCAACGGGAAGCGGTGTTACAACATTAGCTATGACGTAGCCTAAAACCTTCCAAATACAAAATCGACTGAAGAGCTAACATGCAGAAATGTAGCACACGGTTCCTAGGTCATCGATGATCAGCGTTCGGAGCTCTGTGGGTAACGCCGTTTCCCCTATAAGCGAAGTGAAGACACTGAGGTCGGACGTTCGAAACCCGATGATGCTTGTAAGAATAATAATAATAATACACGAGTTAGAGCAATAGCTACGTAATTTGTCCTGCACTCCGTGCCAGTTTCTGACCCTTACCACCGATTATTATTAGGTCATCGATGGAGCTGAATCCTGCACGTGACATTCCTGTCTCGTGTCTCCATTAGATGTTACATATAGCGAAATGAACTCTCTAGACTGTCGCTGTTACTACTAGAAAATTACAAGTATTTTTACTTGTACGTCAGTCGCAGTCAGCCGCCGTCTCTCGTGGTGGTTTTGATGAAAAAATCAGAATCATAAAACTGGTTGCTGGGGTTCGTTCTAAAGCGTGTTTAATTGTTTTACACCAATTTGGTGTCAATTAAGAAGTTAATATATGCATCTGGGTTTGGGTAATCCAGAAATTACTACAGTATTTAATGGGTCGGAGCTTATTTGACTCCAGATTGTTTAAAATAACACAATATTATAAGAGTATGGTTCCACAGCTGTGAATCACACGACACAACGTGTGGCAAAAGCTACTGTCACTGCAGTGCTGTCTTCGAACAGAGTACTTGCATAACATGAGTAGTATAGCCGAAAAAGGGGAGAGTGCAAGAATGTTGCAAGTTATTATGTAATGTTGCAAAGGGGGTGGGGTTGTTGCAAAGGGGGGTGGGGGTGTTGCAAAAAAAAAAAAAGAGTACTGGCCTTTGTTGCCAACCGTGGTTGCAAGGGGCATGCAACTTGGAGGCGGAGTTCTCCCCCAAGCTATTCCCCCCAAAGGACCAGAAAGAAGGAGGAGAGAAAGGAGGAGAGGTGTTCACCTGGCAGGAGCCAAGTGCATATTAAGACTTCAGCCGAGTAGGCGTTGTTTTATAGGCTCCTAATCAGCCAGAATCAGCCAGTTGGCTGAGCCAAGGGGTAGGGGTACACCTGAAGGAGAGAGAGACACCTGAAGGAGAGAGAGACACCTGAAGGAGAGAGAGACACCTGGAGGAGAGAGAGAGAGACACCTGAAGGAGAGAGAAGACACCTGAAGGAGAGAGAGGAGTTCTCCCCCAAGTTATTTTCGTTTTCCTAACCTAAGAGGCCTCTAAGGGGTTTTACCAAAGGGCCTGAAAGAGAAGGACCGGAGGTCCTTGCTCGGCTGGGAGCCGAGCTTGAATGATTCTTTCATCAGCTTCTCGGTCTTTTATAAACCTCTATTCTGGCTGAGTTGCCAGATAGCGCAATGTATTCAGTTGCCAGATAGCGCCATGTGTCCCAGAAAACCATATATTAATCATCCATTGTGTACCACAATATATATGACGGTAGTTAATCCAATTAAATTCTGTTTATTAAATAAATAATTTTTACACACTCAATCTTTATTATTATTAAACCTGGAATTGCATACCTTTCCAGTTTTTTTTTTTTGCAATGATCGGATTGCTCTTGCTAGATATATATTATTATGCTTATATATATATACATTCTTTTAAACATCTTATGTTAGGTATATGTAAATATATATATATATATATATATATATTATATATATTATTTATTTTTCATATTATAACATTTAATTTTATTTTAGTGTTTAACGATTAGAAACAAATTTAACATTAACTTGAACTTCATTAAACTTGAAGTTAAACTTTTCGAAACAAATAACGTAGTTAACCACACATAATTCAATAATTCAACATAGAACTTAATAATAGAAAATAATTAATTTTATGGTTAACTAGTTTATTTCGACAAAAGTTTACTATAATTATACATATACAGTCTTTTAAACAGCTTATGATACACACACACACATATATATATATATATATATATATATATATATATATATATATATATATATATCTGAACTCTTTCAGCTAAAGAAGCCTTATGTATAAAAATGGTTGTGTAATAGCTGATATTAAACTCTATCAACATGTTCTGAAAAGCACGGCCTATAAATTCCGTCCCCATATCCGTACAAAAATAGCTATATATATATATATAGTGTTTCACTATAGTTGTATAGATGTATATAGGGTTTTACAATAGATGTATATAGTGTTTAACGATTAGAATCAAATATAACATTAACTTGAACTTCATTAAACTTAGTTAAACTTTTCGAATGTTCTGAAAAGCACGACCTATAAATTCCTTCCCCATATCCGTACAAAAATAGCTATATATATATATATAGTGTTTCACTCTAGATGTATAGATGTATATAGGGTTTTACAATAGATGTATATAGTGTTTAACGATTAGAATCAAATATAACATTAACTTGAACTTCATTAAACTTAGTTAAACTTTTCGAAACAAATAACGTAGTTAGCCACACATAATTCAACCACTTTTAAGTTTAACTCCCTACCGGTTTGATTAAAAGTAAAGGCAACTTTCAATATATTTTAGTAATATAACAGAATTAACAAAGTTACCCAATAAATAATTCGTTAGACAGAAAATGAATTTTTATAAGGGATAACCAACTATTTATGAATGTATCACCAAACAAAATTATATCTATCGGGCAAATAACTTTTAATTCAATCACTGATTGCCCCTCTAAAACCATAACAATACAATTTATTAAGTAGAATATTATGATCTATTACATCAAACACCTTGCTCAAATCCATAAATATTGACATCATTATTTCTTTGTTCTCCTTAGCTATATTTACATTTTTCATAAGGTTTCACGAATGCGTCAGGCATAACTCAGAACTTGTTTTATGCCCTTCTGTTTACAAATATCATTCTCGTGAGAGACCTTCCCCCCAATCCCTGATAAGTATCCCTTCACTCCAGAGATGAACATTTATGAAACACACGAGCCTCATTCCCTGCGAAAAAAAAAAAATGAAAAAAATGAAAAAACGAAAATTTACGAAACAAATCATTTAAAGTTGAAATTAGCCAAAACACAATCCTCTATAACGGGGATCGGTCGACTAATGACATCTTTATATTTTCGAAGAACACCTGCTGGTTGAGAGATCTTCCTTCCAGACCACTCTTGATGTGGATATCGCAAGTTATAAAGTAATAATGTAATTATCAACCGGAATGAATAAAAGTAAAAGCATCTTTCAATATATATTAGTAATATAACAGAAATAACAAAGTTACCCAATAAATAAATCGTTAGACAGAAAATGATTTTTTATAAGGGACACCCAACTAATTATGAATGTATCACCAAACAAAATTATATCTATCGGGCAAATAACTTTTAATTCAATCACTGATTGCCCCTCTAAATCCATAACAACACAATTTATTAAGTACAATATTATGATCTATTACATCAAACACCTTACTCAAATCCATAAATATTGACATCATTATTTCTTTGTTCTTGTAAGAAATTAATTATTAAACGCACGCGAAACTGTAATTAATAATTAAGGTATTTTTCTAACGAAGACTGAGTTGCCAGATACCACATTTTGCCATTATTATGGTGAGTTGTCTCCAACTAAAAGAATTCGTTGTGAACAGCAACTCATAAGACTGTAGTTAATCTTATGCGAGGTATGAAAATCAGGAAAAATGCCAAACATGTATTATTTTAAATGAAACTAAACGCATATTAAATTAAAACAAATGAATTTTGTCCTTTTAAGAGAATTAATTATTATAAGAATTTAACTACTCAATGTAAGAAAATAGTTATTAGACGCACGCGAAAATGTAATAAATAATTAATGTATTTTTTCTAACGAAGACTGAGTTGCCAGATACCACTTTTTACCATTATTATGGTGAGTTGTCTCCAACTAAAAGACTTCGTTGTGCGAGGTACGGTAGAAAAAATATCTAAGTTGTATCATTATGTAGAACATTACAGTATTCGTTTGAAGGAAGGAGAGGTTGCAACCTCTACTTGCAGAAAAAGCTCTCCATAATTAGTGATTGAACCATTCTTCTTATTTGAGCATACAATTCAGTTCCAGTGAATATTCTTATGGCTCATTTTAATAGAAAATATTGTTTCAGGCACTGTCTCTACATTGTGAACAAAAAAAGAACTACATGTTTAAGTTTAAACGTTATTGTAATCCCTCCAGGAAATCTCTTCAGAGATAATTATGTGACTCTTACATGGTAAATTGGTGTCAATTGTTACTCCAATTAATTTTTTTTAACTTCTATTATGATAATAGGCTTAACAATTCAGTTAATCCAAATATATATATATATATATATATATATATATATATATATATATATATATAAATTTATGAAACTGAAAACTTTTAGTATTTATTATATAATTTAAATTGACTGTGCATATAACTAAACAAATATTAAAAATAAAAACCCTTCAATGTACAGTACAGCACTGAATAGAAGCTATTTATAAAAGAAAATGGGCTTTTGGTACAACTTGCATAATTATGATAGAGTCCTAGTCCAAACGTATTTGTCACACAGTTTACAAATTAGTTGACAAATTTATGAAAAAAGTGTGTGGAAACCATTCATGTGCAAAAGTCTTAGTTTTATAAAATATGGTAAATGTGGTACACAGTAGCTCTTTAGTTAATTTCAAGAAAAATTTAGACACTTTCATGAGTGAAAGAGATAGTTTGTAGATTGTATATCGTGTATATCCTTAGTTTCAGTTTTGTAGGCTCTTGTGGTGGAAGTAAATAGTTGTATATTAATTAGCTAGTTTGAGATTGACATTTTACAAAATTTTATTATTATTAAAATGTAGCTGATGACTTGGATTACCTCAATAGGCCCAAGTGCCTTCATGTTTTCCAAATGAAATGTAATGTAACGTAATAACTTAGCTAAGAATACGGTATTCACTATTCACATTCAACAAACTATCTTTTTCATTCATGGAAGTGTCTAAATTTTTCTTTAAATTAACTAAGCCGTACCATTTTAAATTTTTACATTCAGGTAGCTATTATTATTATTATAGATTTTGGGCATGTGTGTGTTTTTTCACACATTAGGATCATCATTCTTTACAATTTTCTAGTTCACGTAATCATTGTATGAAAATTATAAGTATATTTATTACTTTTGACATGTTCCACATACTCTTTAGTTTGAGACTTCAGGTTTTATCCAAAAATCCAGCATGGTTAAGCAAACTTAAATAAAATTTTTAGCCAACATTTCACTCGAAGGTGATATTGCTAGATACTTAAATTGTCATTCATAGGCTCTTGAAAAAATGTAATGAATTTAAAATTAATTACTTTACATGTCACAAATACAAATTTAAGGTATGTCTATAGTGAACTAATCAGATGTTATGTAGACAATAAATAATTGTAGGTCTTGAATTTATGATAATTGTTGTAGGACTCATAATCTAATTGCTGACAATTAGAAAAAAGAAAGAATTCAATAGTTTAACGATAAACTAAATAAAATAAACATTTAATTTGGTTTTGTACATATAGCTATTTAGTTTATAGATACAGACTAAATTTATTTCGCATTAGCTATTTGATAAAACATTTATACATAAATACGAGGTAAGATTGAATCCACATCAACACAAAATTTTAGTCGCCAAAATAACAGTCTGAGCATTGTGTAGAAGCTTCAAATTTGTTATGCCAATACAATTTCTGGTGGGCTTTTCAATTTTGCAAGCTAAAAGGCTGTGGAACAAATAGTTTCTGAGGTACAAGGGCTTAAATATGACACCATTTTGAAGCTTGCATCAATTCCTCCCACTTTTATGACTCTACCATTTTCAAAAGTTTTAGTTCACAGCCGTTTTAATACTCCTAATAATCTCTATGGGTTGTAAATTTATGAGTGAAATAAAAAAATAACCAAAAAAGGATTTATTTTTATTTTTAAAAATTTCAAAAAGTTGATATTTTCACAAAATTTGCAAAATTAACATCAACTTTGAGGCTTAATATAAAGGTGTCCAAAATTAGTCAGGAAGTTGGTACTTCTAGTAAAGAAAGATACATATGTATACAAAAACATATATTAAGGAATAGATCTTAACTCAACTCCTTCATATAGTTTTGCTATTCAAAGGAAAGTACTTTGTGAAAATTCTGAGTTTTTTCAAAATTTTGAAATGTTTAAATTTCTTTTTACAACATTGAATTGTAATTTTACTTCCATTTTATTACTTGGTAAGTTAATTCACAAATGTTAAATTAGCTGAAGCCAGAAACTGCATGATTAATAACTGCAAAACATGTCCTGGTTTAAATGAATTACGGGGTTGGCTTCTTACCATTTTTGAAAACAATGATTATGACATGGATGATGAGGTATCCTTTAAGCAGTGGCTTCATACAGACTATACCCAACTGGTCACAATGACAAAAAGTGTTTCGAATGTAGTAGAAGACATATGTGAAACTGTAAAACAGTTGAAAGTACACCATTTCATAGCAAAACCCCAATCAAAATATTTGTCCAACTGTAAAGAAAAATCCCAATGATTCTACAGCATTAGTGCTTGTTGACTTCTCTGAAAACTATAGTTTTATAATTCAGGATGCTGTACAAGGGCATCACTGGGACAATAACCAGGCTACCTTGCATCCGGTAGTCTGCTATCAAAACGTTGATGGTGAACTAAAAGTTACAAATTTTTGTGTAATATCAGATTCACTTACACACAACACAACTGCAGTTCATTCTTTTTATGTGAAGCCTTGAAATTACTTAAAAGTCAGAATCCTAAACTAAACCATATTTGTTACTTTAGCGATGGCGTAGCAAGTCAATATAAAAAGTATAAAAACATCATTAATTCAGTGTTACATGAAAAAGATTTCCAACTAACATGTGGATGGAACTTTTTTGTCACCTCTCACGGAAAGAGCCCCTGTGATGGTGTTGGTGGCACTGTCAAAAGGTTAGTTGCCCGGGCAAGTCTACAAGCAACAAGTAAAGGTCACATCACCAATCCAAAAGAGATGTTCGATTGGTGCAAATCTAATATTAATGGTTGTATCAAGCTGAATAATAAATTGTCAATTTATGGCTGTGAGGCCATGGAGTGTTGAAGACAATCAGACTTAATGCCTGAGTACAATAATAAATTAGGTGACTATGCAGTTCAAAGTGATATAAGCATAGCTTTTTTGAGAATTCATCTGAAAAAATGACTATGACAAAGATCAACTAAGATTCTTGTGGTTTAATGATCCATATGACTTAAATAAAGGGTTTAAAACATTTAAATTTAATGTGGTTTTGTTTGGAGCAAATGCAAGTACTATTAATGAATCTGAGACAGTAAGATGTTACCCTTACAAGTTTGCCAAAGTCAGAATAATTGTTATAATCTAATAGTGACTCAACTTTATTTGTGGTTATCATGTTAAATTTTACATTAAATTTAAATGTTTTAAACCCTTTATTTAAGTCATATGGATCATTAAACCACAAGAATCTTAGTTGATCTTTGTCATAGTCATTTTTTCAGATGAATTCTCAAAAAAGCTATGCTTATATCACTTTGAACTGCATAGTCACCTAATCTAAATCTTAGAAGGAGTTTTACAAGGTCTGAAATAAGATTAGGCCCCTCTATGAGACAGTCATTCAAGCTATGCTTTTTGCCATCTTTAAGACTACAGTTATACACAACCCTAAGTTTTGTTGTGGGTGCATCCTTTCTATAGACTCCTGTGTGAGTAAGATAATGGCAGTTGTCTTTTTTAAAAAGGGTGATCTTTAACCTCCTCAATGGCTGTATATAAGTTTACATACGAATTTACATAAAACAACACATATTAAAAAAGAACATGAACTTATAGCCAATAATTCACATGCTTAGGCACTGACTCAGGAATTTATTATTGTACTCAGGCATTAAGTCTGATTGTCTTCAACACTCCATGGCCTCACAGCCATAAATTGACAATTTATTATTCAGCTTGATACAACCATTAATATTAGGTTTGCACCAATCGAACATCTCTTTTGGATTGGTGATGTGACCTTTACTTGTTGCTTGTAGACTTGCCCGGGCAACTAACCTTTTGACAGTGCCACCAACACCATCACAGGCTCTTTCCGTGAGAGGTGACAAAAAAGTTCCATCCACATGTTAGTTGGAAATCTTTTTCATGTAACACTGAATTAATGATGTTTTTATACTTTTTATATTGACTTGCTACGCCATCGCTAAAGTAACAAATATGGTTTAGTTTAGGATTCTGACTTTTAAGTAATTTCAAGGCTTCACATAAAAAGAATGAACTGCAGTTGTGTTGTGTGTAAGTGAATCTGATATTACACAAAAATTTGTAACTTAGTTCACCATCAACTTTTTGATAGCAGACTACCGGATGCAAGGTAGCCTGGTTATTGTCCCAGTGATGCCCTTGTACAGCATCCTGAATTATAAAACTATAGTTTTCAGAGAAGTCAACAAGCACTAATGCTGTAGAATCATTGGGATTTTTCTTTACAGTTGGACAAATATTTTGATTGGGGTTTTGCTATGAAATGGTGTACTCTCAACTTTTTTACACTTTCACATATGTCTTCTACTACATTCGAAACACTTTTTGTCATTGCGACCAGTTGGGTATAGTCTGTATGAAGCCACTGCTTAAAGGATACCTCATCATCCACGTCATAATCATTGTTTTCAAAAATGGTAAGAAGCCAACTCCGTAATTCATTTAAACCAGGACATGTTTTGCAGTTATTAATCATGCAGTTTCTGGTTTCAGCTAATTTAACATTTGTGAATTAACTTACCAAGTAATAAAATGGAAGTAAAATTACAATTCAATGTTGTAAAAAGAAATTTAAACTTCAAAATTTTGAAAAAATTCAGAATTTTCACAAAGTACTTTTCTTTGAATAGCAAAACTATATGGAGTTGAGTTAAGATCTATTCCTTAATATATGTTTTTGTATACATATGTATCTTTCTTTACTAGAAGTACCAACTTCCTGACTAATTTTGGACACCTTTATATTAAGCCTCAAAGTTGATGTTAATTTTGCAAATTTTGTGAAAATATCAACTTTTGGAAATTTTTAAAAATAAAAATAAATCCTTTTTTGGTTATTTTTTTATTTCACTCATAAATTTACAACCCATAGAGATTATTAGGAGTATTAAAACGGCTGTGAACTAAAACTTTTGAAAATGGTAGTCATAAAAGTGGGAGGAATTGATGCAAGCTTCAAAATGGTGTCATATTTAAGCCCTTGTAACTCAGAAACTATTTGTTCCACAGCCTTTTAGCTTGCAAAATTGAAAAGCCCACCAGAAGTTGTATTGGCATAACAAATTTGAAGCTTCTACACAATGCTCAGACTGTTATTTTGGCGACTAAAATTTTGTGTTGATGTGGATTCAATCTTACCTCGTATTTATGTATAAATGTTTTATCAAATAGCTAATGCGAAATAAATTTAGTCTCTATATCTATAAACTAAATAGCTATATGTACAAAACCAAATTAAATGTTTATTTTATTTAGTTTATGGTTAAACTATTGAATTCTTTCTTTTTTCTAATTGTCAGCAATTAGATTGAGTCCTACAACAATTATCATAAATTCAAGACCTACAATTATTTATTGTCTACATAACATCTGATTAGTTCACTATAGACATACCTTAAATTTGTATTTGTGACATGTAAAGTAATTAATTTTAAATTCATTACATTTTTTCAAGAGCCTATGAATGACAATTTAAGTATCTAGCAATATCACCTTCGAATGAAATGTTGGCTAAAAATTTTATTTAAGTTTGCTTAACCATGCTGGATTTTTGGATAAAACCTTAAGTCTCAAACTAAAGAGTATGTGGAACATGTCAAAAGTAATAAATATACTTATAATTTTCATACAATGATTACGTGAACTAGAAAATTGTAAAGAATGATGATCCTAATGTGTGAAAAACACACACATGCCCAAAATCTATAATAATAATAATAGCTACCTGAAGTAAAAATTTAAAATGGTACGGCTTAGTTAATTTAAAGAAAAATTTAGACACTTCCATGAATGAAAGAGATAGTTTGTTGAATGTGAATAGTGTATACCGTATTCTTAGCTAAGTTATTACGTTACATTACATTTCATTTGGAAAACATGAAGGCACTTGGGCCTATTGAGGTAATCCAAGTCATCAGCTACATTTTAATAATAATAAAATTTTGTAAAATGTCAATCTCAAACTAGCTAATTAATATACAACTATTTACTTCCACCAAAAGAGCCTACAAAACTGAAACTAAGGATATACACGATATACAATCTACAAACTATCTCTTTCACTCATGAAAGTGTCTAAATTTTTCTTGAAATTAACTAAAGAGCTAGTGTACCACATTTACCATATTTTATCAAACTAAGACTTTTGCACATGAATGGTTTCCACACACTTTTTTCATAAATTTGTCAACTAATTTGTAAACTGTGTGACAAATACGTTTGGACTAGGACTCTATCATAATTATGCAAGTTGTACCAAAAGCCCATTTTCTTTTATAAATAGCTTCTATTCAGTGCTGTACTGTACATTGAAGGGTTTTTATTTTTAATATTTGTTTAGTTATATGCACAAAGTCAATTTAAATTATATAAGAAATACTAAAAGTTTTCAGTTTCATAAATTTATTTATATATATATATATATATATATATATGGATTAACTGAATGTTAAGCCTATTATCATAATAGAAGTTAAAAAAAAAAATTCATTGGAGTAACAATTGACACCAATTTACCATGTAAGAGTCACATAATTATCTCTGAAGAGATTTCCTGGAGGGATTACAATAACGTTTAAACTTAAACATGTAGTTCTTTTTTTGTTCACAATGTAGAGACAGTGCCTGAAACAATATTTTCTATTAAAATGAGCCATAAGAATATTCACTGGAACTGAATTGTATGCTCAAATAAGAAGAATGGTTCAATCACTAATTATGGAGAGCTTTTTCTGCAAGTAGAGGTTGCAACCTCTCCTTCCTTCAAGCGAATACTGTAATGTTCTACATAATGATACAACTTAGATATTTTTTCTACCGTACCTCGCATAAGATTAACTACAGAGTCTTATGAGTTGCTGTTCACAACGAAATCTTTTAGTTGGAGACAACTCACCATAATAATGGTAAAAAGTGGTATCTGGCAACCAGTCTTCGTTAGAAAAAATAATTAATTATTTATTACATTTTCGCGTGCGTTTAATAACTATTTTCTTACATTGAGTAGTTAAATTCTTATAATAATTAATTCTCTTAAAAGGACAAAATTCATTTGTTTTAATTTAATATGCGTTTAGTTTCATTTAAAATAATACATGTTTGGCATTTTTCCTGATTTTCATACCTCGCATAAGATTAACTACAGAGTCTTATGAGTTGCTGTTCACAACGAATTCTTTTAGTTGGAGACAACTCACCATAATAATGGCAAAAAGTGGTATCTGGCAACTGTCTTCGTTAGAAAAATACATTAATTATTAATTACAGTTTCGCGTGCGTTTAATAATTAATTTCTTACAAGAACAAAGAAATAATGATGTCAATATTTATGGATTTGAGCAAGGTGTTTGATGTAATAGATCATAATATTCTACTTAATAAATTGTGTTGTTATGGATTTAGAGGGGCAATCAGTGATTGAATTAAAAGTTATTTGCCCGATAGATATAATCTTGTTTGGTGATACATTCATAATTAGTTGGGTGTCCCTTATAAAAAATCATTTTCTGTCTAACGATTTATTTATTGGGTAACTTTGTTATTTCTGTTATATTACTAATATATATTGAAAGATGCTTTTACTTTTATTCATTCCGGTTGATAATTACATTATTACTTTATAACGCGATATCCACATCAAGAGTGGTCTGGAAGGAAGATCTCTCAACCAGCAGGTGTTCTTCGAAAATATAAAGATGTCATTAGCAGAGCTGGGCATTTGCGGCATATTTTGCGGTACTGCGGTACTTGCGGTACCACCGCACTACCACCCCGGGCCCCCATAACGCAGTACCGCAAAGGATCGCTGAAAGTACCGCAGTACCGCTACCGCATTCAAATTTCCGCGTACCGGTTTGGTACCGGTTTGGTAGTGCAGCAGTACCGTAGTACCGCAATATGCCGCAAGTGCCCAGCTCTGGTCATTAGTCGACCGATCCCCGTTATAGAGGATTGTGTTTTGGCTAATTTCAACTTTAAATGATTTGTTTCGTAAATTTTCGTTTTTTCATTTTTTTTTTTTTTTCGCAGGGAATGAGGCTCGTGTGTTTCATAAATTTTCATCTCGTTTGGAGTGAAGGGATACTTATCAGGGATTGGGGGAAGGTCTCTCACGAGAATGATATTTGTAAACAGAAGGGCATAAAACAAGTTCTGAGTTATGCCTGACGCATTCGTGAAATCTTATGAAAAATGTAAATATAGCTAAGGAGAACAAAGAAATAATGATGTCAATATTTATGGATTTGAGCAAGGTGTTTGATGTAATAGATCATAATATTCTACTTAATAAATTGTATTGTTATGGTTTTAGAGGGGCAATCAGTGATTGAATTAAAAGTTATTTGCCCGATAGATATAATTTTGTTTGGTGATACATTCATAAATAGTTGGGTATCCCTTATACAAATTCATTTTCTGTCTAACGAATTATTTATTGGGTAACTTTGTTAATTCTGTTATATTACTAAAATATATTGAAAGTTGCCTTTACTTTTAATCAAACCGGTAGGGAGTTAAACTTAAAAGTGGTTGAATTATGTGTGGCTAACTACGTTATTTGTTTCGAAAAGTTTAACTAAGTTTATTGAAGTTCAAGTTAATGTTATATTTGATTCTAATCGTTAAACACTATATACATCTATTGTAAAACCCTATATACATCTATACATCTATAGTGAAACACTATATATATATATATATAGCTATTTTTGTACGGATATGGGGAAGGAATTTACAGGCCGTGCTTTTCAGAACATTCGAAAAGTTTAACTAAGTTTAATGAAGTTCAAGTTAATGTTATATTTGATTCTAATCGTTAAACACTATATACATCTATTGTAAAACCCTATATACATCTATACATCTATAGTAAAACACTATATATATATATATAGCTATTTTTGTACGGATATGGGGAAGGAATTTATAGGCCGTGCTTTTCAGAACATGTTGATAGAGTTTAATATCAGCTATTACACAACCATTTCTATACATAAGGCTTCTTTAGCTGAAAGAGTTCAGATATATATATATATATATATATATATATATATATATATATATATATATATGTGTATCATAAGCTGTTTAAAAGACTGTATATATATAATTATAGTAAACTTATGTCGAAATAAACTAGTTAACCATAAAATTAATTATTTTTTATTATTAAGTTTTCTATGTTGAATTATGTGTGGTTAACTACGTTATTTGTTTCGAAAAGTTTAACTTCAAGTTTAATGAAGTTCAAGTTAATGTTAAATTTGTTTCTAATCGTTAAACACTAAAATAAAATTAAATGTTATAATATGAAAAATAAATAATATATATATGTATATATATATATATATATATATTTACATATACCTAACATAAGATGTTTAAAAGAATGTATATATATATATAAGCATAATAATATATATCTAGCAAGAGCAATCCGATCATTGCAAAAAAAAAACTGGAAAGGTATTGGAATTCCAGGTTTAATAATAATAAAGATTGAGTGTGTAAAAATTATTTATTTAATAAACAGAATTTAATTGGATTAACTACCGTCATATATATTGTGGTACACAATGGATGATTAATATATGGTTTTCTGGGACACATGGCGCTATCTGGCAACTCAGCCAGAATAGAGGTTTATAAAAGACCGAGAAGCTGATGAAAGAATCATTCAAGCTCGGCTCCCAGCCGAGCAAGGACCTCCGGTCCTTCTCTTTCAGGCCCTTTGGTAAAACCCCTTAGAGGCCTCTTAGGTTAGGAAAACGAAAATAACTTGTGGGAGAACTCCTCTCTCTCCTTCAGGTGTCTCTCTCTCTCCTTCAGGTGTCTCTCTCTCTCTCCTCCAGGTGTCTCTCTCTCTCTCCTTCAGGTGTCTCTCTCTCCTTCAGGTGTCTCTCTCTCCTTCAGGTGTACCCCTACCCCTTGGCTCAGCCAACTGGCTGATTCTGGCTGATTAGGAGCCTATAAAACAACGCCTACTCGGCTGAAGTCTTAATATGCACTTGGCTCCTGCCAGGTGAACACCTCTCCTCCTTTCTCTCCTCCTTCTTTCTGGTCCTTTGGGGGGAATAGCTTGGGGGAGAACTCCGCCTCCAAGTTGCATGCCCCTTGCAACCACGGTTGGCAACAAAGGCCATTACTCTTTTTTTTATTTTATTTTTTTTTTTTAAATTTTCGCAACACCCCCCACCCCCCTTTGCAACAACCCCCACCCCATTTGCAACAACCCCCACCCCCTCTGCAACATTACATAATAACTTGCAACATTCTTGCACTTCCCCTTTTGCGGCTATACTACTAACATGCAAGAGATCATGCAGGACAAAGGCTGGCAATGGAAATATTGAGATTCTTTGTTACACAGCAATAATTTTATCTTCGCTTTACTTAGATTCTTATCATGATTTTAACTTCAACCACTGTTAAAAATCAATTTTCCTTTTTTAAAGTTACTCATATTTGCATATTAAAACGGTTCTGAGGACATTAACGTAATGCGATACCAATGCAAAAATGAGTTGTATCACTCCATTTTAACCAAATACGAAATCCATTTAAAGGAGAAACTTCAAAAAATAAATTCCTAAGATAATTTCCTTCATATGAATTTAGCAGTTCTCTTTTCTATCTATGCTTAAAATCATCTTCATAAAACGTTTCCCAATGAAATTGAAAGAGCAAAATAATTCAAAGATTTATTAATATTTAAAATAATAAAACATGAAACATACATAAAATATCTTTCCGTATAAGTATTAGTACAGAGAAATATTTCACTTATATTCGGCCTTATCTTTTGTACCATGCATAAGATAGTTAAGAAAAGTTTACCGTTAGTTCACTTGGAAAAATTTAACAAATAGAAAAATTAGTTTAACTCCAACATATAATATAAAACATCAAACAATTTGAGGAAAATAAGAAAAAGTTAAAATGCAAACTTTTTCGTGCATTTATTTACAAAATTTGTTAATTCTTTTTTGTTTACCACAGACTTGAAAAATTGAAAACTTTTATCAGTAGTTGGCTGTTTATTGATTAAAGACTGTTGGCAATTCTGAATACTAGAATTTTCTCTGTGAATCTACACGGAAGACGAATGACTACAACCCATTAGTAAGCAATGGGTCGTCGTTGTAAAAAGCTGTCGACAGAGCTTAAGACACCCGTTATTGAGTTATAAGAAGAGAGGAGACTTTGAATTTCATTTACGACTGTTGCTGCAGTTATAAAGAAATGGAATAGCTTTGTAACAGTCAAAATTCTACCAAGATGTGAACGATCTTGCAAGATTTCACAACGTACAGCTAGACGGATTGAAAGAATGGCTGATACGAATCCACGAGTGACCGCAAGTGATATTTGCCAAACATTAAGACTGTCTAAGATCGATATGCATCCCTGTACTGTACGTCGTGCATTTAAAAAGAATAGTCTACATAGAAGAGTTGCACGAAGAAAACCCTGCTATGAAAAGCGCACAAAGAAACACGTTTAAAGTGTGCCAAGGATCATTAAAATGATGGATTTCCATTGTGGAAGAAAATTCTCTGGACAGACGAAACCAAAATTGAATTATTCTGGAGGAACGAGTCAAGGTATGTTTGAAGAAAATCAAAAACTGTTTTCGAGGATAAAAACATCCTTCCTCCGGTTAAACTTGGTGGTAATGATGGTAGTTTTCCTTTTTTGTGGATGATTTAGTGCTTCTGGTCCAAGAAGGGTTATTGTCATTAATGGAATCTTGAATTCGAAGAAATATCAGGAAATTTTAGAAGAAAATGTATTGCCTTCAGTTCGGGAGTTGCGAATGGGTTGCAGCTAGATACTGCAAGATAATGATCCCAAATATAGAAGTAAGAGCTCCGTGAAATGGCTTTAACAAAAGAATTTCAAGCTTTTTGAGTGGCTCAGTGAAAGGCCAGATTTCAATTTAATCGAGAATTTATGGTTTCATTTGAAAGGAGCTGTTCGCAAAAGAAACCCTTCGAATCGGAATGAATTGCAGCAACTTTGTTTGGAAGAATGGGTTAAAATCTCTGCTGGAAGATGTGAAAACCTTGTAGAAAAATACCCTAAACGAATCATTGACCTTATTCAAGCAAAAGGTGGGCACACAAAGTGTTAAATAATTTTGTAAGTAAATGCACGAAAATTTTTGCATTTTAATTTCTTTTTTATTTCCTTAAATTCTTTGATGTTTTGCAGTACTGTATATGTTGAGTTAAACTAATTTTTTTATTTGTTAAGCTTTTCCAAATGAATAGTAAATTTTTCTTAACTATCCTATGAATGGTACAAAAGATAAGGACGAATATAACTGAAATATTTCTCTGTACAAAAACTAATGACCGCCACTATATAATATATATATATATATAAATAATTATATATATATATATATATATATATATATATATATATATATATATATATATATATAATATATATATATAATCAATAGGTTAATTAATTAATGTAATTTCTATTAGGCAGAGATTTTTTATGGATAAGTAACATACTGTAACCACATCGAAAAAGACTGTCCCTTTATGATCCACCTTATTGAAAATCCCTCCAAACGTTATTTCGGGGAGAGAATAAGAAGATTCCAAAATTGAATATCGACTGGGTTTTGTGGAATATCAGGACGGGTGCGAGACTACCTTTCTAATTGGATGCCGGTTAAGTACGGGACGAACACCTAAATCAGCTCCTTGAGGAAGGAATTTGCGAATAATTCCTCCCATTGTTAATCTGTCAGAATTCTGAAGCCAAGACATGATCAGTGGCAATGGCATAGAGACAGCAATTTTTCCTTCCCTCGTCTGAAAAGAAAAGAAAGATATGCACACTTGTACACTATATATTAATAAGAAATTCTATAATTCTACATTATAAGAACAAACGGGATGAATTATTCAAATTTGTCTTCATTGGATGAGTTCTGTATAACTTTGTTGCGAGTATTTTCAAAATATTTAAAATACTTTTAGTAACACAAAGTTTAATTTTGTTTGTCAAGTGATGTTCATTGTTCAGTCCGTTTAGAGTATTTGTTTTTGCAATGGAGTATATGGAGTAATATTGAGTAAGGAGGACTAGGAACTGGCACAGTGCTCAGACTAGACAAAAAAGTATGAATGTTAGACTTAAATATTTTTTATCTTTAAAATAATCTTATCTTTAATTTTGTCATAAAAGGAATCTACTTTAGAATTTTAAAATTTTAAATTTTCGATGTCCAATGATTTTATCGATGTATACTTACGAATTCTTTGCCGTGCCGTGACCTGATTAAACCCATGCATGCGAGATAAATGACAAATAAAATTGAAATAGGTCACGCAGGCGCATTAGTCAATTGTTTTTTATAAGATTTTAGTTTATATGTAAATGTTCAGTTTCGGAAAAAGTTCACCTTAAACGTAGTAATTTGTAAAAAGCATAAAAACTTACTGATTAGCTATGTTCTTTTTTTCTTTGGATATACAGTATTTTATTTGTTTTGGTTACATTAATAAAATTTGAAAAGCAAAGCCCATCACTACTAATTAGTAATTTTTTCATGCATTTTTGAAGTTCTGTTTCTCGGCAGAATTTCTGCTAACGTAGAAGTAGGGTATAACTGTAACGTTCTCCTTCTGGCATGAGATTTATCTGGTTTCCCTTTACTCTTTCACAAAACATCTCATTCAATCCTGATTTATAACTTAATATCATTCTCTTCATATGACATTTTATTGAAAAATTCTTTACGGTTAGATTAGGTTAGATTATGGTTAGGTTAGGTTATTGAAGTGATATTCCCCGTCGTCGAAGTGTTTGTACTCTGAAGGTCACTAATTTTTTTTTGTTACTTGAAGAATATATTAATATTTATTTCCGTTTTGATACTTTACCTCTTTAGCTTTTTCTAAAAGTGAAAATTCAGCGCCGATAAGCACCAGGAACAAACATATACTGAAGGTGCAGTAAACCTGAAAAGAAAGGTATTACTCGTCTAACTACGCAAAACCAGCATATCCAACTTTATACATAAACAAGATCTATAAAAATAACCACAAAAATACTTACCATATTAAATGGAATAAATGGGATCCTTTACAAATAGAATTTTTCAATGAATCTTTATTTATATGAATGACTACGCGTGATCACACAAGACAGAATGCTGTTTACAAATGATAAGCACGATATCTGTTTTGAACGCATTTATACCTGTTTCTCTGTCTCCAAAGAGAAAGGATTATTTATATGTAAGTAATAATTATAAAAACAAAAATTTCTAATTCTGGGGAGAGGGGGCGATTAATTCGGTAAAAGTTTCTTGCTTTCAGTTTCGAAAGAAGAGTTTATTTCTCAATTATTTTATTTTATTTGTTTCTTCTCAAGAAAACTAAGATATAATACGGTTGAAAATAGAGAAACAGTATTTATTCCAATCCACCTGCGGGGCTGCGCCCCTGTGCATCCAAATCGACAGGGTTTGAAGGGAGGTAGAGGATGAGGGTTGGAACTGATATTATGACGTAGCAGTATGAATTTTTTAACGTTAAAATTATTCAGCACACACACATATACTGTATATACAAAATGTTCCACAACTGGTCTGCCATACTTTCGGGGGTGATTTGGAGGGGGGGGGTGATATCGAGTAAAAAAAGTTAATACAACATAGGTGCTATTTCCAACCGTTACGGAACAACAAATCCCTACTTATGTGTAATTCGATAGATAGCAGCACTGGTTGTAGTTTCGGTTAACGAAGTTACCACTACTAATCCTCAGTTTTTTTTTATTTGGTTCTGATCTGTGGTACACTCGCTTTGCCACGCCTTACTCTAACAAAGATATCATCCAACACATTGAAGGGGAACTTAAAGTAAATGACGCGGACATCAGCGTTCGTCTTGTGGAGGGCGAAGAGGAAACTGAACAAGTGCGGAAGGCGGAGGCTGCGCGAACGAAAATGTTAATTCAGTTTAGCAGAAAGAGGAAGGCTGGAGGTAGAGGAAGAGGCGGGTATAGCAAGAGAAGGAAATGTTGAAGTATCCTCTTACCTAAATATTTTTTCCTTGAACGAAAGCTTTTTTTTTTGTATATTAGGAAAAGTCACATTTTTGTGTTTCAGGATTCTCTTGAATAGAATGTCATTAAATTAAAAATTTTATTTTCAGTGTGAAAATATGAATTATTAGGCTACTACTAAAAAGTTTTATTTTTCCCGTAGAATAATAATTATACTACCCTAATTAATAATTCTTAGTCATGGTTGATGTATTATTAATTAATAATAATAATAAATTTATTTTTAATTAAGAGCCCAATAAAGCCTAAAGCTTAAGGGCCAAATTAAATAAAATGAAAATATAAAATAAATATTTCCATATTTAAAATTTTATTAAGAGTGAATACAAAACAGAATGTACTCGCTCATACAAACTTTTGAAAGTGAGAATGTTTTTTTCAGTGAGACGGGACTTCAAAATACGAACGTAGTAGAGAAATACGGAAATACTATATTTCAGATAAATTTTTAAAAAATTAAAAAGTGCCAAAACTAAAATTAAACGAATGTTTAAGACCACGAATAATTAGAATGGATGTATTCTATTTAGTAGGACAAAATTAAATTTCATTACTTTCTACGCGAAAAAAACTCGTTGACATTTGTGATTAATATTTGTGAAAGAACAGATCTTTCATATAAATCAATTGATCAGTTTCACAAAAGTTACTACTTATATACCCTTCATTTTTCGAATAAACGCTACTGCAGTCCTTTACTTTTAAAATTAAAAATGAATGCAGTATATCTGATATAAGCCTAAGCTTATTTCCTGAAAATAATTATTTTAGTATATATATATTATATATTATATATATTATATATATTTAGTATATATACACAGTATATATATATATATTATAATATAACTTATATATACTGTATATATATATATATATATATATATATAACGTAAAGAACGACGCTTTGTATAGGAGACTTATCCGCGCAAGATGAGAGCGAAAGAACGAAACAATTGAAAAAATGAGGTACCCACCCGGGAATCGAACCCGGGATCTTCCGATTGCCGGTCAGACATGCTAACCACTACACCATAGGCCTCACCCAAACAAATGCTCGTAATTCCTCTACATACCCGCAGAAACCAATGCCCCAAAGGGGCACCTCCCGCATGCCGTAACATTTATACATTATAACTGCAAACACGCAGTATAATTAACGTAAAGAACGACGCTTTGTATAGGAGACTTATCCGCGCAAGATGAGAGCGAAAGAACGAAACAATTGAAAAAATGAGGTACCCGGCAATCGGAAGATCCCGGGTTCGATTCCCGGGTGGGTACCTCATTTTTTCAATTGTTTCGTTCTTTCGCTCTCATCTTGCGCGGATAATTCTCCTATACAAAGCGTCGTTCTTTACGTTAATTATACTGCGTGTTTGCAGTTATAATGTATAAATGTTACGGCATGCGGGAGGTGCCCCTTTGGGGCATTGGTTTCTGCGCGTATGTAGAGGAATTACGAGCATTTGTTTGGGTGAGGCCTATGGTGTAGTGGTTAGCATGTCTGACCGGCAATCGGAAGATCCCGGGTTCGATTCCCGGGTGGGTACCTCATTTTTTCAATTGTTTCGTTCTTTCGCTCTCATCTTGCGCGGGTAAGTCTCCTATACAAAGCGTCGTTCTTTACGTTAATTATACTGCGTGTTTGCAGTTATAATGTATAAATGTTACGGCATGCGGGAGGTGCCCCTTTGGGGCATTGGTTTCTGCGCGTATGTAGAGGAATTACGAGCATTTGTTTGGGTGAGGCTTATGGTGTAGTGGTTAGCATGTCTGACCGGCAATCGGAAGATCCCGGGTTCGATTCCCGGGTGGGTACCTCATTTTTTCAATTGTTTCGTTCTTTCGCTCTCATCTTGCGCGGATAAGTCTCCTATACAAAGCGTCGTTCTTTACGTTAATTATACTGCGTGTTTGCAGTTATAATGTATATATATATATATATATCACTAAAAACTTAAAAGGTTAAGTTGGTCTCAAAATTTAGTTTTCTTTGATGTTACGATTATATTTTAAGTGAATTGATTAGAAATATTTGAATTATTACTTTTTAGATGTCTTCTTTCACAAACAAAATAAAAAAGTGAAATTTCCATTAAAAATAGTAAAGCCGTTTGCAAGAATTATGTTTGATTATTTTTAATAAATTTATTTTGATTAGACCATAGCACTGGACAAATTAGAACTTTTTTCCTGTTCCTCAAGTAAAATAGGGTGATTCTGATAGATTTTTGCACACAGAATACAAATATGGAAGCGAAATGTTTTTATTACCCACAGTTTTTGAACAAATTGAATTTGAATTTTGTTTAAAAAACAGGAATATGTAGGTATAATTGGCAGTATTAGAACTACATTTTTCGGGAGGTACTGGGGCCGAAGATGGTACTGTGGCACTGAAAATGGCTAAAATAGCAGTTAGATGAATTGTACTTAATGGGGAGACCGGTAATTTTCCAGCAAATGGGGGATAAAACTAGAAACACTTGAACTGGAGTGGTCGTGCAGGATAATACATATATATAAAATTGTGGGTGATAGAAAAACTTCACTATTATTTTCGAAATCAGCACTAAAAAGTTAGTAATTGGGCAAATTAATTCTGAATTAGTTCGTAGCCACATAAACTGCTAAATGTGTTCCTACTCATTAATTTGTTATGCATTCATATATTGAATAGAAATTATATAATAAATTTGAAGGCGGTGTTATCAGCTTTGCTATAGATAAGCTGGCTACGATGTTAAGATGGCTGGCATAGGGTAATATTTTATGATTAAGGTTGCGATGGGTCCCTTGAGGCAATGGGCTGTGGACACCGTGGGACGGTGGGCCCCGGGGCACTGTCCCCGTTACCTCAATTGTAGTTCCGCCACTGCTTGGCTTGTGGTACCCTCTTTTGGCATTATGTAAAGTATGACCACAAAATGGTAAAAACCTTCTCTTGACTCTTCGCTTATGCCATGGAATGAACTTCAACAACCAGACTAGTTAGAACTAAAACATCTAGTCCTATTCCAAAACTGATTCGTTCTTATGCAGGCCAGTCTCCTCAAAATTCTTATTTCATTGGTTATCCTCTGCATAGAGACTCGCCTAACATTTTCAACTCTCACTTTTTTCTTTATTCATAAACTGATTTTAATTATATTTCCATTCATCAGTTTGCCACTACAATCAAACTTTTCTACAATTTACAGTTTACAATTTACCTTTTTTTTTAAATCTCAGTTTTCTCCATAATTTGGTAGGTGATTGGATTTACTCATGTTTGGGCCATTACTATCGCTATGAAGAGTTTATATGTAGTTTTCATTTGAGTGGTTGGAATAATTTCGGAAAACGCTGATTTGTGAGTAAGGAGAAAGTTATTTCTCTTATCTAACTTAGCTTTTGTTGCATATTATATGTGAATTTATAAAATTTTCGTGTGTTTGGTGAGTAGCTGGACGGACACCTTCCATCCTTCCTACCTTTCTGGTAGATGATGTAAAGACTTTAGGTAACGTGTGTATTATTGTATATGAAAGAATTCATTTGAAATAATAAAGTCGAATAAAATTTGAATATACGGAAATTGTGAATCCTGCGTAACAGAGAAATAAAATGACCATGAATCAGTGTAGCAGAATAATTTTTACCTTACAGGGTTCCTTTTTAGCTCCATTACCTGAAAATTTTACAATTAAAACGATGACCTCTAAAATTCATATTATCGTTAGTATTATTAGTAGTAGTATTATGCACCTATTATCGTTATCGCTATTATTATTAGTATTATGTACAGTTGCCCGTAAATGCAATGTTCCTCGCCTCACAGGCGACTCCGTATATGTGGCAACGCTGCAGCGATAGTCAAGGTGCCCCAAATGGGGAAAGGTGGGGTGGAGGGGGAACAACCGAGTCCAACAACATATAACATCGGCATACAGGTAAGTCGCCGTTCAAAATTTACCGTCAGTATTGCAGACCTTGTCACGAAGAATATAGAGCGGTTCTTCACCATCTTGGAACTCCCCTGTGCTTTTCTTGAAGAACACTCGAGATTATGGACACAAAACCCGCAGTACCTTGAGGATCATCTTCACAAATGATCGTGGAGAGCGAGGATTGGCCCTCATCCAGGATTACAATAGTATCTTGACGAAGGATAAGGTACAGAAGAGGGACCTCCATTTCGTCACGGAAAGTAGTATCGGCGCAAAAGGGTAGAGTGCAATGCAATGTTGCAAATGTTGATCATTGTTGCAAAAGGGGAGGGGAATGTTGCAAGAGGTTATCCAACAAATGGGGGAGGGGTCTTGCAAACGGGTTTGCAACAAGGGGAAGGGGTTATCCCCCAAGCTGCAATGAAGGGGGGAGGGAGCTTTGGGGGGAGAAGGGAGGATGACTTCTTCCCTAAGGGGTAACCTTAACCTAAGAGAGGGAGAGAAAGGAGAAGGCGGAGCGTCTTTAGGGGAGAAGTGGCATGTCCTCACCTCCCAAATGGAAACCCTAACCTAAGCCTTAACCTAAGAAGGAGGAGAGAGTTGTTTATTCCACCGGAGTCCGTCGCGTAATTTATTTATTTTTTTATTTTTTTCTGTTTAAGGTGCTTGCAACCCTGCTGGATTATTGAGACCATTTTTTTTTTTTTTTGTTCCTCCGAAGGGAGGTTGCAAAATATACTTGATAAAATACATAATGAGCGTCCATGGGATCCGCAGTTGTTATATAGAGGGTCTGGAGTTGCCAGATACCCCTATATAATTTGATTATGTTCAAGTGTACCTTATTAGAGTGAGTTGCCGGAAAGCACTATATAATTTAATTATTTATTTATATATAGATGGGTTTTCAGTTATTGTTTTTATTTATATAAGGAGAGTTACCAGATACTACAATTTTAATTATTTATATATAGATGAGTTGCCAGAGAGCACTATTTATTTATTTACAGATGAGTTTCCAGAGGCCACTATTTAATTATTTATATATCCAGGGTTACCAGAGAGTACCATTTATTTTAATTATATTATTTAATAAAGGCAAGAGAGACGTTCTCCTTAATTTGCTCGAATTAATTCAATACATTTAAACGATCACCAATATTATCAATAAAAGAAATACACTTGACAATTAATCCATGGCTTTGAAAAAGAATTAAATAAAACACCAATTTTAATAATAAAAGAAATACACAGGACTCTTTACATTGTACATTATTCCAATAACATATTCTATAAGAATAATATTTAGTTTACCTATAATTCGAAAGACCTGAATCGCTTTCATTTACTCTAAAGGAAAACCGAAAATGTCTATTTGCTTTTGACAATCCTTTCTATATACCTTCTATATTTTTTTATAAAGAAAATTCCGCGAAATCAAAGAAGAGGAATCCTTTATTCATTTATCAACCGTGCATCAACTGGGCATACACCACATGAAAGAGAAAATCTCGGAGTTTTACAAGATCACCACGAGAGGGCTCCAAAGTCACGCCGTGGCCTAGCCTAGCAACAAACAGTGTGAAAATGGCGTCCGCACAGCAGAAGGCGTTTTGTGTGTTGCAGTTTTCGAGCTGTAAATCGGTAGTCACAGTGCAGCGTGAGTTTCGTCGACGTTACAGAACAGATCCACCGGGTGCTCAGAGCATCCGTCGGTGGTATCGGCAGTTCGAGGAAACAGAATGTTTGTGTAAAGGCAAGTCGACAGGACGACCGCGCGTGTCTGAGGATAATGTGCAAAGAATTGGTCGCAGTGGGCCCCATGACTTGGTGCTCCACAGCTGGCCCCCTAGGTCGCCGGATCTTACACCGTGCGACTTCTTCCTTTGGGGGTACGTTAAGGATACTGTGTACGTGCCACCGTTGTCCACATCTTTGGATGAGCTCCGAACTCGCATTGTTACTGCCGTAGAGTCAATGACAACGGACATGCTGGAGCGAGTATGGGAGGATTCGACTATCGTGTCGACGTTACTCGTGTAACTAGGGGAAGTCACATAGAGCATTTATGAGGTGAGAGACAAAATTTGGACAGTTTTTCTTTTGGTTGATGTATCACAAATCACTCTGTATTTGTAACATTAAAAAATATTCTCATTTGAAATCAGGTGAATCATTTTGAATAGCCCTGTATATATATATATATATATATATATATATATATATATATTATATTAAAATACATTCTAAATTTTTGAAAAAGATACGTATATTCTTTTGCAACACGAATAAAATAAAAATTTTAGTGACGTATTCCGTACTATGTTTCAGATTCCACGTTATAATGTAGGTCTAAGGTGGAGTGAAAGACATAGATTACATTCAAACATACGCTCCCCGTGTGCATATTCTTTATACTGTAGGTCTAAGGTGGAGTGAAAAACATAGATTATATTCAAACACACACGCCCCTTGTTGCATGACTGTGTCTTATTCATGATGTGATGAACTTGTACATTTAAAAGAAAAATCTTACGATCATACTGAATAATTATTTAAAAACTAAAAAATTTAATTCATACAACATTTTAAATCTCTAAACTTGTCCGCGATCCTTTCTTTGAAAACAACTTTTTTTTCTCCAAGAAAGGCAGAATAATCTGACGGTATAAACTCGTTACACAGCACCTGTTTTACCCAAGGTCACTCCAAAACCGTAGATTGGCTAGACCACCTACGTGATGGATCCAGGTTTCATCTCCAGTAATAATGCGCTCCAAAAAGTTTTCACCTTCATTATGATACCGCTCCAAAAGACGGGAGCAGACGTCCATACATGGATCCATCACTATGAACTGGAAAAACGACAGAGCATACAATGGAAGTATCCAACATCTCCCGCTACAAAGAAGTTCAAAGAGCAGCCGTCAGCAGGTAAAGTTATGCTAACACTGTTTTGGGATACACAAGGCCCTATCCTTGAACATTATCTAGAGCGTGGAACTACAGTAAAAAGTGCATCGTATTCTGGCATGCTTCGGAATGAGTTGAAGCAAGCAATTCGCACAAAACGGAGAGGGAGATTGTCGGAAGGTGTTATTCTGTTACACGATAATACGCTCCCTCATACCGCTGCACAAACTAGAAAATGCCTTCAAGAACTTAAATTTGAAGTTCTCGACCATCCAGCCTACAGTCCAGACCTGGCACCTTCTGATTTTTACCTGTTTGGAACACTAAAAGACTCTTTGAGAGGTCAGCGATTCCAAGGCGATGATGACCTGAAGGAGGCGGTGTATGACTGGTTACGCACACAGCCAAAAACATTCTTTTGTGATGGTATTAGGAAGCTCGTAGATGGCTGGACAAAGTGTATTGAGAAACAGGGAGACTATGTTGAGAAGTGATGTGTTTATAATCTATCAGATATGAAAATAAAATTGTGAAAATAAAAAGTGCGGATACTGATCGAATTATCCTCGTATATTGGAACTCATTTACCGACTTTGTTTATGATGGTCGTAGTCACAGCAAAATTTTTGACAAAATATAAAAAAGGATCGAAAAGAAAACGGTACATCCGACAAGTACTGAGTCCCGAGTGAATCAAAATAGTACATACGGTCCCTATTTTTAACACGAAGGTCAAGCTTATCACCCCTCCTCTCGAGTTGGCCTGATGAAGTACTGAGTTCGCTTCTTGTACTCTCCACTTCACATAGGTACATCCGACTCATCGGGGCTTGTTCTGTACCATGCGTCTAATATTCTTTTGCACTCCATGGAGTTTCGATCCTCCCTTTTTTCCGTACTATAACAGTTGAAATTTCGCAGTGCTAAACTTCAGATTGTTGTATCTCTACAAAAACATTCTGCCTGTAGAGATCTTCAAGGTTTCTTATTTTTCTACTGATATTTGTGTCACTGGATGATACTGCGTTGTCTCTGGCCCTCATCTTTGTCAGGATTATGAAAAGTAGTGGCTCTAATACTGTTCCTTGGAGGTATTTACAGTTGATCCCTTGAAAAGAGGGAACAAACTTATACAGATACAAATAAGAGTGACAATTGACAGCTAAAATATGCAGGAACCATGCACATTTAATGTTGCAACTCATCATTTCTTTGTCTGACTTTGGCGGTGAGACTCTGGTTCGCTCCAGCATGCCGGCTACTGAACCTTACCTGGTCTATGGTTCAGACCATAGATTCTCCTCGTACTGTAATGAATTGTTACCGCTCAAATTATGTCCATTTCCCTAACCAAAATGGGAAAAAAAATTGAGGATCGAATAGAATGCTTGCAAATATTAATGCAAGATATTGTCGTGACAGAGCCTGCAAGTGAGCTCATTCACCTTGAGATGTGATCATTATATCTAAGGAGAAAATGAACCGATAAAGGCACCATTAGTCGTGAAGGCGACCAATCAATACTTCAATGCCCAAAGCGTGGGTCCGTTATATCGGTGTTACGATTGACCAGAACTGCACAGCATACTCAGGGTGCGGCCGAACCAGGGAATTGTACAGAGAGAGCACAATCTCCTTGTTTCCGAAATCGCCTCCTAATCTAACCCGCTCTCTCTCTTTCTCTGTTTGTGGGATTTAATTTACCTATAAGTTCTGTGGCACATTTCACACTATTTGAGGGTGTAGGAATTTTTCCCTGCCACCCGTTGCTAGTAGCACCTCCACGGTATGGGACGCATGGCCTTTTGAGGTACTTCTTGTCTTTGTAACTACCTCTCTCTCATGTATACATTACACATTGTGTCCTGCTACTAATACAGAAACTCTTTTGAAAATTGTTGTGAAAGAAGATTTATGCAAAAGTGTAATGAAAAATGAACAACTTCAGAGTTCATTCACATTATGCGTACACTTATCCACGCAGTGGAAAATAAAACAGAATGAAACTCGAGACACCTAAAGTAACCTAAATTAAGTAAGCATGTATATATATATATATATATATATATATATTAAATTAGAAAGGAATATCAGCCCTCAATTTCGTAAAAAAAAATTCTTAGAACGTATTCTTTCATCCTGGGCTACTTCGTGCCCATTGTTACAAAGCCGCTTCCCGTACAACAGCAAAGTGAAGCACCACTGGGTCTGAGTAGCAGTCGATGGGTGACCGCCCTCCGCGCTCAGATGATGTAGTGGCTCGTGGTTCGGATCAAAGGTAAAGCTACATATAGGTTCCCTCCGTCACATAGTTTTTACTATTACAAAACAATCCCAAAACATGAACATCATCTACGTGTCAAGTTACTTTCACGTAGTTAAGGCATAACCAGCCACTTGATGTGTGTATATATATATATGTATAATTAAATAATATCATTTATATATACAACCAAAAGAATTAAATAAAACACCATTACATCATTCTGTTTATTTAGATGAATTATTGGAATCAATATCATGAAATATATAGAAAACAAATATACAGTCCTATACAAACGAGGAATATATGGAATAAAAAATAATATTATAAGAAATACGAACGAAGAACATAGAAAATACAAAATAATAATATAAGATATGTAAAACGTTGGAATATAATCATCAAAATAATAGTACAGGGAAAATATATACACACACAATTATATTAAGTAATTAAATATATTGAAAATATATATACATCAAAATACATACACTTTATGTTCTACTGCGTTTAACTAAAACACTAAACTCGCACGTAATCGAGTCTACAGTCACACCATTGTTGCTTTGCACTCCGCAGTATATACCATTTAACATTATTTCACTACTCAAGTTATAGGGATGCCTATACTCGATATAAATGGTCTTCATATCGTTCAATACTATTTTTGTGTCCAATTTACATTCGGTTGGCAAGTTATCTTTAAACGAATACAATCAAAAGCACGCACAAAGAGCTCATCGTTAGCCACATCATCATTATTAAATTAAGTTTGTAAACACTCCTTTCCAATCGAGGGTTTATTCTTACCGATACGCGCTTTTCAATCGTGAACTCTTCTTCACAATTCATAGCGGTAGTGGAAATAATCCTCTAAGTCGTAACGACAGTCGTTCATTATACAAAGAAACATCCCTTCGCGGTGAACGGTGGGGATTTTCACGAACGAAACACACTTTAATCACACTCAGGCGCACTCTTTGAGAGAAACATATAACTATATTTTTCCTTTTTCCTTAGCAGACGATACTCGTCTCTAAATTCTGTTAAAAACTCACGCAGTCCTTTAGAGACAACCTCAATACAAACCTCGTCATGATATATTTTAATGTAATGGAAAAAATACTCAAGATTCTCCATGATGACAAGATTTACATTCTCAACCGCAGGGTACGTGTACTCGGTATGATGTAACATGATATAATGTCGCTTGTCACACCACTCATCAACAATACTCACTAGCTATAACCGTTGCTTCTATTCTGCACGCGTTGTTTCTTTCACTTCACGGTATATGTGAGCTTTTATAAAGTTTCGTCCTACAACATAGTTCAATACATCGTTTGTACCACGAAATCCTGTAATACCCTCGCCAGAATAGCCGTAGAGTATTTGTACCTCTTGTTCCTTCGCACGATTCAATGTAGCCTTAAAAGTATCAAAGGAGGGTGGAATAGAGAGTCTTTCAGTATCCACCACATCTTCACACTTTGCTGAATACCACTTCATAAACGTTGAACACGCATTATTAAAGGTATCCATTACTATTTTCCGTCTACGTGGGAAAATGCCCGTCTGAGGTCCGGGGCTTGCAACGGTCATCTGAGCAAGCAGGGTAGAGATATGCCCAGGTAGTAGCGTAGATCTTTCTCCTGTATACAAAGACTAATCGTACCTCATTAAAGTTAATTTTAATGATATATATGTGTGAGAATTCATTATCTTAATATGTTTGTGGCCATATATATACACAGTATATAAAAAATGACTGGTCTTTTCGGGTTTTGGTCCTGCATTGGATTTTTTTCGTTTCTGGTATAGATGTAGATTTTTACGCTGATTTCATTTCTGCAATCGGTTTCTTGGAGAAATAACCACGATAAAAGTTATGGCCAAAACCTTTATTCAAATATCCAACTAAACTTAATCTAACCTACCCTACCCTAAACTAACCTACCCTACCCTACCCTAACCCACCCTACCCAAACCTAACCTAACCTAACCTGCATATGAATGCATCGAACAGCTCGAAGGGTACAGCTTCAGTCACAAAACAGTGAACCACAGTGAAAACTTCGTGGACCCCTCAACTGGAGCACACACGGAACGGATAGAGCCGACGTGGAACCAACCCAAACGCAGTAACAAGCGCCGGTGTGGTATGTACCGTTCCATGATCGACTCGTATCTCTGCGACTTTCTCTGGCGTCGCCGACACGCAGCCAAAGATCAATGCGCCAAATGCTGAAAACGTAATAAACTTGCACATAACTTTTTCCGTGTTTATTTCTCCAAGAAACGGATTGCAGAAATGGAATCAGCGTAAAAATCTACGTCTACACCAAAATTATGACAAAGATCCAATGGCGGACCTAAAACGGAAAAGATCGAAAATGACTCTTACGACTCTCTCTCTCTCTCTCTCTCTCTCTCTCTCTCTCTCTCTATATATATATATAATATATATATATATATATATGTATAGAAACGACGTAAGTATAGAGGAGCGTTCTGCACACGAGAACGCTCCTCTATACTTACGTCGTTTCTATACATTAATATACTGCGTGGTCATTGCAGTTAAATATATATATATATATATATTATATATATATATATATATATATTATATATACTGTATATATAATATATATATATATATATATATATAATATATATATATATATATATATATGTATATACTGTATATATAATATATATTATATATATACACAGTATATATGAATCTATTCAATACTTACACGGGACGAAATCGTCAAAGATGCAAAGTCAAAAGCATTTACATTTTTGAAAACGCAGTGTACTCTCTCGCAGCGATATTAAGCAACGTTAATTCTGGTCAGTAGTTGGATGGGAGATCATCTTCAGTGGACAGATAATGTGACGACCTATGGTTGAGTTTTCGTTTCTCTACAACATTTAGCCTTATAAAACACACTTATTTTTTACATGTATAAGGTTGTAACATATATTCTGCTCGATTTTTTAGTTCATTCAGAACAAAAATTAAATGACTTATAAGGACAAATTTGCCCGAATTCTTAGTTTATTCACATTAAAAATTAAATGACATAATGACAAATTAATCATCAATATAATTCTCTTCTTTTTCTATAACCTCCTCCCACCTGTAGAAAAGTTTTTTATGCCACGTTCGAAGAAATCCCTTGGTTTCGAGTTAAAAAAAGCGATCACTTCGTTTTTGATAGCTTCCCTGGATTGCAACTTTTGTCCATCTAGGTGGTGTTACAGACTTCTGAATAAATGGTAGTCTGAAGTGGCGATGCCCGGAGAATAAGATGGATGAGGCATTTTTTCCCAACCAAATGCCTCCAATTGGGCAGTGGTGATTCGAGCAGTGTGAGGGCGCGCGTTATCCTGGTGGAATAGAATACCTCTGCGATTAATTAATACAGGACGTTTTTCTTGTAATGTCATCTTCAATCGTTGGAGTTGTTGGCAGTAGACTTAAGCTGTGATTGTTTGGTTATCTGGCAGAAGCTCAAAATGAATAATTCCTTGCATATCCCACCAAACGCAGAGCAAAATTTTCTTTGGATGGGGTCCATTCTTTGGCTGAGGTTCAGGCTTTGTTTCACGGCTAAGCCACTGATGTCGACGCTTAATATTGTTATAGAGGACCCATTTTTCATCCCCAGTGACGATCCGATTCAAAAACGGTGTTTGCAGTTGCCGAGAATGCAGTGATGTGCAAATATCAATTCGATGTTGAAGATTCGCTTGTGACAAATCATGCTGAACCCATTTTCCAACCTTCACTACTTTTCCTAACAGCTTCAAATGACGATGAATGGTCATATGGCTAACGCCGAGTTGCCGGCCAAGTTCTCTTACAGTTACCGTTGGGTTTTCCTCCACTGTTGCTTTCAGCAACCCTTCATCTAACTCATTTGGTCGTCCTGTTCGTTGATAATCTTTCAGACTGAAGTCTCCATTTCTGAACTTCTCAAACTATCTCCTACACATCCATTCGCTCACAACATCATTTCCATAAACTCTTTGAATGTTTCTTGCGGATTCACTAGCGTTAGATCCCTTATGGAACTCATACAGCATCACATGTCAAATATGCTGTTACGTGGGCTCCATGTCTTTTTAATTACTGTAATATCGTAGGGGTGGCGTTGTAACTGTATGAAAAACACCACAGAAAATATTAATTAGCCTAATCTTAAACTAGCCTAAGCCTACACTAACCTAAGTCATTCTGAATCATTCTGTATCGTGATGAAACCTGTGCGAACCTGTCGCCGCGTTTATTTTGCAATATTTCTAAAACTATTTCACATTATCTTGAGGTTATTCTATTATCTATCGTCCGTTTTCTAATCGAGCAGAATTTATGTTACAACCTGATATTTTGTTTATTTTATATTTTCCTTCGTAAAAGCAATAAAAACTTTGGTTTATCAGTATTTATCAATTACCTTAAAGCAATTTTTTAGTCTTTGATTTTAGATGCAAGATGGATATAACACATTTTACGCTCTTTTTAACAAGAAATTAGTTGTAAGTATTCAATAAAACCTGATTTTAGGAGTCTAAATTACTTAAGGTGTAAGATTCATTGTCATGAAAATCATATTTAACACGTAATTCAAATGAACTGGTTTGCTAAGTGAGTTTTCTGTAAAAGCATCAAAGTTGAAGTCTTCATGAGAAGACTAGATGCCTGGCTTAGGACGGTATCAGATGAGGCGGGTGTACCTGGCTATGTACGGTAGAGAGCACAAACAACTCGCTCCTCCACCAAGAAGACCTAGAGGCGAGTCAACCAGCTTCATCTCCGTGTGAAGAGATACTAACGCACAAAACAGAAAAAAGGTTAATCAAGTGCGCCAAATGATGATCTCCCATCCAACTATTAACCAGAATTAACATTGCTTAATATCGCTGAGAGAGAGTACATTGCGTTTTGAAAAATGTAAATGTTTTTGACTTTGCATCTTTGACGATTTCGACCGGTGGAAGTACTCAATAGATTCACCACACACACACACACACACACACACACACACACACACACACACACACATATATATATATATATATATAATATATATATATATATATATATATATATATATATATAGTCGTAAGTCATTTTTTATATACTGTATATATATATGGCCACAAACATATTAAGATAATGAATTCTCACACATGTGTATCATTAAAATTAACTTTAATGAGGTATGATTAGTCTTTGTACAGAAAAAAGATCTAAGCTCCGTCCCCTCTATATTCGATCAATGGTCACGTGACTCCTGCTACTACCTGGGCATATCTCTACCCTGCGTGCTTAGATGACCGTTGCAAGCCCCAGACCTCAGACGTGTATTTTCCCACGTAGACGAAAAATAGTAATGGATACCTTTAATAATGCGTGTTCAACGTTTATGAAGTGGTATTCAGCAAAGTGTGAAGAAGTGGTGGATACTGAAAGACTCTCTATTCCACCCTCCTTTGATACTTTTAAGGCTACATTGAATCGTGCGAAGGAACAAGAGGTACAAATACTCTACGGCTATTCTGGCGAGGGTATTACAGGATTTCGTGGTACAAACGATGTATTGAACTATGTTGTAGGACTAAACTTTATAAAAGCTCACATATACCGTGAAGTGAAAGAAACAACGCGTGCAGAAGAGAAGCAACGGTTATAGCTAGTGAGTATTGTTGATGAGTGGTGTGACAAGCGACATTATATCATGTTACATCATACCGAGTACTCGTACCCTGCGGTTGAGAATGTAAATCTTGTCATCATGGAGAATCTTAAGTATTTTTTCCATTACATTAATATATATCATGACGAGGTTTGTAGTGAGGTTGTCTCTAAAGGACTGCGTGAGTTTTTAACAGAATTTAGAGACGAGTATCGTCTGCTAAGGAAAAAGGAAAAATATAGTTATATGTTTCCCTCAAATAGTGCGCCTGAGTGTGATTAAAGTGTGTTTCGTTCGTGAAAATCCCAACCGTTCACCGCGAAGGGATGTTTCTTTGTATAATGAACGACTGTCGTTACGACTTAGAGGATTATTTCCACTACCGCTATGAATTGTGAAGAAGAGTTCACGATTGAAAAGCGCGTATCGGTAAGAATAAACCCTCGATTGGAAAGGAGTGTTTATAAACTTAATTTAATAATGATGATGTGGCTAACGATGAGCTCTTTGTGCGTGCTTTTGATTGTATTCGTTTAAAGATAACTTGCCAACCGAATGTAAATTGGACACAAAAATAGTATTGAACGATATGAAGACCATTTATATCGAGTATAGGCATCCCTATAACTTGAGTAGTGAAATAATGTTAAATGGTATATACTGCGGAGTGCAAAGCAACAATGGTGTGACTGTAGACTCGATTACGTGCGAGTTTAGTGTTTTAGTTAAGCGCAGTAGAACATAAAGTGTATGTATTTTGATGTATATATATTTTCAATATATTTAATTATTTAATATAATTGTGTGTATATATACCTTTCCCCTGTACTATTGTTTTGATGATTATATTCAAACGTTTTGTGTATCTTATATTTATTTTTTTATTTTATATATTCTTCGATAGTATTTCTTACACTATTATTATTTTTTATTCCATATATTCCTCGTTTTATAGGACTGTATATTTATTTTCTATATATTTCATGATATTGATTCCAATAATTCATCTAAATAAACAGAATGATGAAATGGTGTTATTTAATTCTTTTGGTTGTATATATAAATGATATTGTTTAATTATACATACATATATATATATATATATATATATATATATATATATATATACATATATATATATACACATATAATATATATATATATATATATATATATATATATATATATATATATATATATATCCACCAAGTGGCTGGTTATGCCTTAACTACGTGAAAGTAACTTGACAAGTAGATGATATTCATGTTTTGGGATTGTTTCGTAATAGTAAAAACTATGTGACGGAGGGAACCTATATGTAGCTTTACCTTTGATCCGAACCACGAGCCACTACATCATCTGAGCGCGGAGGGCAGTCTCCCATCGAACTGCTACTCAGACCCAGTTTTGCTTTACTTTGCTGTTGTACGGGTAGCGGCTTTGTAACAATGGCCACGAAGTAGCCCAGGATGAAAGAATACGTTCTAGGAATATATATATATATATATATATATATATATATATATATATATATATATATATATATATATACATGCTTACTTACTTTAGGTTACTTTAGGTATGTCTAGAGTTTCATTCTGTGTTTTATTTTCCACTGCGTGGATAAGTGTACGCATAATGTGAATCAACTCTGATGTTGTTCGTTTTTCATTACAATTTTGCATAAATCTTCTTTCACAACAATTTTCGAAAGAGTTTCTGTATTAGTAACAGGACACAATGTGTTATGTATACATGAGAGAGAGGTAGTTACAAAGACAAGAAGTACCTCAAAAGGCCATGCGTCCCATACTGTGGAGGTGCTACTACCAACGGGTGGCAGGGAAAAATTCCTACACCCTCAAATAGTGTGAAAGGTTCGGTCTATCCTTTTCATGAACTGACCCACAGAGGAAATGCTCACAACTTCTGAAAGTAGCCTGTTTCACGTGCCACAGAACATAGTTAAATTAAATCCCACAAACAGAGAAAGTGAGAGAGCGGGTTAGATTAGGAGGCGATTTCGGAAACAAGGAGATTGTGCTCTCTCTGTACAATTCCCTGGTTCGGCCGCAACCGGATTATGGTGTGCAGTTCTGGTCAGTCGTAACACTGATATAACGGACCCACGCTTTGGGCATTGAAGTATTGATTGGTCGCCTTCACGACTAATGTTGCCTTTATCGGTTCATTTTCTCCGTAGATATAATGATCACATCTCAAGGTGAATGAGCTCACTTGCACGCTCTGTCACGACAATATCTTGCATTAATATTTGCAAGCATTCTATTCGATCCTCAATTTTTTTTCCCATTTTGGTTAGGGAAATGGACATAATTTGAGCGGTAACAATTCATTACAGTACAAGGAGAATCTATGGTTTGAACCATAGGCCAGGTAAGGTTCAGTAGCCGGCATGCTGGAGCAAACCAGAGCCTCACCGCCAAACTCAGACAAAGAAATGATGAGTTGCAACATTAAATGTACATGTTCCTGCATATTTTAGCTGTCAATTGTCACTCTTATTTGTATATGTATAAGTTTGTTCCCTCTTTTCAAGGGATCAACTGTAAATATCTCCAAGGAACAGTATTAGAGCCACTACTCTTCATAATCCTGACATAGATGAGGACCAGAGACAGCGCAGTAACAGCCGATGACACAAATATCAGTAGAAAAATAAGAAACCTTGAAGATCTCTACAGGCAGAATGTTTTTGTAGAGATACAACAATATGAAGTTTAGCACAGCGAAATTTCAACTGGCACAGTACGGAAAAGAGGGATGAGCTAAACTCTATGGAGTGCAAAAGAAGATTAGACGAATGGTACAGAACAAGCCCCGATGAGTTGGGTGTACCTATGTGAAATGGAGAGTACAAGAAGCGAATTCACTACTTCATCAGGCCAACTCAAGAGGAGGGGCGATAAGCTTGACCTTCGTGTTAAAAATAGGGACCGTATGTACTATTTTGATTCACTCGGGACTCAGTACTTGTCGGATGTACCGTTTTCTTTTCGATCCTTTTTTATATATTTTTTAAAAAATTTGCTGTGACTACGCCCATCATAAACAAACTCGGTAAAGGAATTCCAGTATACTTATGAATAACTGAAGCTATGAATATTATATATATATATATATATATATATATATATATAGAATAAATAAGGCTTTCTTTCTGTGTGTGTGTGTGTGTCAGTTTGTGTGTGTGTGTGTGTGTGTGCCGTCTTCAGTTTTTCGACTCTCTCTCTCTCTCTCTCTCTCTCTCTCTCTCTCTCTCTCTCTCTCTCTCTCTCTCTCTCTCTCTCTCTCTCTCTCTCTCTGTATAAATAGAGTTTGAAATCATTTTACATTCAAAAGCACTAGTAATGATACTAATGATGTAAACAATATATGGTGTGGATGGAGGTTCAACGTAGGTGATCTAGCCGACCTACGGTTTTGGAGTGACTTTGGGTAAAACAGGTGCTGTGTAACGAGTTTATACCGTTAAATTCTTCTGCCTTTCTTGGAATAAAAAAAAATTGTTTTCAAAGAAAGGATCGCGGACAAGTTTAGTGATTTAAAATGTTGTATGAATTAAAATTTTTAGTTTTTAAATAATTATTCAGTAAGACACAATCATGTAACAAGGGGCTCTTGTGTTTGAATGTAATCTATGTTTTCTCTCCACCTTAGACCTACAATATACAGAATAGGCACACGGGGAGCGTATGTTTGAGTGATATCTATGTTTTTCACTCCACCTTAGACCTACAGTATACACCATAGGCACACAGGGGCGTATGTTTGAACGTAATCTATGTTTTTCACTCCACTTTAGACCTACAGTATACACAATAGACACACGGGGGGCTTATGTTTGAATGTAATCTATGTTTTTCACCCCACCTTAGACCTACAGTATAACATGGCATCCGAAACATAGTACGGAATACGTCACTAAAATTTTTAATTTATTCATGTTGCAAAAGAGTACACGTACCTTTTTGAACAAATTTAGATGGTATTTTAATATATATATATATACACACACACACACACACAGTCACGGCAAATAGAACTGGGACCTTTCCATATAGAATTTGGCCTACTTTGAAAATATGACAAATGAGCAGTTTAAAACTTACATTAATATTTAGTTATGTTGCCCTTGGCCTTGATGATCATCTGGAGACGCTTCGCATGCTATTACTCAGTTTTTGAAAATAATCCAAGGTCATGTTCTTAATCCACAACTTGATCTCGCGCTGCAGACTATCGAGTGATGTGGTGTCGATGTTTGGAAGCTTCTGCTTCATGACATTCCAGCAGTTCTCGATGGGATTCAGGTCAGGGCTATTTCCTGGCCACTTCAGCACGTTAATATTATTGTCAGCAAGCCACTTTGACACTTTTTTCGCCTTATGACAAGGCGCACTGTCCTGCATGAAAACACTGGCGCCGTGTATTTCGTAAAAATTAAGCTGCCAGACACCGCAAGATTATTTTGTCACTCGTATAGAGCCACTCTGGCAAATTAAACTGGGGCAGCTTGACAATGGAGTTTATATGGAAAGGTCCCAGTTCTACTTTCCGTGACTGTATATAAAGTGTGTAATGTTATTTTGCTTGTATTTTCTATGTAATTTGTTTTTTTCATTCATTTCGAATTAATTGTATTTATTTTATTGTTATTATTGGGATTTGTTTAAATGTGTTTTAATTAGTGAAATTATAAATAATCCTAGCTTGAAAATAAATGAATAAAGGATTCCTCTTTGATTTCACGGAATTTTCTTTATAGAAAAATAGAGAAGGTATATAGAAAGTATTGTCAAAAGTAAATAGACACTTTCGGTTTTGCTTTAGAGTAAATGAAAGTGATTCAGGTCTCTCGAATTATAGGTAAATTAAATATTATTCTTATAGAATGTTATTGGAATAATGAACAATATAAAGAGTCCTGTGCATTTCTTTTATTATTAATATTGGTGTCTTATTTAATTCTTTTGCTAAGCCATGGATTAATTGTCAAGTGTATTTCTTTTATTGATGTGTTTTATTTAATTCTTTTGCTAAGCCATGGATTAATAAAAAGAGTCAAGTGTATTTCTTTTATTGATAATATTGGTGATCGTTTAAATGTATTGAATTAATTCGAGGAAATTAAGGAGAACGTCTCTCTTGCCTTTATTAAATAATATAATTAAAATAAATGGTACTGTCTGATAACCCTGCATATATAAATAATTAAAAAGTAGTCTCTGGAAGCTCATCTATAAATAAATAAATAGTGCTCTCTGGCAACTCATCTATATATAAATATTTAAAATGGTGGTATCTGGTAACCCTCCTTATATAAATAAAAACAATAAATGGCAACCCATTTATATATAAATAAATAATTAAATTATATAGTGCTTTCTGGCAACATATCCTAATGAGGCACAATTAAATTATATAGGGGTATCTGGCAACTCCAGACCCTCTATATAACAGCTGCGGATTCCCTGGATGCTCATTATGTGACGGACTCCGGTGGAATAAACAACTCTCTCTCATCCTTCTTAGGTTAAGGCTTAGGTTAGGGTTTCCCTTTGGGGGTTGAGGACATACCACCTTCTCCCCCAAAGACGCTCCTCCTTCTCCCTCTCTTAGGTTAAGGTTACCCACTTTTGGGGGAGGTCATCCTCCCTTCTCCCCCCAAAGCTCCCTACCCCCTTCATTGCAGCTTGGAGATACCACTCCCCCTTGTTGCATAACTCCCTTTTCCCTTTGTAGCATCCCCTTGTTGCAAGACCCTTCCTCCTTTGTTGCATAGCATCTTAAACATTGATCAACATTGCATTGCACTCACCCCTTTTGCGTCCATACAACTGCGGAACACCGAAAAACATTTCCCGACCCGAAAAAGGCGACAGTCAAGCAGAAGAAGTGGATCTGGTTCTTTTCCCTAACTCTCAGCTCATCAGATTTCACAATTTTTTATGTATAAATAATAAATCTATACATAATGTATAAAGATATATATGAATAATTGAATATACATACAATAGGAAATATACATCCAAATTTCATCAAGTTTTGTCTTTCCTTTCTAACGTACGTACGGATGCCCGCATATGTAATGTTCCTCGCCTCACAGTCGACTCCGTACGTGTGGCAACGTAACAGCGATAATCAAGGTACTCGAACTGGGGGAAGGTGGGGTGGAGGGGGGACAACCGAGTCCAACAACATATAACATTAACATACAGGTAAGGCGCCGTTCAAAAATTACGTAACGCTATTTTTGCTTAAACCTGACATACACCCTGTAACGTTCCGTAACGTGTGGGGTGCGGATTGGGGGAAGTGTTACATAACATCTTAGGGGGTGCCTGGTCTAGCGTTAAAGAACGTTCCTGGGGGATCTGGGGTGTCAAGTTTTAGAAAAACTAGCGTTACATAATTTTTGAACGGCCCCTAATTATAATGTAATATCTGTGTTCATAAAGATAAACGATTAATATGATCGTGAACAGCATTGAACTCCATATTTACTAGTCTTGTACAGTAATAAGGTTCCATTATGATTACTGAAAGTCTATATGAACAGATACCACAATACAACTTTTTATATACTAGTGAATTTGAACCAAAAATAGACATTACACAACCATCCTGCACACTCCCTCATTCCCCTTCCACACCCACCAGTTTCGCGTATATTAAATCATTATGTAACAATACTAATAAAGCTGTGTGTAGAGTCCGTGCGCAACTTTAAACCTTTACTAACTTACGGATATACATGATTATATATATTGTATTGATATTGAGCGAGAAAAAGGTTCAGACAGTGAGAGAGAAAGCGAGGTAGAGGGGCAGAGAGAGTTAGTGGGAAATGGCTTATCGATTGTTACACAAATAACTTGTTAACAGTTTCGATCTGAATAACAGTAACTGATTATCAAAATATTATACTAATGTTTGTGAAATGACGTCGATGGGCCAAACCGTGGTGTTGACATAGTTACTTGCTGTCGCCGTCCAGGAGAGACTACATATGGGCGTGTCAGTAAAAACCGTAAGGTGACGGTTGCATGATGTCGGATATCACCACCGGTTAGTAGCTGATGCATATTATATTAATAATGTTTTCCAGATTGTAATTGTATTATCACTGTGGAGAGATAATGATTTAATCACGATTGACAGATAAACCCATTAATGTTTTCCAGATTTCCTGTTGCATTATGAATTCTTTATTATAACAAATATGCAATGTTTGAGAATATTTTACTAAATAGTTTATCATACAAAATGATAAAGTCATACAAAATGCTCACAATTTGCCATAGATTGACATAAATGGCACAGCTACACCCGGTTCATAGTTAGTATTTGGTCTATCCCTCATTGTTGTCTATTACATTTTGTAATCTGTGTGGCACAGATGTAACATGGTTATGTATGATGTGTGGGTTCCTTCGGAACACCTCCCACTCAGCGATAGTGTGATCCAGCAGCTGGCGGGTGCTGGCTCGCTCCTGCCTAGGCTCCCATGAGTTCACCACATTCCTCCACACGTTCCCAATGGGGTTGAGGTCACACCCCTCACTCGGCCAGGCCAATCCAGTAGTTCTAGATTTCGCTGCTCCTCGAACCACCTTCTAACAATCCTGGCGGTGTGGATGGGAGAGTTGTCCTGCAAATGGATTTTAAATATTAAAAGTAGAATTATATCTCATCCATACGCTTTATCAGTAACCCACTATTCGAGATAGGTTTTAACCCCTATGTATTAGGGGTTTCTCTCAACTAAATGTAATTGTGTGCCGTTATAAAAATAATACAGTCTACAGTTATCCAGAATAAAATCCTAGTGTTGACATAGTACTGAAAGAGTTAAAGAACAATTTTATGATCATTATTCGTCCCATGTAAATGTGGAAACCGGACATACAAATGCGTGTAATATATAAATCTTACTCTAGTAATTGTATAATATTCTATAACACATAAATACAACATACCTGCATAAAGATAATCTACTCAGGATAGGGCAAGGCATACGCGCATACAGAAGGCAGCATCACCTCCTCCATGACCTTTATATACTGATCTGCCGTAAACCTCCAGTGGATCTCAGTCAGCTCTTGTAGTCCTTGCAGGTGCATCCATCCCCACACATTCGCCGTCTTTTGTCCACTCCGTGCCACTTCGTAAATATTTTGGCGGGCATATATCGTGTTGAACTGTCGCCAACACCGAACACGGCCGTGAGTTGTAGACGCAAACTTCTTCTCGTCAGAGAAGATAACTCTGCTCTAGTATGCGAGATCATCATTTATATGCTGGCGAGCAAACGAGAGTCTGGCCTGACGATGTTGCTCCTCGATCCTCTCTTTTTTGGCACGAGTACGGTGGTGATAGCCTGCTTCATGTCAACCATCTCCTTACTGTGTCCACTGAAACGCCCATATGTAGTGTCTCCCGGATGGCGACAGCGTTGTTGATAGGATCGTTCAGCCCTTCGTTGATTATTCTCCGGTCTTGTTTTGGGGTGGTCTTTCTTGGTGCCCCACACTTAGGACGATATAGCAGATTCCCAGTCTCCGATGTATTCTATCGGTAAGATAGATTACATAGCCTCGGTAAGATAGATTTGAAGCTCCCCACACTGAAACCTCTTCATGCTAAATGGATTGTCTCTGCATGGGATAACCTACACAAAATGAGGGAGACCATTCGGAAGGGTTGGGAAATTAGCGGCATTCATGACATTCTTGTTATACAGTAATAATACAGTATAATTTAAAATGTTTTTACTGCTTTAACTTTACAATGTTTTATTAGTATATACTGAATTTACTTTTCAAATGAAGTATTTTAATGATCTAAGTTTTATTTTCTTATTATCTTCCAAAGATTAGTTTAAATTGTCAAATTTTCGGCTGCTGGATATTTTCGCGTGAACTATAGCTCCGCGAAAAACGTGAAAACTTCCTGCAGGCGAACATTTCGCATTCACTAGTATATAAAAAGTTATGTTGTAGTAGCTGTTCATATAGATTTGCAGTAATCATAATGGAACCTTATTACTGTATAAGACTAGTAAACTACATGGAGTTCAGCAATGATCACGATCATATTAATTGTTTATCTTTATGAACACAGATATTACATTATAATTACCTGTATGTTAATGACTGCACATTCAATTGTCCTTTAGATATATATGTCTGTGTTATATGTTGTTGGACTCGGTGTTCACTCTCCACCCCACCTTCCCCGAGTTGGGGTACCTTGAATAATACTGCGGTGTTGCCACATGTACGGAGTCGCCTGTGAGACGAGGAACATTACATATGCCGGCAACTGTACCTACATCTACAGTGAGAGATAAATGAGGATGTGTGGTGAACACTATGCATACTGAATCCAACGCACGCATGGCATGGTCTTAACAGTGGTGTGTGGCTCATCGTCAGGATGACAGTTTGGCTTGAAATAATTTGATATGATTGACTGAACTGGTAGAGATATTGAAATAAATAATACTGGTTATGTACGGCTGGGGGTTCTTTGTGTTTGTTTAGGTGTAATCCAGAAGTCTTTTGGACAACATGTCTTTCATTGTGTTCCAAAGGTGATAAGTCCACTACGAATTACAAAAAAAAAAGTATTTACAAATTAACCATATGTACTAGATTTTATTCAGACACCTTTTTTTGCTTAATGGCATTCACTCCCAACATTAATGTGAAAAAAAATACTTTAAGAACAGACTATAGCAAAAAAATATAAAATTTGTTATGTGCAAATATCTTAGAAACTAGTTTTATGTACTTTGCGCCTTTTGGAAATCAGCTCTTCACATATAGGTCATATATACACACACAGTATATATATATATATATATATATATATATATATATATTATATATATATATATATATATATACATATATATGTACAGTATATACTGTATAATTTGATACTTGTTTCACTGTGATATGTATTATGTACGAGGGCCACTCAATATATTTTGTTTTGCCCCACCTTTTTTCTTTCCAAGTTTCCTTGTAAGTTCCAGAAATTTTGCACACAAGTAGTAACATACCTTTTTTACAAGTTTTTATTTTTCCACATAGTCTCCATCCTTTTCTACGACTTTCCTCCAGCTCGAAACAAGGGCCTTTATTCCTCGCTGGTAAAAGTCCGCTCGGTTCCGCTGGAGCCACCTCTTAACCTCCTCAACAACATCATCGTCACTCTGAAACTTTCTTCCACGAATAGCATCTTTCATTGGCCCAAACAAATGGAAGTCTGAAGGTGCCAGATCCGTGCTGTATGGAGGGTGGGGTAACACAGTCAAGCACATTTTTGTGATGGCCTCTCTTGTTTGCAAACTGTCGTGTGGTCTTCCGTTATCGTGCAAAAGAAGGACGTGGTCCAGTTTTCTCTCCGGTTGAACTCGCTTTATACGTGTCTGGAGTCTCTGTAGGGTAGCAATATATGCCTCTGAGTTGATTGTTTGTCCTTTCTTCATATTGTCCACCAGAATCAAAGAATCACCCCTTTCATGTCGCAGAAGATGTGGCCATAACCTTCCTGCAGAGGGAGCCATTTTGAACTTTTTCTTGCGTGGGGAGTCTGCGTGATGCCACTCCATGGATTGGCGTTTTGTTTCAGGTTCAAAGTGGTGTGTACCCAAGTCTCATCCCCATTCACAGTTCGTGAAAGGAAGTCATCCCCTTCTGTCTCGTATCGAACCAACGACTCAGAAGCAATTTCTTTTCTTTGGGCTTTGTGATCTTCAGTCAGTTGGCGAGGAACAAACTGTGAACACACTTTTGAGTATCCCAGTTGCTGAATTATTGTATTCACACTTCCTTCACTAATTCGTAGCTCCAGTGATAGCTCCTTGTATGTGACGCGCCGATTTGATCGAATGATGCTGTTAGCACGTTGCACAGCCGATGCCAGGCGACCGCTGCGTAGCTCATCATCGAGGCTGGCTCTCCCTCTCTCCGATGATCTCACACGTTTAGGCCAGCATCCAACTGTGCTTCGATCAACAACAGCATCTCCCTAAACGTTTTGTAGACGTTTGTGAATATTTCCAACTGTTTCCTTCTCTGCGGTTAAGAAGGCGATAACAGCTCTCTGTTTACGACGCACATCACTGTCGGACGCCATTTTCGAAACTGCGTTAACCATCGGTTTTATACAAGGGCGTTTAAAAGCGGTTTTATACAAGGAGGGGAGGTTCAAACTGGAAAAATACGGTTATGTGAAGAGCAGAAAGTTCAAACTTACGGCCCAAAAGAGATTTCAGCCCCATGACCTATTATTTAACTAGGAAAAAAGGGTGGGGCAAAATATATTGAGTGCCCCTAGTATGACAATTAGAATATGTTTAACTAGCATAAATTTAGGAACTGAAACATCGCCTTACCTTATTTATTTATACATGAACTCCAATCTTCTTGATTTTAATGCAAATTCTTCAATTACTGTACTTTGTCGTGCAACATTTTATTCTTCTCTAGCGATATTACAATTTCTGGAGCAATCCAAGAATAAGCACCCCAAAGTCCCCAACCCAAGAAACAGCACCCCAGTTCGACCTCATTCCAAATTAAAGGATTTTAACATAAAATTTAAAAAAAAATATTTTAATGTTTACGAAGGATATTGCAAAAAAAAAATTAGAACAACATATAAAAATAAAAATATTGAAATAAGGTTAATTGAATGCCACGTTAGGTGAACTGTACGCCCTTGACGATTGGTTAGATTAAGTCGTGATATTTTCGATAAAACTAACGAAAATATCACGACTTAACCTAACCAATCGTCAAGGGCGTACAATTAACTTAACCAGGCATTCAATTAACCACTTCAGAGCAATTAACCCCATTTTAACTTCATTTTACAGCAATCCAAGAATAAACACCCTCGCTCGACCCCAATCCAAGAAAAAGCACCCTAAATTGATTTGGGGGTGCTTATTCTTGGATTGCTACCAATTTCTTTCTTTATGGCAATTCTTGCTAAACTAGAGAGCCTTTCCTCTGATATGTCATTCCGTAGGTACGTCTTTATTCTGTTAAGCGTTGAAAAACTTCTTTCCGTTGACACAGAGGTTACAGGGATTGTCAAAAGGAACCGAATTAATTTGATCGTTTGAGATAAGGCTGTTGTGAGTCCAAGGTCAAAACAAAGCTTTAAAATTTCTTTTACATGTTTGCACTGACAAAAATCGGAGTCCTGATAGATGTATTTTAATTCTGACGTTAAAGCTTTTACGTCAAATAGATTACTAGTAGTCCTTTTATTCAAGTGCTTCTATTAAGTGTTTGGGGAAATTTTCTTTATATACTGCAAACATTAATGAATTCAACAGCTCAAAAAATGAGAACTCCTGAATGCATTCAAATCGTTCCTTCAAGGCTGTTACAGAGGTATTCAGAATGCTAAGTAAATTTCTTTAAAGTCTGTCACTTTTCCTCTGAGTCTCTTAGTAGGGGGAGGAATGGTCGGACAACTTACTATGTCACATGTCTTTTTAAGAATTTCATTATAACTTTTGTCATTGATTTTTCCTTCCAGAAAACTAATAAAATCATTAATTTTCCATGTCCACTGTCCTGCACTGTAAAATATCAAATAGTTTTTGAGCATTGCTAAGTAATTCTTCAAAGCAGCAAATATAAAACGTAAATAAAAAATCATCTAGTTTTGTAGAAAGGTGTTCAGCCTGGTTTAAACTAGCTTCATCCCACGAGATTTCATCATTCAAAATGCTTTCTAAAGCCTCTTTCAATGCTCCACACTGATGTAATATAACTGATACTGTTCTTGACCGATAGCACAAGCGTTTCACTTAAACTTGGAATGGTAACTTTAAAATTATTGAATACATTATTTTTCTTTGTGCTTGAGGATGTAAATTTATTAAATGCCTTCAAGTGAGAGAAAAAAGTTTGACACCTGGTAAATGATTCGCTACTTTAATAATAACTAAATTCAGTGTGTGCGCATAACAGTGAATGAAATGAGCATATTTTTAACCGCACTGTCTTAGTTTCTCTTACACTCCGTTTAATTCACCAGCCACCACTGCAGCTCCATCATATGTTTCACTAACTAATTTATCTTCTACATTACTAAATGACTGTAAGCACTTTGATATTGTTTGCACTAAACCACCAGCTTTACTGGCTGCACTTACATTGAAAAGACCAATAAAAACGCTCTTTGATATCGTAATTATGAACGTATCTAATAATGATTGATAAATGACACTGAACAGAACAGTCTGTAGTTTCGTCAGCTTGAATCGAAATAAACGGAGCCTTTTCGATTTCTTCGTGAATAATTTTACCAATAACTTTATCAATCGAAGTTATAAGTTATTCTGTGTGGTACTCGAGAACCCAGAAAATCCTGAAGATCCTTCCTTTGCAGCTAAATTACTGGCAAAAACACTGTCTAGCTCTGCAAAATAACTTAAAAGCTCTCTATAATTGCCCTTATTATTACTGTCACTGCTTTCGTCGTGTCCACGAGATGCTAACTCCTGCTTACTTAAATATAAAACAGCATTCACTAAATGCTTCAGATACTGTCTATTTCCATCAACTTTCTGATTGTGATTTTCTCTTTCTATCTCATATGTTCTGCTAATTGCACTTTCAATACTGGTTTTTCCAAAACACTTAGTTTTTTGTTAATAATTTCCAAGCTTTAAAATTGCTAAGGTGAGATGAAGATTTTGCGTGAGCAGCACTGTCACCCAAAATGTTTTCCATACTACGATAGCCTTGATCAGTCCAAGATTGTTTTTCTCTTGGTTTAAACAACAAGCACGGCCAACAATAAAGTTTTTGATTGTCAATACTTCCACATAACCAGTCAATTTGAGAATACCAACTCGTCTGAAAAGATCTATTGCCCAATTTACACGCCAGAACTGGTAAAGGCCGCCCTTTTTGAATTATCAGTTTTTTCTTCGATGCTTCTTCTACTAAATGGCCTCGACTTTAAATCCCTTATAATATCGCCTTCCATAATTAAATTTACAAATTAGGCTACCCAAAATGCAAATACTTTTATATTACATTTCATGACAAAATTCACAAGGATACACAGAACACGAATACTGTAAAGGCCAACTCACACGAAGCCATGTGACAGCCATGACGCAGATGTGACAGATTTTATATAAAATGAACACTTTCCATATGTTGTGTATCAAATATTGCTTTTAAATGTTTAGTAATTCAAGATAATAACATATATTTGGCACAGCAGCAAGTCGTCAGGCAAATACGAATTTGCCTGACTTCGAACATTAAAAACTTGGTTATTCGGTGGATACACAGTAATAAATCAATTAGAATACTAATTAACTTTACGTATAGTGAATATCCAAATGACTTTATAACATTATAAATAGGTCATAAGATTTACATCATAACATGTTCCAAGAGAAACGTCAGGCTTTAAAATTGTTCGCCTAACAAGACGTGGAATTGTACATTTTTATGCGAGTTGTAAGGCTTTGTTTTTTGAGAAGATGTATAATAATACAGCAATAATTAACTTTATGTACAGTCAGAGTGTATATTCAAATAGCTATATAACTTTATTTATAAATCGTAACATGGTCATTATAACATGTTTTATAAAGTAAAGATATCTGACTAAAAATGTTTAGCCACATATCTTCCCTCTCTTCCCGCGTCTCTCTCCCCACCCTCACTGGGGAAATGGGGTTTAGATGATAGATGGATGGATGGAAATTTTTAGCCTGAAAACTTGACGAGAGATGGGATTGTGTATTGTTAGGTTTTTTATGTTAGTTTTTCAAGTCCTGTAGCAAGAGAAATAACAGGTCAAGCTCAGCCTGACCTGCCTGATCCCCTCCGTCGCCACTGATATATATATATATATATATATATGAACATTATTTCACGAAAGTAACACGTGAAAAATATTTATGATGAATAAAACCACGAAGGAAAGGAAACACAGAATGGTGCTCAAGCGCTTTCATCTAATGACATCCTCAGGAACACTGAAGTACATAAAGAGTTACAACCTATATATAGTAGGGTGACAATAAAAATCGAAAGTTGGAGTTTTTTATTGGCCATTTGTTCATTGCTGCTACTACATGAGAAAACAATGTACTGTAAATATTAGGTCATTCAGATAATATTTAAGGGTGTCTCAAGTGAGGTAAATAATTCTCCTTATAACAAAAATTAATTATTCATTACCTAGTAAAAATAAATTAATATTTTTTTAATTAATGTAAATAAACGTTAGTTTTAGTTCATAAGGTTTAAGTGCAGGCGTACTCCAATCGTAATAAGTAAATAATATATTTACTAAATATATTCCAGGGTGTCTTTCATTCAATTGTAGACCACCCATTAATTCTTGCTTTTCCTCAAGCCATACCCCTTTTTCAATGTACCAGGCTGAGACTTCCTATGATCCTCAACAACCTGCAAGAGATGTTGGCGCTGTTCTTCATTCTTCGTAATCTTTGTATTGAAGCTGGATCAAGGCAATTCCCCTCTCTGCCATGTCATTGACGACTTTTAGTCCTTCAACTATTGTCAAACCAGTCTTGAAATCTTCGTCGTCCGGCCAGGTCTCTGGTTCCTTGGACAAGAAACCATCATTAATTTTTAGAAGTTCAAAGAGAAGCTTTGATCCTTTCGAGGCAAAGTCCGAGAGCTGCTTTGTTGAAATGGAAGAAACAGCAGGTATTGGGGCTCGCTTTGGAGGATCTTCAGCAGCTTCTTTTTCGAGGATTGATCGAGCGATATTCTTTTTCGTCGTTGCATTGATACCTTTATCAAAGAGTGCGAGACCAATCAAGTACTCGCTGAGGTACCATAAGTGACGACCGAGGACACTAAGGCAGGATGCTGAGATCTTTTCATCGTGGTACTTTGCTAGGTCTTGAAGAAGCTTCAAATCGTTCGCGGGAGCAGATGAAGGACTGCTGGCCGTGAACCACGCGCTGACATATAACTCCAGGGCAAAAAATACAAATCGTTTTAAGCCAGACATTTCACGAGTTGTAAGTCTGAACTGATGGGAAAGCAGCAGGATTTTTAATGAATAAATTACTTTTGCCATCCAACGTGCTCGGTGAAGTGCTCCAGGTCGCCGAAACCTAAAGTTAGGTAAATTACCTCCAAGGATTGTAATCGACAACTCCAAGAATTCACGGTAATCATCCCTCGGCTGATGTTTTGTCAGATATAGATTCCAGCAAGCGATCAGTTCTTCTCGATTCTCATTCAGACTCGATGGAAGGTCTGACAGGGTCTTGCACTTATCTTGGCAAATTGTATTCCACGTCTCTTTGAAGCGGGAGTATAGGAGGATATCTGGACCAGATGAGATGATGGTCCCATGCATTCCATGTACGCCTTCTCAACGACAAGTTCTAGGATGTGATGGCGACATGCAAGGTATAAGAGTCGGCGGCCGAGTTTCTGCTCCAAAATTACGCATGCCCCAGACAAGTAACCAGTATTTGAAGCTGTAGTGTCGAAGCTCATAGCTGATACCTTTTCTGACACATTCCATTCTTTGAGCGCAGCATGTACCACCGAGGCGATGACCTCACCCGTTCCTGATGTCAGCTTAGGTACACCCAAGAGCTATATATATATATGTATAACTTTAATAATATAATATTTAACTTTATAAAAATTAAGTAATTCAATAGTTCAAGTGTTTCAAACCTCTTCGTGCAACACCCAAAACACAAGTGAGAGATTTGGTTAAATATTTCTCAAGTTTATTGACCTTGGCTACTTTCGATCATACCACAAAGCGTGAGAACGGAAGCTACACTTGAAAAAATGTGTCAGATTGATGAATTTTAGTGTTGACTTTTAGGATACTCAGATATTACATGTAAGGAGCTCTGAATGAAAAAAACGTCACAATTTCTTAATTATTATGATCCTTATTTATTTTTTTACGATTTTTTTTATTCTCCTGCGGGCCCCCAGACACCAGGGCCCCGGGGCACTGTCCCCCCCTGACCCCCCCTCTCGACGGCCCTGTATATATATTTATATACTCGTATATATATTATCATAGGAAATCAAATTCAGTTCCAAATTTATATAATTTAAACATCAAACTATGCCAACAATTAATGAAACTTTTCTAGAACAATTTCCAATAATAATATAATCAATGTATCAAAATAAAAAATATTACCTTAGATATCTTAAAAGAATCGGGAGAGAACTTCTAAGCGTTGTTTTCAGTCAGGCAGTCGTATGCAAAATGAACTTGAAGCACCAAAAGCTGATCATCCAAAGATTGATACACATCATATTATTTAACGATTTATTTATGAAAATTTTAATTTAATGAAATAAATTAATCGATTTGCATAATCTATAGTATGAAATAAAGGAAACAATTCTATTAAATTATATAATACACTTGCATTCTCGAAACATTTTTGTTTTTGAAGCGTTGTCGAAACTCGTTCATTCTTGAAATTTCTTCCGCGCGACAGTTTCATTCATGTGACTCGAGGCACCCCTAAATGCTTTCCGAATTCCATGAGATTTCGTCTACGGTGTTTCCTCATAGGGTGGCAGCATTGGACAAATGGCCGGCAAATTTTTTTGAATTTCAAATTTTATCCCTATAAGAAGTTGTCATCCTATATATAGGTTACAAAAAATATATACTGTATATATAAAAAGAATTAAAGGATTGTGGGAGGAGCATACAAATTTGTAAAGAAAAACTACCGATTTTAGCACTTTGCCCGAATCCAACACAAGATGAAATGAATTGTTTCCAACCAATGTTATAGTTAATTAAAAAAAATAATAATAAATTGAAAAATAAAAATAAAACTTGTAAGAGGAGCATACAAATTTATACTGGAAATCTGCCCAGGTTTTAGCACTCTGCCCTTCTTTTCTAAGTCCGATATATATAAAAATAAATTGAAAAATAAAAGTTATTAGAGAAGCATACAAGTTTACCAAAGGTTTAGCACTCTACCCTTTTTGTCTAAATCCGTTCTGAACGAATTCAAAACAACGGGATCGAGTTGAAAAAGACCTTTGCTTATGTTGAAGTTATTTGTAAGTTGGATAATGGCAGACTCAAGAATATTTCTATTAACCATGTTGCTAGAGTGAAACAAAACTGAAGCATTATTCCAATCAATACAGTGGGATAACTCTGACAAATGGACAAAAAGGGCACTGGACGACTGTCCCGTTCTAACAGAATATTGATGCTGTTTTACACGTATGTGAAAATCCTTTCCCGTCTGACCTATGTAAAAGGAATCACATTGTTTACAACCAATTTTAGAGATAATGCCTGAATTATTGGTAGGGCTATTTTTCACTATGATATTTTTCACAATATTGTTATATGAAAATACTACATTAATATCCAAAAGTTTAAGTACATTAGCAATGCCTGAAAAGCCCGGGAAAAATGGAAGTACTAAAATATTCTTTGACAAAGTACGAGTGTTATTATTCACACGATAGAAGGTTCGTTTTGCCTTGCTGAGACAAGATTCCATAAACGCACGCAGGTGGGTAACACAGATCACTTCCAATACCGTTGATTTTTTCCAATTCGGCATCGATATAGTAGTATGGTGTCAAAATATATGAGTGCAATGTTGTAAGAGTGCCACCCCGCCCCCTTTGTTGCAAGAGTGCCACCTCCACCCCTCTTGTCGCAAGAGTGCAACCCCCCTTTGTTGCCAACCCCCAACCCCCTTTGTTGCAAAAAAAAGAAAAAAGAGAAAAAAAGAAAAAATTCCCCCCAAAGGGGCAGAAAGAGAGAGAGAGAGAAAGAGTACCGGCCTTTGTTGCCAACCCCAAAGTGGCAAGGGGCATGCAACTTGGAGGCGGAGTTCTCCCCCAAGCTATTCCCCCCAAAGGAGCAGAAAGAAAGAGAGAGAGAGAGAGAGAGAGAGAGAGTACCAACCTTTGTTGCCAACCCCAAAATGGGATTGCAAGGGGCATGCAACTTGGAGCGGAGTTCTCCCCCAAGCTATTACCCCCAAAGGGGCATACCTAACCTAAGAGGCCTCTATGGGAGAGAAGGGGTTTCCTCACCACCCAAAGGGCCAGAAAGAGATAGCAAGAGAGGAAGAGAGAAAGGAAGAGGAGGGTCTTTGCTCGGCGGACTGCCGATCTCATATGGATCCGTCGTCCAACACCCGGCCTCTTATAGTGCCCCTAAGCAGGCAGTTGGCTTAGGCCGCCAGTGCCTCAAGCTAAGTGCTACAGTATGCTAAATAGGTCCGGGCACCCACCCCAGACTAGGTCAGCTCTGTTGCTGGGCCGTACACCTCAGACAAGCGCCAGTGCCACCCAGCTGAACCATACAATTATCCAACCAAATAAAATATATAATTGTGTACAAGGAACCAATAAAACGACGTTACATCAATCTGTTTCTAAAGGGAGATTTTAACCCTGTAACTTATACTTTTGTTAACTATGTCTTATATATATATATATATATATATATATATATATGATCCGGCTAAATGAATATTAAAAAAATGTATCGCTGTGTTTTGTCTTTTATTATAACTTATTTAAATCCATTATTTAACTTTTCATAAATTTTGTAAATGTACAGGTAAAGGCGTGTTTTATGACGTATCTTTCGTGAATATTAAAAAAATATATCGCTGTGTTTTGTCTTTTATTATAACTTATTTGAATCCATTATTTAACCTTTCATAAATTTTGTAAATGTACAGGTAAAGGCGTGTTTTATGACGAATCTTTCGTGAATATTAAAAAAAATATATCGCTGTGTTTTGTCTTTTATTATAACCTATTTAAATCCATTATTTAACCTTTCATAAATTTTGTAAATGTACAGGTAAAGGCGTGTTTTATGACGTATCTTTCGGATCAGTATACGGGGCAGGAGTTAATATTATATTTGTGGTACATCTACAGATTAAATTACCGGTCCCTGATGACAAAAGCTACCTCTATCTGCCTAACAAATGAATATTCCAGGTATAGGGTTTCATTTTATGCACAAGCTTTCAGTATATATATATATATATATATATATATATATATATATATATATATGTAGGAGTTCTCAACAGAATATAATTTGTTATTTATTCTATTTTTAAAACCAATTTAGCCTATCACACAATATGCGGGATGTTCTCAGGTCGAAGATCACGAATCTTCAACCACAAATGAGCCGTATGGCTGATAGCGTTCGCGATACGCACAATACAACACAGAAAAATAGAGAAAAATATTCCAAACTGAATTATACCAGAAGGGCAGAGAACAATACAAATTCTGGAAACTTGTAAACACATTTCCTTCCGGAAAATAATCAGAGATGGGGCACAATAGAACCGTATATCTCGACACTACCCAAACAATACACACACACACACACACATATATATAGATATATATATATATATATATATACACGGTTTAATTGTTAACATTTGTAGAAAAGCTTTTGCCAACTGGGAAAAGGCACGTTTTATATCGGTAAATGCGGACAAAGCTTTGTTCTACCCGTCAAAAGGTCAGAGGTCCACCTTTCGCCGAATATGATTGTGTTAATGACAAACAAAGCCCCATTCTCTCACAATATGCAGGTGTCTCTCAACCAAACCTAAATAAACAAATCTTTTCGAAATCCAGGAATACGTGAATGAACCGGTATATCCGACATACGGATCTGATGCCCCACCCAGACCTAGTGATGGTCTGCCAATCACCGTCCAGGAATACCTGAATGTTCTCGTTTTTGAATATGCATATGCCTAAACCACGCCCTACCCTTCGTGGCTCCTGCCATTCATTGCTCGTGAAAAGGGAGCGTTACTCTCGGGTTGGTTGAAAATGCTTGACCAAGTCCTAAACTCAGCCCCAATTCTCGAGGCGACCCAATAGGAAGCTGTGGACCCCGCTTGTGGGTGTCACATATACCCATTATAAAATGGGGCACTTCGCCGCGTGGAGTCAGTTTTTCGTACAACTTGCTGCAACACACGAATCATGTCTGAAAGCTATAACTCCCCTGCCCTCATTGAAGAAAGCGATATTTACGGTCAAATAGCACTTTTTCTATTCAACACCTTAGGACAGAATGAATTATTCTCATGTCAGAACATTGCTGAAAATTGTGACGAACTGCGCGAATCCACAATCAATTCAGTTGAGATGTAAGTAGCTTACATATATATATATATATATCTCATAAACACTGATGAGGTGTCATATTAAAGGCTTTGAAAATTAATTTGTGCGGCCTTCCATTTATATTTACCTTTTAATATATATATATATATATATATATATATATATATATATATATATATATATATATATAGCGTAAACAGTGATGAGATATCGAGAAGCTTGATTGTTTTCAAGTCCATATTTTTTAGAATTTATTCAATTAGTTACGTAGTAGTCTGCAGCTTTCACGTCTCGCTTCTATATCCCAGTTCAGTTAACTTGTCGCAGGCATTTATTTAATGCATATTCCCACATGTAAATGTATATATATATATATATATATATATGTGTGTGTGTGTGTGTGTGTGTGTGTGTGTTGTTTGGGTAGTGTCGAGATATATGGTTCTTTTGTGCAGATAAATTATACTCATTGATTTAACCGGCTCTTTTCTCGTTTATAATTATAACCTGGTAGTTAATCACTATTAATTAGATTTATAAGACCCATTACAAACACGTTTTGAAAATAGTTTATCCCTTATTCACGATCTATATATATGATGTATATGGTATGTTTATATTTCTTGTATAGCTAGGTTTTTAGAAATATTAAACTTTTAAGAAGTGCATTCGTTTTTAAAAGTAATTTTAGCCATCACTTTTAATCGCCTCAAATCCATGACAATTATTTTAATTACAGGACCGCCACGGAGTTAGACCGTGTTATAAACACTTTCGGCGAAAGGAGAACGAGTGCTTCGCCGAACAGTCCGCCCAGCGGTGCAGAGGTTACAGTAATGAATCACAGTCAGCCAAGCGAGCCCGAATTTGCAGACGAGCTAATGTGTTTTGATACAATTTGCTGTTAACCTAACCTAACCTAGTCGTTATATCTGTTTGTTTTCTAAAAATTATAGGACGCTCTCCAGATAGTTTGTTTTTAAAAAAACTACTCAAAACTTTTAAGATTTGCATACGTTTTGAATAATGTGCTTAGTCATTGCCTAATGACTCGTGTGTGTGTATATATATATATATATACGCACATCGTGGACACACTCCTTCGTCGTTATATCTGTTTACGCTTCCAATTTGCTGTTAACCGAGCCTAACTTTATTTTAATTTATAAAACACCGTGATATTGCGAAGTGAAATAACTTAGCCTAATCCAACCTAACAGGGTGTAAACTAACCTAGCCAAAACTAACCTATCTTAACAGGGTGTAAACTAACCTAGCCTAACCAAACCTAACCGGGTGTAAACTAACCTAGCCTAACCAAACCTAACCGGGAGTAAACTAACCTAGCCTAACCAAACGTAACCGGGTGTAAACTAACCTAGCCTAACCAAACCTAACCGGGTGTAAACTATCCTAGCCTAACCAAACCTAACCGGGTGTAAACTAACCTAGCCTAACCAAATCTAACCGGGTGTAAACTAACCTAGCCTAACCAAACCTAACCGGGTGTAAACTAACCTAGCCTAACCAAACCTAACCGGGTGTAAACTAACCTAGCCTAACCAAACCTAACAGGGTGTAAACTAACCTAGCCTAACCAAACCTAACCGGGTGTAAACTAACCTAGCCTAACCAAACCTAACCGGGTGTAAACTATCCTAGCCTAACCAAACCTAACCGGGTGTAAACTAACCTAGCCTAACCTAAACTAACCGTGCGTAAACTAGCCTAACCTAACATAACCGCAGACAGTGTATCTCAACGCAAACAAATCTCATTTATTAGCATTGAATAACAATATTTTCCCCCTTTTAAATAACGCCGATGTTAGGGCACAAAACGAGTTACCGCATCCAATTTCATGACATTTATTTTACTTGCAGGAACGATTCCGAGTTAAGGCATGTTATAGCAACTTTTGACGAAATGGGGGCGCCATCCCCCAACCATCCCAGTGATCCAGATGTCGTTGTATTGGGACGGGGTGAGGAGTGCCAGAGCATAGAGACGGTCTTGTAAGTATTTTTAGATTACATGGCACGTTTTTACTTTTCATGTGGATGCTTAAACGTTAAGTTATAGGCAAATTGAAATATTCGCGCGTAAACACTGATGAGGTGTCATATTAAAGGCTTTGAAAATTAATTTGTGCGGCCTTCCATTTATATTTACCTTTTAAATATATATATATATATATATATATATATATATATATATGTATGTTTATATTTCTTGTACAGCTAGGTTTTTAGAAACATTAAACTTTTAAGAAGTGCATTCGTTTTTAAAAATAATTTTCTCTTTATTTTACAGGAGCGAAACGGAGTTAGAAGAGATTATAAAAACTTTTGGAGAAAGGGTGGCGAAGAAGTGGTATCCACACCACGCTGCGAATCAGATGTCATGGTATTGGCACACAACGCTCATCCGAATGCGCTGTCGTCGCAGAGATTATGTAAGTATTTTTAGGATATTAACAAAACAACATTATTTTCATTTATTAAACATGTACAAAAAGGGGCAGCGCCCAATTCTTAATTGTTACAAATGTATATACAGATTTACACAATATAGAGCTTACAAATTACAGGGGGTTGCAACATGTGGGAATTTTTTTTTATCTGTCTGCATACATATTTATCGTTCATATTTGTGTCACACAAATCGAATAATTTTAAAAATTCACAAATCCCTTCCCGCGCGACATGTGTATGAGAAACAAGATACAATATAGCCCACATGTTTCACTGTAAAAGCTTTGAAATTGATATGGGGCCCAAATTATCTCAGGCACACGTAATTGCGCGATAAAATTTACGATTGTCGAGTCATGCCATGGGGGAGCCCGAGTGAATCGAAGTAATACATTCTTTCCTTAGTTTTAAAATAAATCGCAAACCAGTGAATTCCCTCGCCACCCGCAATGTCGGTGTTAACGATTGCCCCGTGCCAGTTTCTCGTGCTAGGCGGCTTCATTATTTCATTCTTTGCAAAAACCCCGATAAATTTGGAACGCGCGAAACAGTCACTTTTCATCACTCTCTGGAGTGTATTTGCATCCATTTTAAAAATCTGTGCTTATGTTCGGAAACGTCCAGTTCTATTAGGGACTGTGTTTCTAGATACATTAGTACACTAATAGGCGTCTGTAGGCTTGGCGAAATCCAAACGCACTGAAATCGCACCGGTCTGCTGCGGGTTTAAATGGGTACTTACGCCAGCAGTCAAGTCAGGCGTAACGTCAAATGAGTAAATATTAAACTGTTCCACAAATTCTTTCTGTGTTAGGCCGATTCCAAGTTCGTCACACACCCCTGTGTTATGGGCTAAACTGCTGTATGCTCTCGCGCAGAGCGGGAACACAGCATCTGACGAGTAGTCCATATTCATTGTCCCACCCAATGCGACGCCATTGATATATAAAGTAATATTTTTAAGCCCAAAATTTTCAAACTTCAAGGCACTCTTTTTATAATCCCCATTCGTCGAAGCGTGGTCTTGCATCCCAATTAAAATCCTTTTAGGCAGTACTCCAAGAGCGATGTTTTCTATCTGTTTCGATGCCAATCCTGTGGGGATCGTGTACAGTTTGATCTGTACCCTGTTAATTGGGTATTTCACTGTGGTGTGTAACAGTTCTTTCTCAATTTCTATATGTTTCGCGGAACTTAGTTTCACTCGGCGTATACGCAAATATGCCTCCATGATATGGATCACAACAGGTTTCGCGCCTTCTTCTTGGTCAGCGCCCAGATTTATACAGATCTCAGGGCTCGTGCGGGTAAGCTTCAATTTCATATCTACCCCGTTCATAAGCAACTTCTCCTGGAATGTAAAGTCCGTGTGCAGGCGTCCAAAACATTCATATCTTTTTTTTAGAATTTTTAAATTTATCCTTTATACTACCCTCATCTTTAGTGTGGTAATACCCCTCGGCAGATAAAAAGGTATCCTTCGCTTCTTTTGAAAAGTTGAGGACATTTTCCAGATACGATCGTAGGTGGTAGTACCCCGTGCCTGCCGAGATGTTAGTCTGATTTAAATATACGTCACACTGGCTGAATATGGTGTGCAGAAAGTTTGTTTCGGGGTATGCAGCATAATTATCATCGCAATCCGTTCCATCAGAATGAGCTATGCGTAGTTTAGTGTACATGTCCATACAACTGGATCAAAAAAGTAAGGGCCTGAGCTGGGTATCACGAACTCTATAGGGGCACTGGGTGAACTAATCGTGTTTAAAGGGTTAATTGTAATAAAGTCACTGTGCTCAATAGAAACTTGAGTTGGAGGCAGCTCAAAGAGGGATAGCTCCGATTTACAGCACTGTGAACTGCAAGGATGAATGAAACGTGCCATGGTGAGTTAGAAACAGTGCCACCTCCCCCGACGAGTATCAGTCAATCTATGATTCGTGAGAGTAGCGTCCGCAGTTTATATCAGTTAAAAAAATGATCGGTCATAGTTCTCATACGCTTAGAACACTTCTTTTTTGGCGCCCTTTTACGTTTAATACCACGGGACCCCTTCTTCTTCCTAACAGTTCTCTTCTTTACACCACGTGTTGGTACCCCCTTCTTCCTATCAATTCTCTTCTTTCCTCCGCCACGCATTTTTCTCTTAGCATCTTTGATGATTTCATCCCGTGTACGTTTTAAATGTTTTTTTAGAGCTTCTTTAGGTTTAGTTCCCGCGAGCATTTCCTCTGCTGCGTTAAAACCTGTTTGTAACGCCTTCCTCCCAAGGTACCTAGCCCCCCTCTTCAGTAGTGGTACAGCTGTGCGCAGTATGGATGAAAAAATGGACCCAAGTCCACTACCACGCTGGTATCTCACCCCTCGGTATACCGTGAATGGTTTCCTGGACATTATAACTCAGTGCGCGAAAGTGTAGCTTCACTGTTAAGCTCCCGTCACCGAATGGGAAATTTTTACCCTCAATCGTTCTTATATATATTGAGATATTAGTTATTAGATTAGTTGAGACAATCACATAATGGGGTCTGTCATATGTAATACTCAAGCTCCTCCTCTATGGTTGGGAATGTGCGCTACGCGCAGCAGTCGTGCCTGGGTATCCCCAACAAACTGGTGTTCCGCTATATTGCTGTAAATATAGCACATGTCTGGAGGCTGAGAGCTTACATCCAATTTCTCCATCTTCAGCTGATACACTAAGTTGGACAAGTCATCCGGTGCCTCGTGAAAGGTGTCTCTTTGGAAGGCTGCTCGATAACGCCCCTCGGTTATAATTTTGAACACTCTTCCGTCTTTAAGATTTCTGTTAGCCTTTGATTTTAGCATTAGAGTATGTGCAGTGCCTCCTCTGTTTACGATTTCGTATATTAAATCATTCGTAAGGTGTGAGTTTTTTAAACATATGTTTAAGTCTCTCACAACATCCTCAACCGAACCATAGCGGCCCGGTCCTAGTGTCACAGTTGTACTGAAAAACTGTGCGACCTTAGTCCGGGCGATACGTATAGTTTCATCCCGAGTTACCCCGGCTTTTGCACACTCATCACAGTTTCTAAGAATTGTAAAAACGGCATCTTTATAATCAATATTTAAAAAGACGGTATCCAGCTGAATTTCACATATCCCCACCTCATACGAATCACGGCCCAATTCAATGGGACCATGGAGTTCTGTTACAAAATTGGCTAGTGTGTTGTTAGGGTGTACAGACAGGGACGATGAGGACGGGAGCGTGACGTAGAAATGGTTGGGGGCCATGCTGCATACTAATTAAGCTTCATGACTGCATCAGCTTTTATATAGGTATTGAAGCTTTCTGGGTAACCTAGCCACTTCACCAGGTACATTTTTCTCTTTCCTGTACCTTTGGTTGCTAAAATTTTCTCAATTTTAAACACATTTTTTCCTAAATTAAATGCCACTTTCTGAAGTTCCTCGCGGTAAAAACCCCGAGATTTCTTCCCCATTCAAATCTTCAACGTAATACATCATTATCTCGCCTTTAGGCCTCATAGCCCTAACTTTAAAAATCTCGCGTGTCCATCCTTGCTCAAAACCCTTCGCGAATTTATTTCCCGAACGTGACAACCTTACATAATCATTGATTTTGAAACGCACAGATTGTGGTGGTGGTGGTGGTGGTCCATCACTTCTCGGACGCTGCCTCTTTCTAAAACATCGTTAGGCGTTGTACCGATCGTACGGTGGTGTGAGCGGTTGTAGGATGAAGCCAGTGAATCGAGAACGTTTATATATCTGAGCGTGCTTTTATGTGTAAAATAACGGTGCATGCGTTCCTTTATGGTACGTTGAACTCTTTCAGCTAAAGATGCTTTATGTATAGAGTTGGAAGTGTAATAGCTGATATTAAACTCTGACAACATGTTCTGAAAAGCTCGCCCTATAAATTCTTTCCCCATGTCCGTACAAAAATAGCCTGGAATCCTGTTTTCTTTCAACATCAGTGTTTTGGTCGCTTTAGCGACTGTTTCAGGCGATTTATTTTTCAGGGGAACTAGCCACAGGTATCTAGAGAATACATCTATTATGAATAGGATGTAGCGGTAACCATCGTTGTACACCGAATATCTTTGCATGTCTGTTAAATCTGCCTGCCAAATAGAGTCAATCGAAGCGGCTGTTGTCTTTGCTGTTTTAAACCTTTTTCTCACCGGTTTATGAAGTGTGTAAGCATCCTGGGCACGCAAAAATCTCTCAACATCCTTTTTCCTTACACCATAAGTACCTCTGTACAGTCTATTAACGCCACCATAGGATGCAGGGCTAGAAATGTCATAATAGTGCTTACTTAATACGTTAGCCATTTGCGTATTTTAGAGGCACGTGGATAAGGTTGGCCTTCTACTCTCTTCTTTCTTCTCTTCAGAGACACTACAGCTGTTGTGGGTGAAGGTGTACTCAGTTGTGACACGTGCGATGCATGCTCCAAGTCTTTTAACCTATTCAGATTACCTATCAATGTTTTGGGGACATTTATTTGGTGTAGTCTTGCCTTAATATGCCTCCATCCTGTTGGTGATGGCCTGTCCCACTTTCTCACCAGATCATGAACAATATCAACGATATTGGACCCTTGCACTCTTGATCCATCAACAATGACCTCGCTTGTGTCTGCCCACTGTATGACAGGGTCCTCACTTAATAGATTATAAAGACTTAACCCTTTATTCCTCAATGTATGGGGGAGGCTGTTTTTTAACACATGTTCGATGTGCTGTGTTCCGCTACTCTTTGGTTGCTCAGGCCCTGTACCACTATGCTCAGCGCTACTCGAACTGTGCCTCACGGGGAGCTCTGTAGGATGTTTATAATCTTCGTACTCATGAAGAAATTTCTGCAAAGCCTCTTGATACAAAACCCTTTTCTCATCATGCGCCTTTTCACTGTTTAATAGGGATAGTAGCTCACTCTCCATTGTTTTAAGCCTACTTTTACGGGGCTCTAGAGTAGCGTCTGGGTTCCTTTGTAATGAAGCATACAGCTCGTGCGGGATCACAACCATCTTCGTCATTATATTAATCTAGTCAGTAAAGGCCCCAAAATTGAAAATAACATGGGTAGGAACGAACCGCCTCTTTGTACAATAATACACTTTTTCTTACCCACAGTCTGACTTTTATGGGTGAGCGTACGTATTATGTTCTTGTAACGACGTAAGCAAGCCTTCTGACAGGATTTCATTGGAACATTACATTTTATAACATTGAGGCAGATTTCGCAGATGCATTTTAAAAAGTCAGAGTCGATATTTTTTAACAAGCATCTGCTGCAACGACCGAGGCAGTCATTGATAGATTTTTATTAATTCGCGGTATTTCTTTAGCCTATTCATCATTCTGGAATGTACACGTTTCAGGCTCGTTTGGAAATGTGACCTCTTTATAAACCTCCCAAAACTCCTTACGCTGACTCGGGAACATTTGACTGGCTAATACCCCAATTTGTGACACATCTCTACGTTGAGCGAATAAGACTAGATATTGCGTATTTAACGATACATCGCGCATGTATCAATTTTTGAAAAATAGATTCTGATTGATGAAGAACACCCTTATGTTAAGGTGGTGGGAGAATACTGTAAATGTCTCGGCAAACGTTTTATCCATCTCCAATATGAGGTCATCAATTATGATGAGTGTATGCTCATTTCCCTTTAGTGAATTAACGTCATAGACCCCCTTATGGAACAAAACATCGTCCTGGTACTCGTTGAACACTGATTGGTATGTCGAATAGCACCATATAACTTTATGCACAAATTTTGAGAACATTTCACCCTTTTCTTTAATAATTTTAAGCATAAACACCGTTTTACCTCATTCTGTAGGTCCAGATATAATACATGTGAATGGGCTCGTGAATCTGAATTTTTCTACAGCATCCATTTCTAACAAGTCACACCCCTAAGTGACTCATTTACAGAATATCACAAATAACGAGTTCTGCTCTTTATATTTTGTTTTCTTCTTCCCGTGAATGACGACGATGTACAGCCCACCATCATCGACATCACGGGTGAATCCATTGGCCGTGCATCTACAGGGCCCATACCCTCAACGGCGGCACGCTCAAAGCGGCGACACGCTGAAGAGTCCTCCACGTCAGGTATAAAGCACGCGAAATACGTGCCGGTTGAGGGACAATCCGCGGTGCAACCCCAGCCCTCAACGTCTTACGCTACCAAACCTACATCAGCTTCCTCAGCCCCTTATACATCCTCCACAGGCCCCACCCGTTCTGTAGAGTCTGCTGTAATAGACCCCCAACCCTCTACGTCTTACGGCGCAAACAACACAATACTAACTTCCTCAAATAAAAATTATATACCCTTACACTTGTTCAAGCCCTTGTACATCCCCCGCAGCAGCTTCTCGCTCTGTTGAGTATGGCGTTGAGTATGGACTACGTCGCGTTGTAGAGCGCATTGTAGAGTTTGCCCTTCAGAACCGCGACGAGCGTGAAGTCAGAACGAATCCGTCCTTCGGTTTCGGCTCAGATGATAACGATGTAGATGATTTTTGGGTGGTAGCGCCATTTAGACGTTTGGCTGCTGAAGATGTAGAATATATATTAGCGTTTATAATGCAAGCCGCCCAAAGTAGTATAGCATTCAATATGGACAACTTCACGGTAAATATTGACCGTGTATTCCGTGTTGCGGGGCATAGTGCCACACCTTACACACTTAACTTCAATTCTCAGGCTATTTTTAGACGGCATATAAACGTCGATCGTGGTTGCGGCTTTATAGCAGTAGTGTTGGCTCACATGTTTACTGTACAAAATACACAGACCACAAAAATTTGGTTGCCTACGGTCGTGGAACGTGCCCGTAAACTAGCTGTAGACTGTGAACTTGAATTTGACTGTAATATGGGTCCTGAAGAACTGAGAAGGGTAGAGCAGAAAATGAATGTCTGTATAGTTGTATTTGGCCTGGATGATCGTCGTAGGACTGTGTATGTTTTTAAAAGTAGTGTGAGAGATCGTACAAGACCCCTACTTATTTTAGGACTGTCAGGTACAACGTATCTCCCCATCCGTAATATAATGTGCCTTTACGCGAGTTATGATAAAAGTCGAAAATATGGGCGACATCATGATTTGTGTAAGGGGTGTCTCGAGTTTGCAGATGATGTAGTGAAACATTGTAAAGACTGCCACAGTGCCACATGGTATGTGAGCAGTGTAAAAGTCCCAAATGTGAAAGCCGTGTAGTTGAAACTGAGAAGAGGGATTGTAATGTGTGTGGACGCACATTTTTCAACAATAACTGTTTTGATCTCCATAAATCAATTGGCACGTGCAGGAAAATGAGAATCTGTGAATGTGGCATGTTTCACACCTTGAATGGTATCGGAAATTTCAAGCACAAGTGTGACAAAATTCACTGTCCTATGTGCCATGAGAAATATAAGGCGGATGGCGTAAAGCATGTATGTTATATGAAAGACGCAAAGCCTAAAATCAGGCCTTGTATAACTGTATACTACGATATATAAACATATACGAATGCCGAACCAAAGAGGTAGTTCCACATTTACTAGTGAGCCAGACTATCTGCGACGAGTATATGGAGATCGAGTGTGATGAGTATCACAAATGTGGTAAACGGACAAACGTATTTAAAACGAATGTCCACGATAGTCCTGTGAAACTATTTGTGTCCTATATTGTCAAGCTAGCCGACAAGTTCAAAAAAATGACTGTGTATATTCTTGCCCATAACGGGGCAAAATTTGAAAAACAGTTCCTTTATAAGGAGCTGCTCGAGCACGAGTCCTCTGAGATATTTACAGGTGATCCCTTGAAAAGAGGAAAGAAACTTATACAGATGCAAATAATAGGTAATGTGCGATTTAAAGATACATTATTCCCGCCTTGTAAATTAGCAAAGCTACCCAAGGTGATGGGGGTAGCAGCTGAAGTATCAAAAGGATACTTCCCTTACACATTCCTCACTAGCGAGACTTTGAATTACGTGGGGCTACCTCCACCCAAACATTATTTTAACTATGGTTGTATGAGTGCAGATGAGCGTGAAGACTTTGATCGATACTACAACAGTTTTAATGAACGTAATCCTTATAATATAGCTGATGAATGTGAGCGTTATTACGTGAATGATGTGCGCGTGCTTAGAGTATGTTTCCAAGCCTTTAGAAGAATGTACATAGGCCGTTTCAAATGCGATCCGCTGCAAGTCGCAACCACCATCGCGTCACTATGCTTTACGGTGTTCAAGAATAACTTCATGCCTAAAGCCACCTTAACCATTATTCACAGAAACAACCCCCGCAGTTACGGCCACAAGGCTATTTACTGGCTCATACACCTACAGCAGCAGACAGGTGTATACATAAAGCACGCCCGCAACACGGGTGAAGTACCCATTAAGATTAATGGTCGTGTTGTTTGGGTTGATGGACTAAGTGAAAACCGTGTCACTGGTGTGAGGACTGTGTACTCCCTTTAACGGATGCTGGTGGCATGGATGCCCCCGTCCTGAGTGCGGAATCGCCGGAGATATCCACGGTAGATCTCCTGCCGACTGTCTTGCATGGACCCGCACCCGCGATCAATTTATAGGGTCCCAGTTCACTCACAAAGTCTTGTGGGAGCATGAATATGATGCACGGATGGAGACAGACGAGGTGTACCGTGAGAAAATAAACACGATCAAGCGTTCAATGGTGCTGGATCCTCTCAAATGCGGTGACAGCTTGTTCGGTGGACGTACAAATCCCTTCAAGCTATACTTTCCACCTACGGAGGGCGTGAAACTTCACTACTACGACTTCTGTTCTTTATACCCATACGTGATGAAGAACAATCCGTACCCCGTGGGTGCTCCTGAGAAATTGGTGGGGCCTAACCTGCTCTCCATCAATGAATTTTCAAGAAATTTGAATGATCGCTACTTTGAGCTCTCTTTCGTAGACGTGCTCCCCGCTCGCGAATTATGGATGCCGATCTTACCAGTCGTCATTGACCACAAGCTCATGTTTCCCCTGTGCGTGAAGTGTGCGGAAGAGAATAACGGTAATTGTAACCATACACCCCACCAGCGTAAGATCAGAGGCGTATATACAAGTCCTGAGCTGGCCCTAGCCGTACGCCATGGGTATAGAATACTGAAGATACATGAGGTTTGGAGGTTTCAGAGCTACCCAACCTTTTCACACCGTAATAAACGCATTTTTGAAGGATAAGGTTGAGGCATCAGGGTATCCGCGAGGAGTTGACACCGAAGATGAAAAGTCTGCCTATATTCAACGTTACCGCGACCACGAAGGTATACAACTTGATGCGCAAATTGTAAAGAATCCTGGCAAGCGCTTTAGTGCAAAGTTGTGTCTAAACAGTCTATGGGGAAAATTTGCACAGAATACTGGCAAGGGTAACGTTCATTTGGCACAAAGCTATAGCGAAGTCTGGGAATATGCCAACGCACCCGATAAAGAAGTCATGGAAATCGTGAATGTACAGTAGGTAATACTTACATAATAAAGTACAACAACACTGAATTGGCCACAGATACCTCAAGGGTTACAAACATTCCTGTAGCCAGCTTCACAACAGCCTAAGCCCGCATCAAACTTTAAGGTCTATTGCATTCTCTTGGGCAGAGAGTCTTGTATGCCGATACAGATAACGTGATATTCACAGCGAGGGAGGATGAATACATGCCTGCAATTGGTGAATTCCTCGGCGAGCTCACTGATGAGATCAAGGATGAATATGTGGACAATGCATACGCCGACTCTTTTGTCTCAACAGGACCTAAAACTTATGGGGTACGGATGAGGATAGGGAATGAAACGAAATATATCGTGAAGGCGAAGGGTATCACGCGTAACCAAGCGAATCGGCGGGTCGTTAACTTTGATTCGCTGAAGGATCTAGTGTGTTTGGACGATGATGAGGGCGAACGGCCTCCCCATCTAGTTGTATGCACCCACAATTTTCGGGCGCAGAAGCTGGGGGGCGTGAAGGAACTTAGGGGTACAAAGGTAACACCTATAGGAAACGTTACCAGTTACCTGGTACCTATGATACCGTACCCTTTGGTTACCATAAACTTTGATGGGTCTATTGCTAACTTATTCATCACATATATTTGTAAATATATATGTATTGAGAACAATCTTTGATGTGCCTATTGTTAACTTATTTATTGCACGTATTTCTAAATATATACATGCTGATTATTTCATTTATTAAATAAATCATGCATCGACTTGTGTTTCACTTTGCGTGTGTGCGTGTGTACAGTAAAGTTATGCCCCGCCCACTGTAAGACTGAGGACGTGATTCATCCCGTAGCCTGAGCAGACCTCTGTCCCCGCGTTCTCAGTTGACCTCTGTATACCCTTGAGCTCAGACGTGTATTCTCTCCCGCGTAGAAGAAAATGGCCACCTTTAATATCGCGTGTTCAACATTTATGAAGTGGTATTCAGTAAAGGGCGTAGATGTAGTGGATACTGAAAAACTCCCTATCCCAGCCTCCTTTGACTCTTTTAAGGAAGCATTGAATCGTGCGAAGGGCCAGGCTATTCAAATACTCTACGGATATTCTGGCGAGTGGTTGTAGGATTTCACAGTACAGACGATGTACTGAAGTATGTTTTAGAACTAAGCTTTATAAAGACACATGTGCACCGTGTGGTAGAAGAAGCGGCACGCTCAGAAGCTAAACAACAGTTATGGGTAGTGAGCCTTGTGGATGAGTGGTGTGATAAACGGTATTATATCATGCTACACCATGTCGATTACTCATACCCTACGACTGAAAATGTGAATCTCGTTATCATGGACAATCTTAAGTACTTTTAACACTAAATTAATATATATCATGATGAGGTTTGTAGTGAGGTTGTGGCTAAAGGGTTATGTGAGTTTTTAACAGATTTTAGAGATGAGTATCGCTTGTTAAATAAAAAGCTTAAATATGAACATATGTTTCTCTCTAACAGCGCCCCGCAGTGTGAAGATTTTTAGGAGAGATAAAACATTATAAAATGTGCCTAGTTCATGAAATTTACCCTGAGGGAAACTGTCTGGTGCGTATTCGGGGGAGTGGTAGTGATAAAACGTTAAAACCGAAATTAGTTCTTGTACCGGAAAATTTCTCAAAACGCCTACCCAGTATAATGGGGTACAACAATTCATGTTGGGCCAGCTCCGCACAGGTTTCATTAGATTATGGTGCGACTCGCACCTCACGGATCATACGGGTTCGAACAAACCCATTCACGTATCATCAGGGTGAGTCAACCGCCCATCGAACCGTTCCTGCCTGCCTGCGTGCCTCACGCGGCTCATAGTCTCCTCAGAGCTTGCACGAGTGGATGTGCCATAGTCATCTCGATGAATACGATGGAACTCCCTTTGAGAAGCATTCTCAACGCCTCGTACGACGTCTCCGTGACGAAGTCGTTGCGTGTGTTCAGGCGGGAAACCGGCACCATTAACTGTGTGCTTGAAACGAACAGTAGACCTGCGAGCAAGCGCAACGTTATTTATTTAAATCTTGAGGAGATGCATAAAATCTTCGCGGTAGTTGAGAGGTGGGCTGAGGACCGCTATAAAATACCAGCTGACGTAGGTATAATAAGAGAGGTGATTAGTGAAGCCTCCTCATATACCGTTGTTTGTACATTGAGTGTAAATAACAATCAACCATGCGTTGATATACGATTGATGTGGAAGAACACGGCTGATAATGGCGTTCTTGTTCCTACACGAAACCGTTTCATCCTCGACAGAATGTTTGAGATCGTTGGATTCCGTAAGCTGAAGCCTATATTAGACACACGTATCTCAGACATGATTTACTTTGAAAATACTTGAGTACGCTTACACCGCTCTGCTCGACGGATTTGTTGAATGTAGGAATGTGCAGGGAGAGAACGGGCTAGTCTGGATGCGTATTTAAAAGGCTTAGACTCTTCGAAATATCCCGAGCTTTGGTACAAAACGCTTGAGAGGTACAGAGCTGAGCTCGCCTACACTGTCCACCCTGAAGAACTGTACCTCTATATAGTAGATAGCTGCCGTTACGACTTGGAAGATTATTTCAATTGCTGGCTATGCCGGGTGAAGAAGAGTTCACGATTGAAAAGTTCGGTACGTTAAGAAAAAACCCTCGATTGGAAAGGCATGATTATAAGCTTGTATTTAATGACATAGTTAACGATGACTTTTTGCGCGTGCTTTTGATTGCGTTCTAGTGGCGCTTAAAGGAACTTACCTGCCGAGTGTAAAGTAGGTACAAAAATAGTGTTGAATGATATGAAAGCCATTTACATCGAATATAAACCGCCGTATCAGTTAAGCGGCGAGGTGTGCTTGAGCGGTTTTACCACATCGTGCAGAGTAATGCCGATGTTGATGTAGCATGAATCAGCATTGAATTTACCGTTTTGTACCATAGAACGTAAAGACAATATATGTATTTTTACTGTAATATTTTGCTAATACTACGTTTTGTACGATTATATATAATTAATATAAATATATATTTTTCTAATATTTGGCTAATACTATGTTTTGTACAATTATATATAATTAATATAACTATATTTTTCCTGTACTAATATTTGATTAATACTTTGATTTGTATGATTATATATTTTCCATGTTTTGTACGACTATATATAATTAATATAAATATATTTTCTAATATTTGGTTAATACTGTGCTTTGTATGATTATATATTTTCCATGTTTTGTACGACTATATATAATTAATATAAATATATATTTTTCTAATATTTGGTTAATACTATGATTTGCATGATTATATATTCCTCGTTCTATTATTTGTTCATATAAATATCCTATTATATAACCATTAATTAATAAACAGAGCGTTGTAATGGTGTTTTATTTATTCCTTGAACACGTTTATATCATTTTCTAAAACAGAGTAATTGAACAGATAAGTAACGAGGCTGACAGCTCAGCCAACTGTAACATAAACTTATTTAAAATAAATAACGAATCTGGCAACTCAGCAGCCAGTTGACTGAATAATAATTATATATATGGCGTTGTCTGTCAACTCAGCAGCCGGTTGACTGAATAATATATAGAACAATTAAATATTTAATGCTATCTGGCAACTCTGCCAACTGGCTGATTAAGCCAACTGGCTGAATAGGGGCATTATAAGAGGCCGGGCGCTGGACGACTGAGTCATATGCGTCCGACAGCTGTCGGATGAAGGATCTCCTCTTCCTTTCTCTCTTCCTCTCTTGCTATCTCTTTTTTCTGCTCCTTTGGGGGGTGAGGAAACTCCTTCCTCCCCAAAGAGGCGCCCTTAGGATAGGCATGCCCCTTTGGGGGGTTCAGCTTGGGGGAGAACTCCGCCTCCAAGTTGCATACCCCTTGCAATCCCATTTTGTGGTTGGCAACAAAGTTTGGTACTCTCTCTCTCTCTCTCTTTCTGCCCCTTTGGGGGAATTTTTCTTTATTTTCTGTTTTCTTTTTTTCTTTTTTTTGCAACAAAGGTGGTGGGGGTGGCATTCTTGCAACAAGGGGGTAGGGTGGCACTTTTGCCACAAAGGGGGTGGGGTGGCACTCTTGCAGCATTACGTAACATTATGCAATATTATGCAACATTCCACTCATACATTTTGACACCATACTACTGATGTATTCCGGACTGGCGATCCTAAGGGCGCGGAGAAACATTGAAGAAAAAAATGTCCTTCTTAGTGGGGGTGTCATGTCCCGAGTAAAAGTGTACGTAGGACAAATTGTTTTTTTTTCCGATAGATACTAAACTTAAAATCTGGGCTTTCCCTATGTACACGCACATCCAAAAACGGGATTGAGTCGTCTTGTTCCACTTCAAAAGTAAACTTAATGGAGGGGACTTGATCATTTAACTGAAGGATGAAGTCATCCAGGTCACGATTCATGGGCCAGATACACAAAATATCGTCGACGTACCGCAACCATGGGATGCTAACCCCCAGGATTCTCGGAATGTAAGTAATTTCGAAAAACTCCATATAAATATTGGAGAGGAGGGGCGACAAGGGGTTGCCCATGGCCATCCCAAAAACTTGTTGATAATACTCGTTATTGAAAGTGAATTTACAGTCTTTGATGCAAAGCTTAATAAGTTCCAAAACAATGTGTGCAGGTAGTGGCAGGTCATACTTATATAATTCTCGGGAGAGAAAGTCAAGCATATCGTCAATCGGCACTTTTGTAAACAATGAACAAACATCAAAACTGATCAATCTATCGTTGGTTTCAATACGTGCATTATTCAATTTTTCAGTAAGATCCATGGAATTTTTTACATGTGAATCAGAGATAGTTCCGAGAATGGGGGACAAGACTTTGACAAGCCATTTCGAGTTTATAAGTAATAGAGCCCACCGAGCTAATAATAGGGCGCATAGGGTTGCCAGGTTTGTGGGTTTTAATAAGACCGTAAAGGTAGGGAAGAGAAGGTGAAGTAGATATGAAAAGCGGAATTAAGTCCTTATGATCTTTGAGAATGCGTTTCAAGCCACTATTGAATGATTTGATGACGTCATCCTGCTGGTTCTTCCTAAGTTTGCTGTATGTGGCGGGGTCCTGGAAAAGCTCGTTCATCTTTCTGATGTAGTCCACTTTATCCATAATAACTATGGTGTTAGCCTTGTCTGCTGTAGTAATATGGAGCTCACCATCTTTTTTTAATTGTGAGAGGCTATTGCGAAAACGTTTAGGAAAGTTATCTTCGTAAGTACTATTCGCCGCAGATTTCCAGTATAAATTTGTATGCTCCTCTTAAAAGCTTTATTTTTATTTTTCAATTTATTATTTTTTTTAATTAACTATAAAATTGGTTGGAAACAATTCATTTGATCTTGTGTTGGATTCGGGCAAAGTGCTAAAATCGGTAGTTTTTCGTTACAAATTTGTATGCTCCTCCCACAATCCTTTATTTTATATATTTTTTTTTTGTAACCTATATACAGGGCGTCCCAAAAAAATGTATACACACTTTAAATAATTATAAAGGCAGTGTTTATTAAAATACATTTCATTTTCAAAATGTAATAGAATCTACAGACATTATTTAATTGTTTTGTCAACGCCTGTTTTCAAACTGACGTCCGTTCTGGTCCAGGCACTGCTGATAACGCGAAGAAATGGAATCGCAAACATCACGAAACATTTCGTTTGGTATTTGTGTGCATTCTCGTTCAATGGCTGCTCTCAATTCAGCGACTGTTGCAGGTTTTATAGCGTAGACTTTGTCTTTTAAGTATCCCCATAAAAAAAAGTCTAGTGGTGTGAGGTCTGGTGAACGCGGAGGGTATTCTACGAAACCCCTTCGTCCAATCCACATCCACATCGTGCCAAGTACCACTCGCAATACTCCACTCTTCGGTCCGGATCATCTTCATTAATAGCATGGACTAATCTTGGAATGTAACTTTTCCATTGACAGCGCTTCAAAATGCGTTGGACAGACGATTCTGAAATTCCTACCTCACGACTCGCTTGCCGCACAGATTTTCTTGGACTTTGGTGATACGTTTCCAGTACTCTTTCTTGCTTTGTGGGGCTTGTCGATGTCCGTGGTCTTCCGGAACGCTTCTTGTGGACATTCTGAACAGTTCCATCGGCTTCAAACTTATCTCTAATTCGAGTGATGGTAAGTCGCGTTGGTGGATCTGTTTGAAACTCCCTCCTAAACTGTCTTTGCACTTCAACTGCGTTTTCACACTTCCAGTAGCATTTTAGAATGAATTTCCTTTGTTCAAAGCTTAGTCTGACTGCCATTATTAATTCTAATGGGTTTAACTTGGAAAGAAAGAAACATCAATTGAGCTATCAGCTGTTAAAGTGTGTATACATTTTTTTGGGACGCCCTGTATAGGCTGTAACTCTTTATGTACTTCAGTGTTCCTGAGGATATCATTAGACGAAAGCGCTTGAGCACCATTCTGTGTTTCCTTTCCTTCGTGGTTTTATTCATCATATATATATATATCGGGTGGTCCGAAAAAAATGACGCATTTTTTAAAAATTAATATCTCAGTAACCCCCTTCCTTATCATGACAATTTTTATATGCAAGATACTTTCAAACTTCTTTTTTTGAATGCAAGAAACGGAATTCTGATATCTTTTATAGTTTTCTCGCAATTAACAAAAGTAACAACATGGGTCAAAAAAACGAATATCATGAGAAAGGAAAAATTTAATCAGAAATTTAACTAATTAATTTACAGTAAATGATCGATTGGACCACCACTCTGTTGACACACTAATCTAAGTCTTTTCTTCCACACAAAAATAATACTTCTTACTTCATTAATGCCAATTTCTTGCCAAGATTCAAGTATTTTACTTTTTAATTCTGATTCGGTGAATTTTTCTCGTCAACCTCGGTAAACCTTCTCTTTTAGTAACTCCCAAATTGAGTAGTCCATAGGATTACAATCTGGGCTTTGTGGTGGCCACTCATTTTTCGTTATTAATTTTGGTGTATTGCTAATCAGAAACGACTGTGTGGCGTAGCTTGTATGCGACGGTGCTCCATCTTGTTGAAATATGAAATCATTTTCTTGATACAGGCGACGACAATCCGGCAACAATTTTGTTCTTAAAAGTTCAATGTAATTTGCAGAATTCACCTTTGTCTTTTCAGTTTCAATAAAATGAACATCTGTCTTGCCATTCCAAGAGAACCCTGCAGATATCATAACCTTTTTGGAGAATCTTGACGTTTCATGATACAATCTGTTTATTGAAATGTCACACTTTTTACCACGCCCGTAGACAACATCATTTTGACGGTTTCGCGGAATTTCTAGAGTGAAATCTTTTTCATCCGTGAAGACTATCTTTTTAATATCAACGACAGAGAAATTATCAAGTAACTTTCTGCACCTTGTTTTTCTTTTATCCTTAACAGTATCACTTTTTCTAGAAGATACTATTCTTTTGAAGGCTTTTAGTTTTTGTACTTTAATTATTCGGTGTACAGAAGTCTTTCCAATATTCAAATGTTTAGCAATTGTTCTTTGTGACAAATAACTTCCTGGTTTATCTTCTTGAGAGCAGATTTTATCGTTGATGTAATCCACATTTTCTGGAACCGAAGCTGTTTTAGGTCTACCGCTTCCTGGTTTTCTGGCAGTACTTCCCGATTCGCGAATCTTCTTTAAGAGTCTTTCCACTGCACGCCTTTTCCACTTTTTGCCGAAAAACTCTTGCAATAACCTTCCAGTCTTCCATCCTTTTTCACAGTAACAATTTTTAATGAGAATACGATCTTCCTCTGACAACATCATTAAGGGTACTGATGAATTGTTAAAGAATAAAAATATCCACAATTTGACTTGTTCAATGTTCATTCCTGTAGAGTTTTGTTATAACTTGCAAAAATATCGCATGATATCGTATAAAAATGATATCGTATAAAAAACGGATATTATATTGCGATTTTTGTTTTTTTGACCCATGTTGTTACTTTTGTTAATTGCGAGAAAACTATAAAAGATATCAGAATTCCGTTTCTTGCATTCAAAAAATGAAGTTTGAAAGTATCTTGCTTATAAAAATTGTCATGATAAGGAAGGGGGTTACTGAGATATTAATTTTTAAAAAATGCGTCATTTTTTCGGACCACCCGATATATACACGGTGTCCAAAAAAAAACTAAACACGCAAATTAATAGCATGTATGCGTTCTCATAAGTTTGAATATAATAATTAAGATTTCTTATTCCAATAAATTTAATGCAAATTTATATTATTTGAAAAATTGTTCAATATGGGAACCATTTTGTTCTATACACTTAACCAAACGCGATCGCCACTCGTCCACGCACTTGTCTCCATAATTTTGTGAAACTCTTTCCCAACCATCTATGAGTCTCCGTCTTAAATCATTTAAATCTTCAATATTCTGCCCAGGTATGTAAACCTTAGAAGACAGAGCTTCCCATATGCCATAATCCATTGGTGTAAGGTCAGGGCTATTTGCTGGCCAATTTTCGGGCTCGATAAAACTAACCTCCTGAGCTCTGAGGTACTCTATTGTCTGACGAGCTCTGTGTGCTGGTGCGCCATCTTGCTGAAAGGTGAAATCATTACCACATCTGGCTTGCATATCTTCTAGATAAATCGGCAAAACATGATTAATGTAGTAGTTTGCATTAATCCTGGCTCGAGGTGCAATAAAAACTAAACGAGATTTGCCCATCTTCGATACGCACGCACCCACCATCACACCTTGAGAAACTCTTGCCGTTTCTTTCAACAAACGTTCAGGACTAACATCTTTTTTTCTATCCGCCGTAAACCCTATCATTTTGATTGTTTATTGGAGGAGTTATATGGTAGATCTTCTCATCTGAAAACCAGATTTTTTATACCGATCTGTCATCTGGAAATCGCTCTAAAAGTTCTCGTGCACACATATTACGTCTCTGTTTATTAGCTTGTGTCAATTCATGTACACGCTGCCTTTTATAACAATGAAGATTTAAATAATTTTTAGCAATGTTGAAAACACTTCCACGAGAAATTCCAAGTTCATGGGAAATCTTACGACTGCTGAGATGTGTACCAGGATTATTTTCTTGACTAAGAATGAGTGCTTCGAGCTGTCGAATATTTTCATCAGTCCTTGCGGAACGAGGACGCCCGCTTCCTTCACGTCTATCTGCCGAACCAGTTTCATCTATTTTTTTTATCAGATAGTTCACGCCAGATTGTGTCCAATCTTTAATAGGAAACTCTTGCATCATTCTTCTTGCACCCCATCTTTTAGATAATCTTAAGTTTTTGATTAAAATTTTGTCTTCTTCATCATATGACGGCATCAGGGGTCACTCAAACCTATGGAAAATAAAAACGTTAATTTGCAAGCTCCATTTATATTATACCAAAATGATAAATTATATGAACATATCTCAATAATTATTAATTATTATTATAAATATTATTCATTATTATTATAATTATTAACTATTATGCTCACATTTCAAATTATAAAAAAAATTATAGCTTATTAAAAAACGGAGTCCAAAAAAATCGGCGTGTTTAGTTTTTTTTTGGACACCGTATATATATATATATATATATATATATATATATATATATATATATATACGTATATATATATATATTGCATAAAGGAAACAGTATATTTTAGAGCAGATGAACCTAATTAGGAATAATTTATTTTGAAAGTTTTGGTATTAAACATTGCGTTCAGTGTTATAAAACAAAAGTTCATATTGCCCTTAATTATTTACATCGCCGAATCATTTTCGACTTAAAAGGTTACTTTCATCTAATTTGTGTAGCTATGTATTGAAGGAGCTTATATTTAAATATACTGCCAGTAATTCAGCTATTTATAACTGTTTCTTGGATATAAGCATAGCATACTCGTATGACAGTGAATCACAATATTTTATTTAAAAACTTAAGGATAGGTGAGATCCTATGTATACACTGATTTATTGAAATTTTGGTATACCCAACAGTCCTTTACAAATCTCAAAGCTCTACCAGACAGATGATGTTGGTATCAAGTTGAGAGGTGGATATATAAAGGAAGTACAAATATTTTGCTCAAATTAGCACCAATTCTTTGTTTAATGTTTCAGATATAGAAAAACAATGTTTGTACTAAAACGTATATATATGTAGTTATAGGAGCAAAACACCATGATCTAGATATGCTGTGTGTGTGTGATATATATATATATATATATATATATATATATATGTTCGTATATGCTGTATGTGTGTGTGTGTGTGTGTGTATGACGCAGCGAATCTGTTTTATTTGGCTTATTACTGCATGGTCCTTTAATCTTGTACTGATGAAGTTCAACCCCAAGCTGAATTCGCACCTTACCGCCATCTCACCTTATTTGTAGGATTTGTTGGAGTAGGGAATTGTTTACCATCCTCATCATCCTGCCCTTGTATTCGTTTACGTATACAACCTGAATAATAATAAAATTACTATTCAGGTTGTATATATAAGGCGTCGCGAGTACCAGGGACGAACTCGTCAAACCAGTTGTAAGATAGAGGCGTTTAAACTTTGTGACTATTGTGTACGATGGGCACATAGCGCAAATACACTCATTGAAAATAACAAAAATTTTAGCGTACAAGGTGGGTATTGGGTTATATCAAGTTGTCTTTGGATGGGGGAGGGTTGAACTATTCATTCGTGGAACAATCGTAAAATCGCCAATGCGATTTTACCGTTTGATTATTCTGGTACAGTATATATACACACTCGTATGTTGTTTCAACCTCACTGGAAAATATATCCATTCTTAGAAGCACCCTAAAAGTGTTATGCGGGTGAATGTCACAGAAGAAAGGTACAGTCTCGGTTAGATTAGAATTAAGATTCATCCATGCGTAAAATTAAGAGTCAGCCATGGTTTATAATTTAATGTTTATTGCTGTGCTTATTAGATTTTCGTTATTTATTCACACGCACGTATTTATTTATAAATTATAAATTATTATTTTACCCGTTTGGAGTCGTTCAACGGTGATTCTTCTTCTTCTTCATTATTATTATTATTATTATCATATTATTATTATTATTATTATTATTATTATGCGTTTAAGCTCGTGAATGGCTGGAAGTGGCATGCCAGATTGGATTTTAGGATGTGCGTTTCATTTTCTCTTCCCCACTGAATGTTGTTGAATAATGTTCGTAAACCCTCTGGAATTTCCGCTGACGGCTATCTGTGGACATGTTTGACCCGGCCATTTGATTGAGTGATTGGCTGGGTTTGTAAGGATATGAATAGCTGGAGTGGCAATCCCCGTTGGTTTTTAGCCTCTGCCTTTTCTACTTTTTCAGCCTTTTCAGTCTTTTCAAACGGGTTACTGATTAGCTGGCTGAGACTGTTTGAATAGAAAGAAGTCTAAACAGAGTTGGTAGGGTACGGATATGTGTTAAACTTAAGTCTCAAATTTTTATATATTTGAAGTGTATAAAGCGTTAGAATTTGGTGAAGAATAATTTATTTTAATAAGCTTAGTATTAAATAGTGTTCAGTGGCCAGCGTCGTAACACTGCTTCCCGTCGATCAGCGAAGTTACGCGACATTGGGTCTGCGTAGTAGTTGGATGGGGGCCATCCTCTGCGTCCAGGTTATGTAGCGATCCGTGGTTCGGATCTCGCGTAAATCTGTAGGTTCCCTCTGTCATATGACCTTCGATGTTGCGAAAGAGGTTAAACAACACTATCACTCAGAATGATTCTTCTGGATATAAGTGCTGCAGGTACTTTTATACCAATAATAAAGTTCAGTTTATACATTTGTTTTTCCGACATCCAATATTCAGTGATTTCATAAACTTTTTTTAACAAAATTTCAAAAACATATTGCGAAAAGGAAATAGAAACTAGGAAAATTTTAAAATGTCTTATTTTATTATAACATTTAAAAATCTATTTTTTCTTAATTAAAGAAATGCTATCCTTATCTCGTATTTTGTATAGATAACAGTTAAATGATTAAAGAGAATTTCTAATCTTGTATAAATGTACTTATTTCAACAGCTTAATTTAAAATTAAAACCATTTTTGGAAATATCCTAAATTTAAATAAAGTTTCTCAATTCAGAATTTAAAATTACTTGAATGATTAATACTGAACATTATATTTCCTATCTTTACTTACAAATGAAGTATTTTAATTTACATACGTGTATCCGAAAAGTCTCTACCTGATGGAAATAATTTAATTTTGTTATGGAACCATATCATAAATGTTTAAAATGTTCCGTATTTAGTTTAAAGCACGTTAAAATAATGTAATTAAATAATTTGTAAGCTCCATTTGGTGGAAACTTTTTGGACACCCTGTATGTTATTTGGAAGAATAAAAGAAACTATAATAAAATAATTGTCATTGTGCAATACAAAAAAATTCGTAAAATAGCTGAATTGTTCAAAATATTTTTACGTTCCTAACTATTAATTCTGCAGGGTAGGAACACTGCTCTGCAACAAGAAACAAAACCATATATATATATATATATATATAGGGTGTAACGAAGGTCCATTCTAATAGGGAAATAAGTTACAACAGAATTTATCGTGAAACCGTGAATCGCCATAATTATCGTTAATGGAGCGACGAAAATCCGTATTGGATTGAAGATGCACAGTCGTAGGTTGATCCCAGGATTACGGTGTGGGCAAGATTCAGAGAGGAACCATTATAGGACCATAATTTTTTGATGAAACCATGAACGGGGATTCTTACTTCAACAACATTCTGGAGAGAATTTTGCAAAAGTACATTGACGAAATGTCTTTGGATGCCAGACGAAAGTTCTGGTTTCAGCAAGATGGTGCACCTTCGCACTTCGCTCGTTCAGTGAAACAATGGTTAGATGAAAATTTTCGTGGCAGATGGATAGGATGCCGAGGTTGTGTGGAATGGCAGCTCCGAAGCCCTGATTTGACCCACTTGACCTCTTGTGGGGCCATTTAAAATCCGTTGTTTATGACTCAAGACTCAAGACCTCGAACGATCCAGCAGTTAAAAGAAAAAATTACAGATCAGAGTAACAGAATTAGTGCGGAAACACTTCAAAACGTAACCGATAGCTTACAAAGACGAGTAGAAATGTATCAACGGCTACATGGAATGTAATTTGAGCATGTGCTGGATTAATTGGTAAGTTGATTGTATTGTTTGTAATGTATAGTTAAAACTATTTTCTCGTTCATTTCTGTTATATCTTACTTCCCTATGAGAACGGACTTTTGTTATACCCTGTATATATAGTTTACAAATAAATCCTATAATCATTATTAAATTAATAATTATAGATCCTGGCCAAATTATTAGAATTACCAATAAAAAAATTGCTTTTTAATTTTAGGGCACTTCAGTAATTTTTTTTGTTTTTTTTATGAATCAGTAAGAATAAAAAAGTTGTGCTTTAAGAACTTTTAGCCAATACTCGTATCCCAGTTTCAGTACATCATGTATGGAGTCGCCTGTGAGGCGAGGAACATTACATATGCGGGCAACTATATTTGTGCTACTAAATCTAGTGGTGATATTCAATTCATGGGGAAATGGATAGTTTTCGAGATATAGGCCGTTTCTACTCTAACAATCTGGATCACACGAAAGTGGGCAGGGCTTTGAATAGGAGGGAAATTGAGGGGAAACACAAAAAAAACAGTAATACGTACACTAAAACTAACCTAACCTAACATTTCTTAGTAGTCCGAAGTACACCGTGTTCCTGAAACAGTTTAATAGCCAAATCACCGTTGCCTAACACTTCTGAACTGCTTGAACGAACGAGAGATTGCAGTCGTCACACGCCATGACAAACAAAGCAACAATTGATGCGCATCCGGCTAATCGTCAAAAAACAAATGTGCTGATTGGCTGCAGAATGTAAGAGAATTTTTCATTGGACGTGAACTTAAAAATTTAACTTCAAACCTAGCCATTTCCCCCAAAAATGAATATCACCACTGGATTCAGGAGCAAAAGTACCTCTAGAAATACCACTTTTTATTAAAAAATCGTTAACCCTGGGTTTTCTCTACATTAGCCAAAACAGCTCCTGAACTATTTCTCACGTGACGATGGAAGGCTTGGTAAGTGGCGGATAATTAAATCATTCAATGAAATGCGATAGTGTCTGCTGAAGTCTACACAATAAACTGATTGAACGCTTTTCTGACAAAACCCTACAGTCGTCATTGTCGTCAAAAGATTTATGTCGCGTTTTGGATAGTACGGAAAAGTAAGTATCAAAAACTGATGTCTGAAGATTGAAAGTTTTAATTCCAGTTCCAACTTGATACTTATGCTAATTGGTTTTATTACCAGTGGTTGCTCTCTCTCTCTCTCTCTCTCTCTCTCTCTCTCTCTCTATATATATATATATATATATATATATGTGTGTGTGTGTGTGTGTGTGTGTGTGTGTATGTATTTTATTTTGTGTTAGTCTATATTCAACTGAATATAACAAGATTAAGAAATGCGAAGCAGGCACAGGTATATCATTGAAAGACAGATTAACCCTTTAAGGCAGGAATTTTTTGTACTGTTAAGTTATGAGTGCGTGTATTTGAAACGCTAGCAATTTGTACCAGTCGTCCTTAAAGGGTTAACAGTTAAGATGATTACGACTAACAGAAAATAATTTCAACTGTAAAACTGTGACTTTACACGAGTTTTTTACTTTAAAAAATAGTTTGTCTAATTTTACTTAGTTTGTAATTTTCGTTGAGAAAATATACTTCGATTTGCCAATGTTGGCTGATTTTTGCAAAACATTGGGAACCCTCACCCCCTTGGTGCTTCCCGCGAACCTCAGTTTGAGAAACACCGCGTGTGAGGATATCTAATACAGTATTTTCAACTCTCTTCCACATTTTTAATCGTTAGTAGCAATCAGGGACAGAAAAGTACGCCATATTCAAAATCCAAAGCAAAGCATGATAAGTTATTTGAACGTACTTTTTTTATGCAGGAAGGAGGGGCCAAAGGCAAATTCCTGCAAAAATGCCAACACCAAAGAAAGTCAAAATAAAGGTTCCGAGTTTTCAAGATGCCTAGATGTGTTTCAAAGATTGGAGGTCATAGAGCGTGGGGAAAGATGGAGTAAGGAAGGTTGTTCCAGAGTTGAATCGTTGAGTAGATGAAAGATTGAAAATACCGATTAACTCTTGCGTTAGGGAGTTGGACAGAAAAGGGATGAGAATGTGTAGAAAGTCTGATACCGCAAGCTCTCCTTAAAGAAAGGGGCACGCATTTAGAAAGAGCAGTGTCCGTTATATTAGCGATAGTAAAGAGAGAGTGAGACAACACTGCAGCAAAGAGAGAGGAATTGAAGACAGTCTGTAAGAGGTGGGAAATTGATGAGACGAAAAGCCTTTGATTCCATCCGGTTAAGTAGAGCTGTGTGGGTTGGGCCACCGCACACATGAGAACCGTACCCCATACAGAGGCGGACAAAACCTCTGTACAGAGACAGAAACTGAGTGGGAGTGAAGAAACTGCGGAGTCGGCACAACACACTTAACCTCTTAGAAGATCACGAGAAAAGAAAACACCAAGAATGTTAAGAGAAAAGGTAGGATTGAGTTATGTATTGATGAAGATAAGGGGACAATCGTGTGGAAGACTGTGACAAGTACACAGATGAAGGAACTGTAAAGCGAAAGGAGGATGACCAAGAGTCAGAGAGATATGCAAGAAGATCGCTAGTAGAACGTCCCTTGCGGAACCCATACTGACTATCTGAAAGAAGAATGCGAGTAGAGAGATGTTTAAGAAGCTTCCTATTAACACATTGGCTGCCACTGCATTACATGTGATACGTGTCATACATGATACATTGGCAACAACGTGTTAAGGATAGATTAAAAAACTTTATAAAGGCAAGAAATCAAGGCAGTTGGACGATAGTTGGAAGATTGAGAGCAGTCACCCTTCTTTGGGACAGGCTGAATCTGAATGAAACCGAACTTTTAGGTTTATAGTTTAAATAAATCACTTTTGAGCAACATTTTTAAGAAATCATATAAAATTAAAAAAAAAGGCTTGATTTTATTTTGCCCAATTTCCAAGAGAAGAATAAAAAAAAAACACGTCGCATCACTAGCTATCTAGCTATATATACTTTTCAACCTTTCAAATGTTCCGTGCATTGATTCCTCATTTCACGAAGGTCAAGCTTGTCGCCCCTCCTCTCGAGTTGGCCTGGTGAAGTAGTGAGTTGGTTTCTTGTACTCTTCACCTCACATAGCCAGATACGCCCGGCTCATCGCGGAGTGTTCTGAGCCAGGCGTCTAATCTTCTTTTGAAGATGTCCACTGCAACACCACTCGTGTTCCTTAGGTCTTTGGGCAGCTGATTAAACAGTTTTGGTCCTCTCACAACAAAACTATTTTCTTTCAGGGTTAACGATGTTCCTTGTCTAGCCTTTAATTTGGGAACACGATACAGTCTTCCTTTTCTAATTTCCACTGTTGTTTGGGGAGTTACAAGGTTCAGAGTAAGATTAGGGATTAGTTTCTCCATTATTTTCCAAGTGTAAATAATGGGGTATCTCTCCCTTCTCCTTTCCAGTGAATATAGGTTTAATTCGCTTAACCCTTCCCAGTAGTTTAGTGCTTTGCACCCCTTGATCTCGGCTGTGAAGCTTCTCTGAATCCCTTCTAGTTGTCTAATGTCTTCTTCTTTATATGGGCATGTTAGGACCGAGCAGTATTCCAATTTGGTTATGATCAGTGTTTTCAGTAGAGGAATCATTATATTCCTATCCCTTCGTTTAGAGGTTCTCAGTATCTGCCCAGTTATTTTCTTTGCTCTGTTTACTGCTATCGTATTTTGTGTTTCAAATTTCGCATCATCAATCATTACAACCCCTAAGTCTTTTGCTCTAGAATTTCTCTGAATTACCTGTCCATCTGGGGTATAATATTCCCCTCTCTTTTTCCTCTCTTTTTCTGTACCGTAACAGCTGAAATTTCTCAATGTTAAACTTCATATTGTTGTCTTCCGTCCACTTGTAGATTCTGTTCATATCTGTTTGTAGAGATCCTATATTTTCTGGGTTTCTTATTTTTCTACTGATCTTTGTGTCATCAGCAAAGGATGTTACTGTGCTGTCTCTGGTAACGTCCTCATCTATGCCAGTTAGAATGATTATTAAGAGTAGTGGAGCTAATACTGTTCCTTGTGGTGCTGAGCTGAGGACTTCTGATTCTGATGAAGATGCTCCTTTTACTGTAACCACTTGCCGCCGCTCACTAAGGAAATTATCACATATATCCATTTCCTTACTTTTCGTGTTATTCCCATATATTTCACTTTATATATTATGATTCCATGGTCACACTTGTCAAACGCTTTGGCAAAGTCTGTGTATATTACATCATAGTTTTCATTACTTTCAAGTGCATCAATAATAATGTTGTAGTGTTCCATTAGTTGTGATAGGCATGATCTGCCTGACCGAAATCCATGTTGGTTATCATTTAATTTTTTCTAAGTTTCGAAAAAGTCATAGATTTTCTAACTAGTCTTTCAAATATTTTAGTGAGTTGAGATGTAAGCGACACTGGCCTATAGTTTTTGGCCTCGGATCGATCTCCTCCTTTATATACTGGGACTATGTTCGCGCTCTTCAGGATGCCCGGTATTTCTCCCGTGTCTGGTGATCGTCTCCATATCCAATATTGGGGCTGAGCGATTGCATTCTTGTAGTTTTTGATTAGTGTGGCATTCCATTTGTCCAGTCCTACCGCTGAGCGGGCTTTTAGTTTCCCTATAACTTGTGTAATATCATCTGTCGTAAAGTCAAAGTCCGTTATACTTTCCCTTTGTAGTTCTTCTTCAAAGAACGCGTTTCTATCGCATATCAGTTTGTCAGTTTTTGGGATACTGAAAGATGATTCGTACTGAGCTCTTAATATTTCGGGTACCTCTGTTAGATCATCAGCTAAAGCACTGTCTTCGTTTTTCAGAGGTCCGATAGTCGCATGGTTTTTCGACTTACTTTTTGCAAAATTATAAAAGTACTTTGAGTTAACCTTTATCGCTTCTATAGCGTCGCCTTCTTCTCTTTCTGTATGCTTCTCAGTTAGTTCCTGTATGACGTCATCGATATTCTGCAGTTTATCATTTAATATTTTTTTGATGTTGTTATCTTTAAGTTACTTAATTTTGCAGTCACTTTTTTCTCTTTCGGAACATTGACCTCTTTTGTCTCTCGAACCTCCTTCTCTTTCCCCTTTGTTGTATTTCTCTAAGGTTATTCGCATCTCTTCCGTTGTCTTGACCTCGAAGATGGATTTCCAATCTATTTCTTCTATGCTGGATGCAACATCTTCCCAGTTTATAGCTTTGGAGTGAAAATTAAAAATTGCGAATTTGCTTCTTTCTTTTGTTCGTGTTCGTTCCTTTCTTGCTGCTTTTATATTGGCTGTCATTTCAGTAATGTTGTGATCCGATATTATAGATGGAAATATTTCTACATTATCAATTAGGTTGTTGTTTGTCAACACCAAATCTAGGCAGTTATTTTTTCTTGTGTTTTCTGTTATTTCTTGTGTTAACATAAATTCATCAGCCAGAGCTAGTAGCATTTTTACCTGCTCCTGGTCTTCCCTTGTGTCGCCCCCCTTGCCCTGGTGGATACATACATTTTTTCCTATCCTTTTATATTTCATGAATAGGAAATTAAAATCACCACAGAGAAAAATATTTGGTGTTTGAGAGTATAGATCTTTTACCCAGTTTCTTACCTCTGTAATGGAATCAGAGAATTTTGAGGTTGGCGTGTTCGGGGGTCTGTACAATGTACATTACAATTAGCATCATATTTAATTTTTCAACTTTTGTTGCTACACATTCTACGTAGCTGTTTGATGTACTTATAGTCATTTCTGCCATATGCCTTTCGCGTCTGTAAATAGCACATCCTCCTTTACGTCTCACCGTTCTGTCGGCTCGAAGGATGTTATAGTTTTCAATTTGTATTTCTTTTTTATCAATACAGAACTCACAGTGTTCACAGTTCGCCTGGCAGTCCTTTAGATGAGCTTCCGTGAGGCATGTAAAGTCTGCTCCGGTTCCTTGCATGAGTCCTTTCAGGTATAAAACTTTGTCCGAGGAATGATTTGATTTAAGGCCCTGAATGTTGGCTAGGATTATTTTTATTTTTTCTCTATCATTTTCACATACATTCGATTCGTTTTCCAATGGTGGTTTCGGTTTCGTTTTCTTGTGGTCCTCCGAGAATTTGCCTCTCTTTATCTGTCGGTACCTGTTGTCTCGATAATGCATGAAATGGCTTTGTGCGTGCCTTCTGTCCGGCTCTCGGATTCCTGTATTTGTCAGCTGACTTTGTATTTGCTGGATGATATATATATATATATATATATATGGGATTATATATATATATATATATATATGTAGCGGATCGACAAGAAATAGACCAACAAATCGACAGACATACTTTCTTTCCACGCTATCATCAAAGAACTTGAAAAAAACACGTGGGCAAGAGTCAAACAATGGAACGTCTATTTCTTCCCAATGGGAGCGAACGAAAACCGTTAACAACTAAAAGACGCGTGGACAAAGCGTCTTAAGATCTACGTCACAGGCCTACGGTATAAAAGGAGCTTCCACTTATACTCACTCTCACTCACCCGTACGCTCACCATCGAACGTCCACCAACCGCTTTCGGCCCCCTGGCCGGGGGGCCACGGCCGCTACTTTCTTCAGGGCCTACAATTTGTCTTCACGTAAGATCTACAGACCACCTGCAGAAGCAATCTTTCGAGGCCCAACCGGAATCACTTCGGGCCTGCGGTTTGCCGGGTCGGCCTTCAAGTTTCTCCACGTTCCTCGAGATATCTTCCGCACCACAGGCCTACGCCTGCAATATCACAAGGCCAGCCTGCACCTCGAGAAGTAACATCACCTCAGGCCTCCACGAAGCCTACATCCATCATCTCAAGAGGCTTAACGGACAACGACAACTAGAATCTGCGTAATAGGTTTGTCTTCAACCCGCCTTCAACAAAGGTTACGTCACCATAAGATAAGTACCCCCTATCCTAAGTACTCTTGTGAAGCCTACATTAGCCTACCGCCGAACGGTAGGCTATACTCCCAAAGTGTGTAATCACGCGTCCAGTGACTCTCGTGAAAGAACGCAGTTGGCCTGTCATCCAATTCAAGTGTCATTTTATACCGTTATTTCCGCGTATCATCCGTTATTCTGTTCAATTCACATTTACGTGTTAACTAAACATTCTCTTGACGTAATCATTTAACACCACATGATGTTCTTGTATATAAATGTTATTTGTGCAAGCATTACAATCCATTATAATTAGGCCGCATCAAATATTCTATGTGCATCCATACAATCATTTAGCCTACTTAATCAGTGTCGTGTTTTCCATTCAATGTACCAAACGCACGTGCATTCTTTATAGCAATTATTAGGCCCATTCAATGTTCTATGTTGCATGCCATTACATACCATCGATGAGTACTGTACATTACGTATTACCTCAATTAAGCTATTAACATTTCATTTTATTACCTAGGTCTATGCCATAAGCATAACATAAACTACCAATTAATTACTGTCAATTCTTTGTTATACCACCGTGAATAAGTAACGGTTTCATCGTACAAAATAAAGTACCGAGGCTTATTCTATTTAGAGTACCAAAACGTACGCGTTCACGTTGTCATTAATAGGCCTCTTTCACAGATCATTTATGCATAATCTGTAGTTTCCCTAATCGGTGTATTACATAACCTATTTGTTATATTATTACGTGCATGCATTAATTTTGTATTCACCATCTCATATTTCAGGTTATGTCCCATTTTGTATAACATTAAGCCTCACATAAACGAGCGCATTTCAAAGGTGTCCCATTTTGTATACAATTAAGCCTCACATAAACGAGCGCATATTTCAAAGGTCATTATCGAACTGTTAAGCTTTCTAGTCAGTCTTACCATTGTATTTTCACTGTGAAAATTAATATAAATATTTTCTTAATTAAACTACACAAAACATAAGGTGTCTTTTATAACCATAACTTAATTTGCTTTGGGCGTAAACCAAAGCTGGTGACCTCGCTGCCATTTCGGTCACTTCCAATAGTATGGTGGATCTACTCAAATAGCCTTTCATTAATAAGCAATCAGTTATTGCCTTAATCAATCGTTGCATACAATTAAATCATTATCACCTTAAACGGTTAAAACTAGGTCCACTATATATATATATATATATATATATGGGATGAATTTCACAATTAAACACGTGAAATGAATGAATGATGCAAACCACAAGGAAAATGAAAAAATTATTCCAAGGCCTTTCGTGTGTTTGTGTATTCATTCCCTGACGAGGTGTACTTCTAAATACACGAAAGGTCTTGGAATAATTTTTCTTTTTACCTGTGAATTTGCATCATATATATATATATATATATATATATATATATGTAAAGAACGACGCTTGGGTAGAAGAGCGTTCCGCACAAGATGAGGAGGGAACGCGGAACGCTCTTCTACACAAGCGTCGTTCTTTACATTAATTATACTGTGTGTTGTTTGCAGTTAATATATACGGTATATATATATATATATATATATATATATAGCATGTCCCCGCAAGGGGGTTCTAAGCTCGTGCTCTTGAGTGCTCTTTGTGCTCGTTTGTACGTGCTTGTTCTTGGAGGTTTCACGTGCGCCCTCCCGGCTCCAGCACCCAAGGATGATGGGGCTCGACCCTGCAGTCCTTGGTCTTTTTCCACTTCGACTGTCCCCTCCACCCTTTCTTTTCCCTCTGTCTTTCCTCTCACTTTTTCTTTGTTTTACCGCCGAGATATGCCCTTTTAAATAGAGGCGAATCGGTTCTTCCCGAACTTTAAAAAAAAAAATATATGGCATGTCAAAGTGCTATAAAACGAAAGAGAAAAAAAAGAAAGAATTCGCTATTGAGAAAATTATGAAATACCAAATTAATCATAAAAGTAATCATGATTGCGATTACATTATTAGTGTAATCGATTACTATAACGATTACTTAAAAAATGTGATCGATTGTGATTACAGATTACGATTACCTCATATCTGATGATATATATACTCGTGTGTATATATATATATATATATATATATATATATATATATATATATATCGTCTCTTCTGTTTCCTTGGTGGTGTTTTGGTTCAGATTCGAAGTTAACTAGACTGCAAGTCCTTCCAAGTTGGGCCAAGTTGTGACCTTTCTGCAAATGAACAAATCGGACGGAAATGTTGACATAAGTATTGTATGCTGAGTGCTTACTGACCTTATCAAAAAGTAAGGATGGCTATTTATCCAAATTTTGAGAATTTTGAAAGATCAAAGGAAAATGAGAAAAGATTCTTGTGCGGTGGTGTCGATGTTGTCGTTTTTGTTGCTGTTTGAGTATGGATAATCTTGAACCAGACGAACTTTCCATCTCTTCCCTAAAACAAAATTACAGATGTGTATATATATATATATATATATATATATATATATATATATAGCTTTGAGATAGGATCTAGATCTAGATCCGTTGCTCACGTCGGGCTAACATCATGAAAAAGAAAAATCTATAGTGTTTGTCATTTACCATTACGTATTCGGACTATAGTGGACTTAATTTTCCTAGAAGAGTTCCTTATTCCATGCAGGGTCTGTGTATACCATATACATATATATACACACATATATACAGGGTTTATGAAATTGTTTCATAAATTAGTATACATATTCACGACGTCAAAGTGAACAAAAAAGTTCTTATGAACATAAATCCGTAATCACTTCGTTTCCGAGATACATTGCTTTTTTGCCAAGGACAATGCTATTCTCTGTACAGTGTACACCTATTGCATGCTTTCTACATATATCAGGGAACAATAAAATTGTTGTTATTAATTTTTTTTTCAAGTTATGAAGAGTATTGCTTCTGTCTTTTCTTGTATGTAATGCGTCGGAAATGAAGTGGCTCGTGCTTCTTAAAATCGAAATAAAAATCCTGCCATAATACTGTTAATAATAATAATAATAATAATGAAATAATGAAACATAATTTGATAACACGCTATATATATATATATATATATATATATATATATATATATATATATATATGGAATGGGCGTGAACTCCGACCGAAAGTGTCGACTGAGCTCGAAAAATCACAGATAGCTGATCGACTCAACCCAAACCGCGGCAGAGGTAGGTATCGAACCTGGTTTTACAGTCCGAGTCTAGTGTGGAGCCCAACTAGCTCCGGGAACTCTAACAGTTAGAGAATCTTATTATCCCTACAATGAACTGAATCAAATACTGAACAATTTACCCTCAGTAAAGTTCCTCTTGTACAGTGTTCACTACAAAAAATATTTAATTAAAATAAAACAAACTTTGTTTGATTTTTAGACTAACAAAATAGTGCTCAAAATTATAAGGACCATTTTTGTTAAAATTGAATTAAATAAGTGATATTACTTTAAAATAAAATTTGTTTATGTTAAACACATACGAGATTATATTTACTTGGGATTAATCATTTTGAAATTTCCCCCATGAAGTCAAGCCCATTTCCAAGTAAATATAATTTTATCTGCGTTTAACCTAAACAAGATATATTTTGAAGTAACATCACTTCCGGTATTTAATTTTAATCTTTTCCAGCCCAGCAGGTCCATATGGAATCGTAATAGCGTAGCTTCTTTTCTAATCCGTAAATAAATCGGGCCGGAAAAGGGTTAACAAACTTGGGTCTCGTAATTCTGAACGCAGTACTTTGTTCACCTAAAATTCAAACAAATTCTTTGTTTAAAATTAAAAAAAAATATTGAGATGTTGGGCAACATCCGCAGAATCAAATACTTACCTGTTCATTTTCCGCATTCTCAACAGGTAAAGCCAGAGCTGCCCCAACAATGAGGCAAATGAGCGAAAGTTTGATTGCAAAACTTGCCTGAAAAATAAAAAATCTCTCAATTAGTTGAACGATTTCGACAGAGTTAATCAATTTACATTTTAGTAATAATAATAATAATAATCGGTGATTATTTTATTATGAATTGAATTTTTGCATACGTACATAATTTGTAGGTTTGTAGGTTATTACAAAAGTAGAAAGTAAAATCATAACTAACCGCAAAATGTAATTTTCTTAAAAAATGACAATGATTAAAACGATAAAAAATATGTTACACGTCTGTCGCTAATAATAATACTAATAATAGTAGGAATAATAATAATAATAATAATAATAATAAAATGGAAACCAATAACAATATATTGTTATTTGTTTTCGTTTTATTTTTATTATTATTATTATTATTATTAGTAGTAGTAGTAGTAGTAGTAGTGAAAGATTGGTAAAGCACTTTTCATTTTGTTTTAATCCTTTTGCAATTTTTTTTAGAAAATTACTTTTGGCGGTTACTTTCTACTTCCATAACAGTGGTTCCCAACATGGGCGCCACCGCCTCCCACTGGGAGTTTGAGAATCTTAGAGGGGAAGCTAGGAAACTAAAATTGTTACCTTCTATTAATAAATCACTTATTAATAAAAAAAAAGGTCGGGAACCACTGTTCTATAATAAGTTACAAAACAGATTAATTTTACACTAAGGAAATAAGTACGTCTCCTACCTATTTTGTGCATTTAAATTAAGTCTATTTGAAGTACGATACATATTAACTTTACGATATGAAAAGACACGTGCTTTCCTGCAAGAACTTAAATTCCACCAAGAAGGGACATTTAGACGGTTATTCCCAAAGATCGTAACTATCAAAACCACAATTTTACGAGCTTTTGAAATTTAATTGTTACGATGGCAAACACGAATCCATTCCATTATTTTGCGCGATTAGGTTACCACAAAAATTAAAAAGAAAACCTCAAAACAACAAAAATTGGAGGAGGTGACGCTTACGACAGTCCGGAATGTCATCATCAGTATCTAATTCCCTCGTTAAAATTAACTGAAACACTTTCAAACCATTACCATTTTGAAAGAGATAAAAAGTTGTGTTCGAAATAGTCCTCCTTCAATCATGAAACTTTAATCGTATTTTAGGCTACAGAAGTGATCCGAATTCAGGCAACAACTGATCAGTTTTTCAAAGTGGCAAATCTTATTTATATACTCAGTGGTGCCCATGAAAAGTGAATGGTAAATAATTGTAGTTGAACTCAATTTGAAATTGTGCTTCGCAAATAAATATTCATTTTACAGTCACACTTTCAACTCCTAATTGTTATTCTTTTTAGTGTTGCGTATGTTAATGATAATGGATTGTCGAAATATTCACACACACACACACACACACACACACATATATATATATATATACGAGATAACATATATATATGTAAAGAACGACGCTTGTATAGGAGAACATTCCGCGCAAGATGAGGAGGGAGAACGAACAAATGAAAAAAATGAGGTAACCACCCGGGAATCGAACCCGGGATCTTCCGATTGCCGGTCAGATATGATAGTGGTTATCATATCTGACCGGGAATCGGAAGATCCCGGGTTCGATTCTCTGGTGGTTACCTCATTTATTCATTTGTTCGTTCTCCCTCCTCATCTTGCGCGGAATGTTCTCCTATACAAGCGTCGTTCTTTACGTTAATTATACTGCGTGTTCTTTGCAGTTGAAATGTGTATATATATATATATTTTTTTTTTTAACTGCAAACAACACTCAGTATAATTAATGTAAAGAACGACGCTTGTGTAGAAGAGCGTTCCGCACAAGATCTTGTGCGGAACGCTCTTCTACACAAGCGTCGTTCTTTACATTAATTATATTATATATATATAATATATATATATATATATATATATATTCAATGTTCATAACATATACTATACTATATGTTAATAGATGAAGTTAATAATAGATTAAGTGTTTCACAACCAGGGTGTCACAAGTGCCTCTCAGAGGAAATGTGAAATTTCATGAAAATGACAGAAATAAAAAATTGAAAAATTCAAAAGTTAGTGAAAATATGCAAATTTCAAATGAAACCAAACATTCGCCATTTATGACAGTCATACGGAAAATGTGTAAGCCCAGTTTGAAGTTACATGGTTCTGGGTTAGGGACGGGATACGAAGTGGAGGTTGAAAAATGGGACACAAAAACCCTCCAAGGGTACTGCAGAAGAACAGATGGCAATGGGAACCAATGGATTATATAATAGGTAGAAAAAATGCTTAACTGTTTTATACAAAGCATCGCTCTGCCCATGCACCCATTCAGGGTAGGAACAGCTATATATATATATATATATATATATACACACACACTATTCTTGCGACATCATTTACAAGAATTGGTTAAAAAACCCACTTCATTTTTATTTCAGGAGGTGAAAGAAACATGGCGGTATATGCTAAAGTCTCCTTCAGAGAGACATTAATATCAATATGATCCGTCAAAAATTACTGCAAATAATAAAAAAAATAACCTTTTTAACTTGTCTTTTAAAGGTTTTCTAAATATTGAAGAAAGTTAATTTAGTTTTTATTTTAATTTGTATTGTCATAAGAACATCTTTAACTATAAATATAAAACATAAATATAAAATATTAATACTCGTATGTAACAAGTTGAAGCAAAGTTTTTGTTTGGAGATCGAACTTTGGGCATTTTTGTTTACCTTTTAGCCAGATTCAAGGAGTCAGACAGACCAAATGTGTATAGAGTTATATGCGAGGGGCACTCAATATATTGTGCCCCGCCTTTTTTTTTTTCTTTCCAAGTTTCCTTGTAAGTTCCAAAAATTTTGTACACAAGTAGTTACATACCTTTTTTACAAGTTTTTATTTTTCCACATAGTCTCCATCCTTTTCTATGGCTTTCCTCCATCTCGAAACAAGGGCCTTTATTCCTTGCTGGTAAAAGTCCGCTCGGTTCCGCTGGAGCCACCTCTTAACCTCCTCAACAACCTCATCGTCACTCTGAAACTTTCTTCCACGAATAGCATCCTTCATTGGCCCAAACAAATGGAAGTCTGAAGGTGTCAGATCCGTGCTGTATGGAGGGTGGGGTAACACAGCCAAGCACATTTTTGTGATGCCCTCTCTTGTTTGCAAAATGTCGCGTGGTCTTGCGTTATCGTGCAAAAGAAGCCGTGTTCCAGTTTTCTCTCCGGTCGAACTCGCTTTATACGTATCTGGAGTCTCTGTAGGATAGCAATATATGCCTCTGAGTTGATTGTTTATACTTTCTTCATAATGTCCACCAGAATCACCCCTTTCATTTCCCAGAAGATGGTGCCATTTTGAACTTTTTCTTGGGTGGGGAGTCTGCGTGATGCCACTCCATGGATTGGCGTTTTGTTTCAGGTTCAAAGTGAGTAGTATAGCCGCAAAAGGGTAGAGTGCAGGAATGTTGCAATTTATTACGTAATGTTGCAAAGGGGGTGGGGTGTTGCAAAGGGGGTGGGGTGTTGCAAATGGGGGTGGGGTGTTGCAAATGGGGGTGGGGTGTTGCAAAAAAATCCCTGCAAAGGGGGGTGGGGGATGCTGCAGGTGCAACAAGGAAACTTGGAGGCGGCGTTATCCCCCAAGAGAAAGGAGAGAAAGGAGCGGAGCCAAGGGGGGAGAGAGAGAAAGAGAGAGTATCGGCCTTTGTTGCCGATTGCAAGGGCTCGGAGGCGGAGTTCTCCCCAAGCTATTTTCGTATACCTAACCTAAGAGGCCTCTAAGGGGTTTTCCCAAAGGGCCAGAAAGAGAAAGGACCAGGGGTCCTTGCTCGGCTGGGAGCCGAGCTTGAATGACTCCGTCATCAGCTTCTCACTCTTTTATAGACCTCTAATCCGGCTGAGTTGCCAGATAGCGCCATGTATTCAGGCTGAGTTGCCAGATAGCAATATTTAAAACCATATATTAATCAAAATACCACTATATATTTATATGATGGTAGTTAATCAATACAGAATTTCTTTTAATTGTTGGAATTAAGAAGATTCATCTGTTTATTAAATAAATAATTTAAACACATGCTCTTTACACAATAAATCACTTAATTCCTATTTTATTATAAATTCCACAATTGAATAACAGTGGGAAAAACGAAAGGAAAAGAAACCTTACGAAGAAAGTTGAAATAAACCAAAACACACGCTCGTCCATTCCCCCAATCTCCTCACCCCATCTGTGTTTGTATATATATATATATATAGAAAGAATCATAATAACCGTGTCTATTTAATTTTGTCATTCCTTATATATATATATATATATATATGGATTTTCACCTTAAAGTGAATTAAAACATTAACTTTATTACTTAATTCCTATTTTTATTATAAATATCACAATTGAATAACAGTGGGAAAGGAAACTTACGAAGATTGGTGAAAATTAACCAAAACACACGGTCGTCCATTCCCCCCAATCTCATCACCCCATCTGTGTTTGTATATATAAACGAATGAACAACTCGTGCACACACGCACACACACACGCACACGCACACACACACACGCCTCTGTACATATCATGTGAATGAAATTCAGAAAAAAAATGCCAAACGTATATTTTTTCATTCCTTATACATATATATATATATATATATATAAATTGATTTTCACCTTAAAGTGAATTAAAACATTAACTTTATTACTTAATTCCTATTTTTATTATAAATATCACACTTGAATAACAGTGGGAAAAACGAAAGGAAAAGAAACCTTGCGAAGATTGGTGAAAATAAACCAAAACACACGGTCGTATTCTGAAATCTATATACACACACACACACACACACACACACACACACACACACGCGAGGAATCGTTTCACGACTCGAATCACACCTGTTTGCCCAGAGGCCTTTTTGAAATGACCATAATTTGACCTTTCTTCCAATCTACTCGAGTAAAATCTCTCTTCACTCCGATTCATAGATATACACACAATTATATTAAATAATAATCAGCGAAAGAAATAAGGTGGGCAAACCTGAAAGTACTAATAATTATATATATATAATATATATATATAATATATATATATATATATATATATATAATATATATATATATATATAGAAAGAAAGAGAGAGAGAGATTTGTTCATTCTTTTAAAATAAATAAAGAAATGGAAATATATATATATATATATATATATATATATATATAGAAAGAAAGAGAGAGAGAGAGTTTTGTTCATTCTTTTAAAATAAATAAAGGAATGGAAATATATATATATATATATAGGGTGGTACAGATTTAAAATAACAGGATCATTTGATCCGTGGGTAGTATTACTGCAAAGCATGCACACAGCTTGGATCAAAAAAGTAAGGGCCTGAGCTGGGTATCACAAATTCTATAGGTGCACTCGGCGAAACTGGTCATAATTAATCTGCTGAAGGATGAGTTTCATATTCTCGTAAGATTCCTTCATGTGGACAGCGTGCCCTACAGGAATGGAAGGGTATTTATTTCCATTGTGAAGTAGTACAACCTTGAGGCTTAGCTTCGAAGAGTCAATAAATAAACGCCAATCTTCAGATTTTTCTCATGACCGAGAGCTAACAGCAGTCCATTTACATTATTACAGTAGCATAAACCACCTGACGACATGAAATACTGCATCAGATCTTTTTGGCGAGTGCGGAACGCCGATATGCTTGTATCTTTTGCCAGCAAATTCCATTCACGTAACCTGGAGCCCAATAATTCCGCTTTCTTTTTCGGAAGGTCCAAATCTCTCACGAGATCATTCAGCATAACCTGCGTTATCATACGTTGTTTATTTGATTCAGGTTGCTGAAAGTCTGTATCTTTAGTGTCATCAATTTCCATTGGTTCAACTTCAGACTCTTCATCCAGTGTCCATGATTTTGGGGGAGTTGGAATTGGGTTATCATCGTCATGTAGTACTGGTCTCATGGCCGATGCAAGATTTGGGTATTGAATTTTATGTTTATTTTTGGCAGATAATCCTGAAACGTTAGTCATACAAAAATAGCAATACGTTAGGTGATCCTTGGGCTCTCTCCAAATCAATGGTATGGCAAATGGCATAGATTTGCGGGTACCTTTAATCCAACCCCTAAGAGTGACGGCACAGGAAATGCATGAGATATGAGGTGCCCAGGATTTGTCTTGGTCGCCTACCTTACATCCGAAATAAAGTTCGTAAGCCTTCTTCACGAGTGGGGTCATCGTCTTCCTCTGTGCCATTATGGTCAGTTCTCCACATACGTAGCAAAATGTATCTCTGGGATTAATAGTTTCGATTCATGCTGGCGGAAAATTATTGAAATCACGAAAAACTTTTTGGAATGAAAAACCAATTTTTTCTACTATGAAAAATTTTAAAATTTGAGCAAAACTTGAAAAAATTTCTTTCTTTTTATTAGAAATCTGTTTGTTTAAATAGCTATATTTTTTTAATGCAAAAAATACTATTAAATATAGTTAACCTGGAAAAAAAGAAAGTAAAATTAAATTAGTACACTTAATTTTAACTAATATTTTGGGAAAACTCTGAGTAAATGGAAATATTATTTTCTCGAAAATTGTGGGTGATAGAAAGATTCTGAAACCATATTTGGAATCAGCATCAAAAGTTCTATAAGAAACACTAAATAGTTTTCAAGAAACAAAAATGTTGTTCCCTAGTGTAATTAACTCTTTCTTGCCGAATTGTAACAACGGTTAAGGTTTTCACTCCGCCTTAGACCCACAGTTTAACGTGGAAACCGAATGCTCTTTTCTTTTTTAAAAATATAATTAGGATATATTTATAATTTCTTTATTATAAAATCCTCTCGATTACATTAGTGACTAATGATCCGGGAATAGTGGGGGAAAAATATTGACATGGTAAAGACAGCAAGGGGTAATACGAGCATTAAATCTATTGGAGAAAATATAAAGATGCCATTACTCGTCCGGACCCGTTATAGCGGTGTTACGATTGGTACACAAACTTATAGCTCCACCCAGCTACACTGGCAACCAATCACTACGAACATCTGGCCTTAATCTTTTGGGGCGGAGCTTGGCGATTATGCATATAAAAGGAAATATTTTTCAGTTTGGAGTAAAAGTAGCTATTTTCGCGTCAGTGAATAATCATTCCCTCTGCCAATGCATTCCCTCCACCATGGACCACGAACTGTACGTCTTCCCGGATTTGCATGAAGAAGGTGACACTGCAGCATTGACTGCAATTAATCTTTTTAACGCGATTGACCGTGATGAATTATTTCCAACGCAAACCGTTGAAGATATTTGCAGTGACGCTCCTTACAATCCGACGCAAGGGACTACCATAGAAATGTAAGTGTCTATAATTTATTCACAAGAAACATGATTTTATATATATGGAGGGTTGTAGTATCTCGTCAAATACTTCATTTAGATAATCACCATTATGCTAAAATCGAAATTTTTTATGGCAATCGTTTTAAATGTTATTTGGATTTATCACTTAAATGAGTTTCGAACCAAAGATATCTTCACATAATGGGGTCTGTCTGTATACTCTGTATATGTTTTTATTAAAAAAGAATGAACAGTATTCCTTTAAGGTCCGATTAGGATTTGACACGTGTTATACAATCTTTTGAAGAATCTCGTGTCATGAATACGGAGGATATACTGATCAGTCAGCATAATGAATGTCACACCGAAATAATGTAAGTGTTTTTCGATCTTTTTGGGGTAAGACAATATATTTTCATAAATTTATTAAATGAAAGAAATCAGTACAATAACCATCTTAAACTACAGAATATACTGTTACAAATATACACACACGAACAAAAACATTATACTATACAACGAGTACGTACAAAACCAAAGATATCTTCACATAATGGGGTCTGTCTGTATACTCTGTATATGTTTTTATTAAAAAAGAATGAACATTATTCCTTTAAGGTCCGATGAGGATTTGACACGTGTTATACAATCTTTTGAAGAATCTCGTGTCATGAATACGGAGGATCAGTCAGCATAATGAATGTCACACCGAAATAATGAAAGTGTTTTTCGATCTTTTTGGTGTAAGAAGACAATATATTTTCATAAATTTATTAAATGAAAGAAATCAGTACAATAACCATCTTAAACTACAGAATATACCGTTACAAATATACACACACGAACAAAAAGATTATACTATACAACGAGTACGTACAATTGGAAAACGGGTTTTTATCTGTCTGCATACCATTTCATCGTTTCGGCGAGTGTGACACGGGTCAAATAAATTTAAAAAAATTTATAAATTATTTATCACATGACATATGCATGAGAAATGAGACGCAGTACATTCCGCAAGCATTACTAAAATATCCTTGTATACGAAACGGGTTCCATACAACTTCGGGAATATGTAACTGAGCGAGAAATTTTACAATAATAGGGTCACTCCAGGGTTGAGTACCGAGTGAATCAAAATAGTACAGGCGCTGTCTATTTTAAAAATAGACAGCGATCCAATGAATCCCTTCATTACCGATGACGTCTGTGTTCAAATAAGACTACCGCATTCTCGCGTACTTGGCAAACTCAATGTTTCATTCTTCTCAAACACGCCGATAAATTTGGAACGTGTGACTCGTTCACTATTCATTACTTTCTGAAGTGTATTAGCATCCATTTTAAAAGTCAGTGATAACGCTCCTAAATCTATCTACTTCTATTACGGCTTGCGATTCGAGATATACTAGTACACTAATAAGCGCGTCTATAGGCTTGGCGAATTCCAGCCTCACTGAGATGTTTCCGCTCTGCTGTGGGCTTAAATGCGTATTTACGCTAGCAGATAAGTCAGGTGTAATGTCAAACGGATAAAGGTTAAATTGATCAATGAATTCTTCCTGCGTTACCCCATTACCAAGCTCATCACAATCACCTGCAATATGGGTCAGATTACTATAGGCTCTGGCGCAAAGAGGTAACACAGCGTCTGATGAATAGTCCGTACCCATTGTTCCACCCAAAGCAGTGCCATTAACGTATAGAGTTATATTTTTAAGTCCGAAATTCTCGAATTTAAAGGCACTCTTTTTATATTTTCCATTCACCAAAGCATGGTCCTGCATTCCGATTAATATCTTTTTAGGAAGATTTCCCAGGGCAATGTTTTCTATCTGCTTCGATGCCAACCCTGCAGGAACCGTATATAGTTTGATTTGTATTCTGTTAATAGGATATTTCACTGTAGCGTTTAGTAAATTTTTCTCAATTTCTAGTTGTTTTGGTGAACTTAATTTCACTCGCCGTACGCGGAGGTATGTGTCCATAATTTGAACCACAACGAACTTTACACCCTCTTCTTGATCAGCATCCAGATTTAGGCAGATATCAGGACTCGTGCGGGTGAGCTTTATTTTCATATCCACCCCGTTGAAAAGAAACTTCTCCTAGAAAGTGAAATCTGTGTGCAGCCGTCCAAAACACTCGTATATTTTCTTTTTAGAATTTTTAAATTTGTCCTTTATACTACTTTCATCTTTAGTTTGATAATATCCCTCGGCACTTAAAAAGGTAGCCTTCGCTTCTTTGGAAAAGTTGAGGACATTTTCCAGATAGGCTCGTAGATGATAGTACCCCGTGCCTGCCGATATGTTGGTCTGATTTAAATATACGTCACACTGGTTGAATATGGAGTGCAGAAAGTTTGTTTCAGGGTATACAGCATATTTGTCATCGCAGACCGTTCCATCAGAATGGGCTATACGTAGCTTAGCGTACATGTGCACACAGCTTGGACAAAAAAGTAAGGGCCTGAGCTGGGTATCACGAATTCTATAGGTGCACTCGGGGAACTAATTGTGTTTAAAGGGTTAATTGTAATAAAATCACTGTGCTCAATAGAAACTTGAGTTGGGGGCAGCTCAAAAAGGGACAGCTCCGATTTACAGCATTGTGAACTACATGGGTGGATGAAGCGTGCCATGGCGAGTTAGAAATAGTGCCTCCTCTCTCGACAAGTAGTAAACAAACTATGATTCATGAGATCAATGTCCTTAACTTATATCAGTCAAAAAAGTGGTCAACCATAGGTTTCATTCGCTTACAGCACTTCTTTTTTGATATCCTTTTACGTTTAATACCACGTGACCCCTTCTTCCGGGCAGCCCTCTTCTTCTTCTTCCCGAAACCACGCATTTTTCTCTTTGCATCTTTGATGATTTTGTCCCGTGAAAGCTTTAAATGTTTTTTTAGAGCTTCTTTAGGTATAGCCCCGGCCAATATGTCTTCTGCAGTGTTAAGACCTGATTGTAGCGCTTTTCTTCCGAGGTATCTGGCACCCCTCTTCAGCAAAGGAACAGCCGTACGTAGTATGGATGAAAAAATGGATCCAAGTCCACTACCGCGCCGCTGGTATCTCACCCCTCGATAGACGGTGAAAGGCTTTCTATCCATTATAACTCAGTGCGTCGAAAGTGTAGCTTCACTGTTAAGCTCCCGTTACCGAATGGGAAGTTTTCACCCTCAATCGTTCTTATATATATTGAGATATTGGTTATTAAATTAGTTGCGACATTCACATAATGGGGTCTGTCATATGTAATACTCAAACTCCTTCCTCTATGGTTGGGGATGTGAGCAATGCGCAGCAGGCGTGCCTGGGTATCCCCAACAAACTGGTGCTCCACTATATTACTGTAAATATAGCACATGTCTGGGGACCTTTCAGCCAATTTCTCCATCTTCAATTGATACATTAATCTGGGCAAGTCATGCTGTGTCTCGTGAAATGTGTCTCTTTGGAAGGCTGCGCTATATCGGCCTTTGGTTAGAATTTTGAACATTCTATGGTCTTTAATACGTCTGTTAGTCTTTGATTTTAGGATTAGTGTATGTGCAGGGTTTCCTTTGTTTACGATTTCGTATACTAAATCATTCGTAAGGTTTGAGTTTCTTAAACTTACGTTTAAGCCTCTCACAACATCCTCGACCGAACCATATTGACCCGGTCCTAGTCTTACTTCTGTACTGTAATACCGTGCAACCTTAGTCCGAGCGATACGTATAGTTTCATCCATAGCTACCACAGCTTTTTCACACTCGTCAATGTTTCTAAGAATCGTAAAAACGGTTTCTTTATGTTCAATATTTAAAAAGATGGTGTCCAGCTGAATTTCGCATATCCCCATCTCATACGAATCACGACCCAATTCAATGTGCCCGTGGAGTTCTGTTACAAAGTTGGCTAGTGTGTTGTTAGTTGGTGTACAGACAGGGACGAGGAGGACGGGAGTGTGACGTAGAAATGGTTAAGAGCCATGTTGCATACTATTTAAGCTTCATTATTGCATCAGCTTTTATATAGGTGTTGAAGCTTTCTGAGTACCCTAGCCATTTCACCAGGTACATTTTTCTCTTTCCTGAACCTTTGCTTCCTAAAATTTTCTCAATTTTAAACATATTTTTTCCTAAATTAAACGCAACTTTCTGCAATTCCTCGCGGTAAAAGCCTCCTGAGATTTCTTCCCCATTCAAATCTTCAATGTAATACATCATTATCTCACCTTTAGGTCTCATAGCCCTAACTTTAAAAATCTCGCGTGTCCATCCTTGCTCAAAACCCTTTGCGAATTTATTCCCCGAACGCGACAGCCTTACATAATCATTGATTTTGAAGCGCGCCGTTTGGTGGTGGTGTTGGTGATCCATCACTTCTCGGGAGCGTACCTCTTTCTAAAACTTCGTTAGGTGTTGCCCCAATCGTGCGATGGTGTGAGCGGTTGTAGGATGATGCCAATGATTCCAGAATGTCTAGAAATCTGTATGTGTTTTTATGTTTAAAATAACGGTGCATGCGTTCCTTTATGGTGCGCTGAACTCTTTCAGCTAAAGAAGCCTTATGTATAGAATTGGTTGTGTAATAGCTGATATTAAACTCTGTCAACATGTTCTGAAAAGCACGGCCTATAAATTCCTTCCCCATATCCGTACAAAAATAGCCAGGAACCCTGTTTCTTTAACATTAGCGTTTTGGTGGCTTTAGCAACTGTTTCAGGTGATTTATTTTTCAGAGGAACTAGCCACAGATATCTAGAGAATACGTCTATTATGAATAGAATGTAGCGGTAACCATCGTTATACACAGAATATCTTTGCATGTCTGTTAAATCTGCTTGCCAAATAGAATCAATCGAGGAAGCCGTTGTCTTGGCTGTTTTAAACCTTTTTCTCACAGGCTTATGAAGCGTATAAGCGTCCTGCTCCCTCAAAAATCTTTCAACATCTTTTTTTCCTACTCCGTAAACACTTCTGTACAGTCTATATACGCCGCCGTAGGAGGCTGGGTTAGAAATGTCATATTAGCGTTTAGTTAATACGTTAGCCATTTGCGTATTTTAGAGGCACGTGGTTAGGGTTGACCGTTGTTTAACCTCTTCTTTCTTCTCTTCAAAGGTGTTACCGCCGGGGGTGACGGCGTCTTCAATTGTGTCACATGCGTTGCATGTTCCAAGTCTTTTAACCTGTTCAGATTTCCTATCAACGTTTTAGGGACATTTATTTGTTGCAGTCTTGCTTTAATATGCTTCCATCCTGATGGTGATGGCCTATCCCACTTTCTCACCAGATCATGGACAATGTCTACGATATTCGATCCCTGTACCTTTGATCCTTCCACAATGATCTCGCCTGTATCGGTCCATTGTATGGCTGGATCCTCATTCAATAGATTATAAAGACTTAAGCCTTTACTCATCAATGTATGTGGGAGGGTGCTTTTTAATACATGCTCGATATGTTGTGTGGCTAATCCCTTAATTTTTGGTTGGTCAGCTGTATCGTCGGGCACAGATCCTATGTCGCCATGTCCATCGTCCCCCGTACTGTGCCTAATAACCCGTGACCGGACAGCTCATACCAGGACAACACATACCCGGACAACTTATACCGGACAACTCAGACCCGGACAACTCAGACCCGGATAACTCATACCTAGGACAACTCATACCTAGGACATCTCATACTCACTTCAACAATTACCACCCCAATGTTGATCTTTTCATCTATATCCACCCCGAAAGTTTAAACTCTGCAAATTAATCAAAATAAGATAAGAAAACAATAACAACAAATTTATTATTTATTGCAAACATACAATAAATAGAGAACTATTATTTACATAGGATAAAATTTGAATGCCCGGTTAGGTCAACTGTACGCCCTTGACGATTGGTTAGGTTTAGTCGTGATATTTTCGTTGTTCAACGAAAATATCACGACTAAACCTAACCAATCGTCAAGGGCGTACAGTTGACCTAACTGGGCATTCAATGAACCCAACCGGGTATTCAGTTGACCTAACCGGGCATTCAATGAACCTAACTGGGCATATATATATATATATATATATATATATATATATATATATATATATAACTTGCATGAATTTTAAATGTTTAAATTTAATTTTTAACTTTAAAATAAATGTTTTCATTAATTTTAAAAATAAATGTTTTCATTTCAAAATGTTTCCATTAATAACTTGCATGAATTCTAAATGTTTAAATTTAATTTTTAATTTTACAAAATAAATGTTTTCATTAATTTTTCTTTTTTTTTTCTGGTCCTAGGTATGAGTTGTCCTAGGTATGAGTTGTCCTAGGTATGAGTTGTCCGGGTATGAGTTGTCTGGGTATAAGTTGTCCTGGTATGAGCTGTCCTGGTATGAACTGTCCTAGAACCCTAATAACCACAGGAATCTCTGTAGGGTTCTTATAATTTTCGTACTCGTGAAGAAATTTCTGCAGAGCTTCTTGGTATAAGATTCTTTTCTCATCAGGTGTTTTTTCACTGTTTAATAGGGCTAGCAATTCGCTTTCCATTCTTTTAAGTCTGCTTTTACGGGGATCTAGAACCGTGTCTGGTTTCCTTTGCAGTGAAGCGTACACCTCGTGAGGAATCACTACCACTTTCTTCATTATATTAATCTAGTCAGTAAAGGACCCAAAACTGAAAATAAGATGGGAAGAAATGACCCTCCTGTTTGTACAATAATTCGTTTTTTCTTCGCTACAGTTTGACTTTTACGAGCGAGTGCACGTATTATGTTCTTGTAACGGCGTAGGCGAGCCTTCTGAGGGGTTTTCATTGATACATTGCAATTTATAACGTTAAGACAGATTTCACAGATGCATTTTAAAAAGTTGGCGTCGATATTTTTAATAAACATCTGCTGCATTGCCCGAGGCAGTCGATGATAGATTTTTATTAATTCACGGTATTTCTTTAGTCTCTTTGTCATTCTGGAATATATACCGTTTCAGGCTCGTTTGGAAATATATTCGTTTGTAGAAGCACTCTAAACGTGTTTCGCGGATGAAGGTCGCAAAGCAAATATCCGTAACTTCCAAAAACTCCTTACGCTGATTCGGGAACATTTGATTGGCTAATACCCCAATTTGTTATACATCTCTACGTTGTGCGAATAAGACTAGATATTGCGTATTTAATGACACATCGCGCATGTATCTATTTTTGAAAAATAGATTCTGATTGATGAAGAACACGCTTATGTTAAGATGGTGGGAGAATACTGTAAATGTCTCGGCAAACGTTTTATCCATCTCCAACATGAGATCGTCAATTACAATGACTGTATGTTCATTACCCTTTAACGAATTAACGTCATATACGCCTTTGTGAAACAAAATATCATCTTGGTACTCGTTGAACACTGATTGATATGTCGAATAGCACCATATAACTTTATGCACAAATTTCGAGAACATCTCTCCCTTTTCTTTAATGATTTTAAGCATAAACACAGTTTTACCACATCCTGTAGGTCCAGATATAATACATGTGGATGGGCTCGTGAATCTGAATTTTTCTACAGAGTCCATTTCTAACACGTTACACTCCTAAGTGGGTCATTTACAAAATATTACAAATTTTGAGTACTGTTCCTTATATTTTGTTTTCTTCTCCCACAGAACCGTGAATGACGATGAGGTACAGCACCCCATCATCGACATTACGGATGACCTCGACGACAGTGTAGTTGTGATCTCCTCCCCTGCCAACGAACCCTCACCAGCGATACCGGTAGCACATCCAAAGCGGAGGTATGATGAAGAGAACCCCACGTCAGGTATAAAGCGACCGAAATACGCGCCTGTTGCACCAGTAATATATCCCCAACCCTCAACCTCCTACGCAACAAACCCCCCAGCAGCACCTCCCGCTAATATATCCCCTTATTCATCCGCCACAGTTGCACCCCGTTCTGTTGAGTCTACAATAATAGATCCCCAACCCTCAACCTCCTACGCAACAATCCCCCCAGCAGCACCTCCCGCTAATATATCCCCTTATTCATCCGCCACAGTCGCCCCTGTTCTGTTGAGGATGATATAACGTTTGAGTTGGTGCGCTCCGCAGCCCCCACCCCAGCCTTGACTAGAAATCGGTATAGAGTCAGGGTCGACCCTAGAGTCATGTATAGCAATGGAATTGAGCGCGGGCTCCGCCGGGTTGTACAGCGTATTGTAGAGTTTGCTCTTCAGAACCGCGACGAGCGTGAAGTCAGGACGAGTCTGTCAATTGCTTTAAGTAAAGTCGGAAGATATTTCAAATTAACATGGTAAGGTAGGCTAAGGACATTTTTACGCTCAAATTCCTTTACAATTACACTACTACGTATAATACTTATTTTTAGCTTTCGTAAGGCAGTTATCTAGAAATGAAATAGGATAACATAATTTAGTACCAATATTTATGATATTGCATATCTCGGAATCTAAAAATTCAGGACTAACAACTCTCAAAGCTCTAAGAAACAGCAGAAACAAATGGAAGATTTTTTCGGTATTAGTAGACTCACGACAAACTTCAAATTTGAACTGATTCAAACATCTCCAAATTTTTAGATCCAGAAAAGATTAGCTTCCATCATTTTCTTTTTCAACAGTGAACTTAATAGATGGGACTAAATTGTTGAACCTACCAAGAAATAATTCAACATCCAAATTGTTCGGCCAAAGGCATAAAATATCATCTATATACTGGTACCAAACAAGGTTAAAATTAACAATAGTAGGCAAACTTCTGCTTTAAAAAAATTCCATATATAAATTAGCTAATACCAGTGATAGAGCATTTCTCATAGCCAATTCAAATGACATAGCATAAAACTTATTTTCAAACTGAAATTTACAATCTTTGACGCAAAGCTTAATTAACTCGATAAGAGTGCTGTGTTCAACAGGGAAAGAATATTCAGAGATCTTATCTTTTAAAAAAATCAAGTAAGTCATCAACAGGGACTTTTGTGAATAACGAGCATACATCAAAACTTACCAGTTTGAAATATTGGTACTAATTATGTTATCCTATTTCATTTCTAGATAACTGCCTAAGAAATTTCAGGGTAAAAATACCCTTAGCCTACCTTACCATATTAATTTTAAATATCTTCCAACTTTACTTAAAGCAATTGGTATCAACGTAGTCTTTAAGTATAATAATAATACTGTTAAATCACCCTTAATAAAGAATAGCCCGGATAATGTGGTTGGCTGTGTGTATTCGATCGGATGTACACAATGTAACTCAGTATATACAGTATAGGCCAAACGGGTAAAACGTTAGACATTAGGGTAAAACAGCATAAATATTTGTGTAGAACAGCAAATAATTCTAATGCATTGTTTAACCATATTTATAGATGTAATCATAGTATCAAGTGGGATAGTTCAAAGCGTTCGTTAAAAAACACAGATATAATTGAAAGGAATATTCTAGAATGTGCATTTATCCATTTTAAAAATAATTTTAATAACTGCCGGAATGTATAAAATTGACAATAGCCTGTTAAAATACCTTTTCCCTTTAATTAACTCTTGTTAATCATGTGCTAATCTTTTTATTTCTCTGTCCCGTTGTACATATGTATATATTTTCGTCATCTCGCATTCTCCCTTCATTCCTTGACGAGGTGTCCTTCTGAATACACGAAAGAACTTGGAATCATTTTTCTTTTTCCTTGTGGGTTTGCATCATATATATATATATATATATATATATATATAATATATATATATATATATATAACCTTCATGAGACGTATACATTAAGTAGCTATTTAGTTCTACTAGGAGCACTCAATATATTTTACCCCACCCTTTTTTCTTAGCTAAATAATAATATATACGCCCTTGTATAAAACCGATGGGTAACGCAGTTTCGAAAATGGCGTCTGACAGTGACAGAGAGCTGTTATCGGGTTCTTAACCGCAGAGAAGGAAACAGTTGGAAATATTCACAAACGTCTACAAAACGTTTACGGAGATGCTGTTGTTGATCGAAGCACAGTTGGACGCTGGTCTAAACGTGTGAGATCATCGGAGAGAGGGAGAGCCAGCCTCGATGATGAGCCACGCAGCGGTCGCCCAGCATCGGCTGTCACATCTCACACTTTGCAACGTGCTAACAGCATCATTCGATCAAATCGGCGCGTCACATACAAGGAGCTATCACTGGAGCTACAAATGTTGAAGGAAGTGTGAATACGATAATTCAGCAACTGGGATACTCAAAAGTGTGTTCACGGTTTGTTCCTCGCCAACTGACTGAAGATCACAAAGCCCAAAGAAAAGAAATTGCTTCTGAGTCGTTGGTTCAATACGAGACAGAAGGGGATGACTTCCTTTCACGAATTGTGACTGGGGATGAGACTTGGGTACACCACTTTAGTAGTATAGCCGCAAAAGGGTAGAGTGCAGGAATGTTGCAATTTATTACGTAATGTCGCAAAGGGGGTGGGGTGTTGCAAAGGGGGTGGGGGTGTTGCAAAGGGGGTGGGGTGTTGCCAAAAATTCCCTGCAAAGGGGGGTGGGGGATGCTGCAGGTGCAACAAGGAAACTTGGAGGCGGCGTTATCCCCCAAGAGAAAGGAGAGAAAGGAGAGAAAGGAGGAGAGGTGTTCACCTGGCCGGAGCCAAATGCATATTAAGACTTCAGCCGAGTAGGTGTTGTCTTATAGACTCCTAATCAGCCAGTTGGCTTAGAAGGCGTAAATGGCTTGAGTTGCCAGATAGCGCCATGTATTCAATAGAAGACTGAGTTGCCAGTTTGTGCTATATATTTAATTAATTAATTCTAATCGAAGACTGAGTTGCCAGATACCACTTTTTAACATTATTATGGAGAGTTGCCAGATACCATTATATACATTATTATAGACTCCTAATCAGCCAGTTGGCTTAGAAGGCGTAAATGGGTTGAGTTGCCAGGTACCACTTTTTAGCATTATTATGGAGAGTTGCCAGATACCATTGTACACATTATTATAGACTCCTAATCAGCCAGTTGGCTTAGAAGGCGTAAATGGCTCGAGTTGCCAGATACCACTTTTTAGCATTATTATGGAGAGTTGCCAGATACTATTGTATACATTATTATAGACTCCTAATCAGCCAGTTGGCTTAGAAGGCGTAAATGGCTTGAGTTGCCAGATACCACTTTTTAACATTATTATGGAGAGTTGCCAGAATGTACCATTTATTTTCTTAAAAGTTGGTTTAGAATTCCGCTAGTAGGTTTAGAAGGCGTAACTTGATATAATTAACCAAAAGAATTAAGTAAAACAACATTGCATCATTCTGTTTATTATAAATATATAGAAAATAAATATACATTTCAATAATAACACAGGGGAACAAAAAAAATTTTTTTTCTTGGTGCCTGAGATTTTAGACCTTATTCTGGATATTTTCATGCCACTGATTCAGAAAATATCATCCATTTTGTTCTAGCAGCTCTAGTTTTTGAGATATTGCATACGTCATTACCTACTTTATTACGCTTCTGGAACGGTATTATGAGTTGCTCGTAAATCTAAATGCATCTGTATAATTAAATTGTAGCTATGATTTTGCTGATGTTGCTGTTTTGCATGTGTATTGTACATGTACTAACGTTAATTCTTTCCTGTTACAGGTGTTGACATGGCTTCATCACGAAGAAAGTGTTTAAATCATCCAGATGTGTTTTGTTTTATCTGCGGAGAGTACACGTTCATTGAACAGAGAAAAACTATTACTGATTTTGTGAAAAAAGCTTATTTTGCCTATTTCAAAGTACAACTAGGGGACCAAGATAAGCCATTGGCTCCTCATGTTGTGTGTAAAACGTGTACGGAGCATCTGCGGCAATGGACCAACGGAAAGAGGAGGTGCCTGAAATTTGGTATACCAATGGTATGGAGAGAACAGAGAAACCACAGTGATGACTGTTACTTTTGTTTGGTGAATATAAAGGGCATCAATGGACGTAACCGGAGTAAATGGACGTATCCTGACATAGACTCAGCTAGACGGCCTGTTTCACATTCAGATGAGATACCTGTCCCATCATTCAGCCATCTTCCTGAGCTCCCTCAAGAAGATGATGAATCTGCTACTGAAAAAGAAAGCATATGTGGGCAAAATGACAGTGATTTCGAAGGACCGTCATCAGTTGCAGAAGGTTTTAGTCAACACGAATTAAACGACCTCATAAGGGACTTAAGTCTTTCGAAGAAATCGTCTGAATTGTTAGCTTCCAGGCTGGGAGAAAAAAATTTACTGCTGCCGGGAACCAAAATCACGTTATATCGCGACAGAGAAAAGGATTTACTGCCCTTCTTCTCAAAAGAGAACGATTTAGTTTTCTGCAACAATGTGCGCGGATTGCTGATGAAAATGGGCATATCGGAATACACACCAAGTGAATGGCGGTTATTCATAGATAGCTCCAAACGGAGCCTAAAATGTGTTCTACACAACGGCAACAGATACAGATCAATCCCAATTGGTCACTCAGTCGGTATGAGAGAAGAGCACGGGACAGTCGCCCTAGTCCTAGAAAAGATATCATACCGAGACCACCAATGGGTGATCTATGTGGATCTGAAGATGGTGAATTTTCTCCTGGGCCAGCAGAGCGGGTACACCAAGTACCCGTGCTTTATATGTCTCTGGGACAGTAGAGCTAAAGATGAACACTGGGTGAGAAGACAGTGGCCTCTGAGAGAAAACATGGTGGTTGGAGAAAAAAATATCATCAAAGAAGCTTTGGTTGACAGAGAAAGGATCATATTGCCACCACTGCACATCAAACTAGGTTTGATGAAACAATTTATAAAGGCTTTGAACAGAGATGGGACGTGTTTTGGCTACATATGTAGAAAATTTCCTGCGCTGAGCATGGAAAAGCTGAAGGCAGGTATTTTCGATGGGCCGCAGCCGCAAATCCGGGAACTCATGAAAGACCCGCGTTTCCAAGATTCAATGGACAACATTGAGGCACGTGCGTGGTCATCGTTTAGTATGATTGTGAAGAATTTCCTTGGGAACTATAAGGCGGATAACTACGGTGAACTAGTGGAGAATATGCTCTCTTCTTTTTGTAAACTTGGCTGTAAAATGAGCATCAAACTGCATTACCTCCACAGTCATTTGGATCGTTTCCCAGATAACCTCGGTGATCTAAGCGAGGAACAGGGTGAACGATTTCACCAAGAACTAAGGACCATGGAAGAACGGTACCGCGGACGATGGGATACTCACATGATGGCAGATTACTGCTGGAGCATCCAACGCGAATGTCCTGGCACATCTCATCGCAAGAAATCTCAGAAACGCAGTTTATGTGAGATGTCTCAATATAAGAACTCTTTTTTGGCCGTTCGTGTCTCAAGCTTGTTTGAATTTAATAAATATTTTCGTACCTTATGCTTGTTTGATGTTAATACACTATTTTTGCTGACATTCATCATACTTTTGTATTCAATTGACAACAACAGTGATTGCCAGTCAGCAATTATATAATATTATATACATTATATAGAAATATATATAGATATATCATATCTTGATAAGCAGAGCTGATGGAGAAAAACTAATGTCATTTTTAGAATCAGCGACCTCAATATACCCAGAAACATGTCTAACATCTAAGTCACCAAAAGTTGTGTTCCCCAGTGATATAATAGAAATGAGGAATATGCATATAATCCGTCAATATAACAGTACAGGAGAAATATATACACACACACACAATTATGGAGATATATAGAAAATAAATATACATTTGAATGATCAATAACAATAGAAATGAGGACTATGCATATAATCAAAAAAATATATACACACACACACAATTATGGAGATATATAGAAATAAATATACATTCGAATGGTCAATAATAATAGAAATGAGGAAAATGCATATAATCCTTCAATATAACAGTACAGGAGAAATATCACACAAATATGTTAAATATATAAATACATTTCACTTTTTTTTTTTCAAAATACTAAACTCGCACTTGATCGAGTTTACAATTACATCATTATTGCTCTGCATTACACAGTATATGCGGTTTAATAATATTTCACCGCTTAAAGTATAGGGAAACCTGTATTCGATATGAAGGGCTTTCATATCGTTCAGTACTATTTTTGCTCCCACTTTACAACCGGTTGATAAGTCATCTTTAAATACGTCTAGAATACAATCAAAAGCACGCACAAAGAGTTCATCGTTAGTTACATTACTAAACACAAGTTTATAAACACGCTTTTCCAATCGAGGGATGATTTCTACCGACCAGAGCTTTTCAATCGTGAACTCGTCTTCACTCAACGTAGCGGCAATTGAAATAATCTTCTAAATCGTTACGACAACTGCGCGTTATATAAAGAAATAGTTCTTCAGGGTGAACGGTGTAGGTGAGCTCAGCCTTGTACCAGTCAATTGCTTTGTACCAAAGTTCATGGTATTTCAAAGAGTCTAAACTTTTTAAATAAACGTCCAGCTCTAGACCATTCTCACCTTGTTCAGCCCTACACTCGGTAAACCCATCGAGCAGAGCGGTGTATGCGTATTCAAATACTGTATCAAAATAAAGCATATCCGTAACACGCACGTCTAATATAGGTTTCAGCTTGCGGAATCCGACGATTTCAAACATTCTCTCGAGGATGAAACGGTTTCGCGTAGGAACAAGAGTGTTATTATCAGAAGCATTCTTCCACATCAGCCGTATATCAATGCACGGCCGATCGTTATTTATACACAACGTACATACAACGGCGTATGAGGGTGCGTCACTAATCTGCTCTCTTCTTGTACCTACGTTAGCAGGTATTTTATAACGATCTTCACTCCACTTCTCAACTATCACGAAGATTCTATTCATCTCCTCAACACTTAAATAAACCCGTTTGTTTGTTTGTCTACATTCCGTTTCCAGTACATAGCTAACGGTACCGGATTTACGCCTGAACACGCGCAACGATTTCGTCACGGACACATCGTACGAGGCGTTGAGAATGCTGCTCAAAGGAAGTTCCATCGTATTCGAGGAGCGCACGTCCACTCGGTTCAAGCTCTGAGATAACTATGAGCCGTGTGAGGCACGCAGGTAGGCAGGAACGGTTCGATGGGCGGCTGACTCGATGATACGTGAATGGGGTTGTTCGAACTCGTATGATCCGCGAGTCGCACCATAATCGAATTGTTGTACATATTGGGTAGGTGTTTTTCCGGTACAAGAATTAATTTCGGTTTTATCACTACCAGACTACGCACCAGACAGTTTCCCTCAGGATAATTTTCACGAACTAGGCACATTTGTTTTACTAAACATCTTCACACTCCGGCGCACTATTTGAGAGGAACATATGCTCATATTTTTCCTTTCTGCCCATCAAACGATACTCGTCTCTAAAGTCTGTTAAAAACTCACGCAGGGCACTAGCCACAACCTCACTACGAACCTCATCATGATATACATTAATATAGTGATAAAAATACTTAAGATTGTCCATGATCACGAGATTCACATTTTCAGTCGTAGGGTATGAGTAATCGACATGGTGTAACATGACGTAATACCGCTTGTCACACCACCCATCCACAAGACTCATTATCCATACCTGCTGCTTCTCTTCTGCACGCGTTGTTTCTTTTACTTCACGGTATATGTGAGACTTTATAAAGTTTAGCTCTACAGCATACTTCAGCACATCGTCTGTGCAACGAAAGCCTTCAACGGTCTCACCAGAACATCCGTAGAGTATTTGTACATCTTGCAACTTCGCACAATCCAATGTGGTTTTAAAAGAGGCATAGGAGGGGGGAATAGGAAGTTTTTCGGTATCCACCACATCCTGGCACACTTTGCTGAATACCATTTCATAAACGTTGTACAAGCAATATTAAAGGTAGCCATTTGAATACACGTCTGATCTCCTTTTTTCTTCTACGCTGGCGAATACACGTCTGATCTCAAGGGCTTACTGCAGTCGACTGACCACGCAGGGAATCCCAGATAGTAGCATGACTCACGTTGCTGATCTTACAGTGGGCGGAGCTTAGAACTTTCACCTGCGCACACACACACACACACACACACAAGGAGAAAGTAAACGCTAATTGAAACATGATTTATTTAATAAACGAGATATTCAAGTTATATATTATTACAAATACGATTTAATAAACGAGATATTCAAGTTATATATATATTTACAAATACGTGTAATAAATAAGTAACAATAGATACATCAAAGATTATATACAAGACAAATACGTGTCATAAGTAAGTTAACAATAGGCGCATCAAACGTTATGGTATCCAAAGGGTACGGTATCATAGGTACCAGGTAACTGGTAACGTTTCCTATAGGTGTTACGGCACACCTTCGTACCCCTAAGTTCCTTCACGCCCCCCAGCTTCTGCGCCCGAAAATTGTGGGTGCCTACAATTAGTTGGGGAGGTCGTTCGCCCTCATCATCGTCCAAACACACTAGATCCTTCAACGATTCAAAGTTAACAACCCGCCGATTCGCATGGTTGAGCGTAATACCCTTTGCCTTCACGATATATTTCATATCCTCCCCCACCCTGACCCGTACCCCATAAGTTTTAGGTCCTGTTGAGACAAAAGAGTCGGCGTATGCGTTGTCCCCATACTCATCCTTGATCTCATCAGTGAGCTCGCCGAGGAACTCCCCAATAGCGGGCATGTATTCACCCTCCCTCTCTGTGAATATCACGCTATCTGTATCGGCATACAATACTCTCCGCCCAAGAGAATGCAATAGACCCCAAAGTTTTATACGGGCGTAGGCTGTTGTGAAGCTGGCCACAGGTATGTTTGTAACCCTTGAGGTATCTGTGGCCAATTCAGTGTTGTTGTACTTTATTATGTAAGTATTACCTACATTCACGATCTCCATGACCTCTTTATCGGGAGCATTGGCATAATCCCAGACATCACTATAACTTTGTGCCAAATGAATGTTCCCTTTGCCGGTATTCTGTGCAAATTTTCCCCATAGACTGTTTAGACACAACTTTGCACTAAAGCGCTTGCCAGGATTCTTTGCAATTTGGGCACGATCAAGTTGTATACCTTCGCGGTCGCGGTAACGTTGAATATAGGCAGACTTTTCATCTTCGGTATCAACTCCTCGCGGATACCCTGATGCCTCAACCTTATCCTTCAAAAAGGCGTTTATATATGGTGTGAAAAGGTTGGGTAGCTTCTGAAACCTCCACACCTCATGTATCTTCAGTATTCTATAACCATGGCGTACGGCTAGGGCCAGCTCAGGACTTGTATATACGCCTCTGATCTTACGCTGGTGGGGTATATGGTTACAATCGCCGTTATCCTCTTCCGCGCACTTCACGCACAGGGGAAACATGAGCTTGTCGTCGATAACGACAGGTAAGATTGGCATCCATAAATTGCGTGGGGGGAGTACGTCTACGAAAGAGAGCCCAAAGTAACGATCATTCAAATTTCTTGAAAATTCATTGATGGAGGGCAGGTTAGGTCCCACCAGTTTCTCAGGAGCGCCCACGGGGTACGGATTGTTCTTCATCACGTATGGGTATAAAGAACAGAAATCGTAGTAATGGAGCTTCACGCCCTCCGTAGGTGGAAAGTATAGTCTGAATGGATTTGTACGTCCTCCAAACAAGCTATCACCACATTTGAGAGGATCCAGCACCATTGAACGCTTGATCGTGTTTATTTCCTCACGGTACACCTCGTCTGTCTCCATCCGTGCATCATATTCATGCTCCCACAAGACTTTGTGAGTGAACTGTGATCCTATAAGTTGATCGCGGGTGCGGGTCCATGCAAGACAGTCGGCAGGAGATCTACCGTGGATATCTCCGGCGATTCCGCACTCAGGACGGGGGCATCCATGCCACCAGCATCCGTTAAAGGAGTACACAGTCTTCACACCAGTGACACGGTTTTCACTTAACCCATCAACCCAAAAAACACGTCCATTAATCTTAATGGGTACTTCACCCGTGTTGCGGGCGTGCTTTATGTATACACCTGTCTGTTGCTGTAGGTGTATGAGCCAGTAAATAGCCTTGTGTCCGTAACTGCGGGGTTTGTTTCGGTGAATAATGGCTAAGGTGTCTTTAGGCATGAAGTTATTCTTGAACACCGTAAAACATAATGACGCGATGGTGGTTGCGACTTGCAGCGGATCGCATTTGAAACGGCTATGTACATCCTTCTAAAGGCCTGGAAACATACTCTAAGCACGCGCACATCATTCACGCAATAACGCTCACATTCATCAGCTATATTATAAGGGTTACTTTCATTAAAACTGTTGTAGTATCGATCAAAGTCTTCACGTTCATCCATCATACAGTCATAGTTAAAATAATGTTTGGGTGGTGGTGGGCCTACGTAGTTTAAAGTCTCGCTGGTGAGGAAAGTGTAAGGGAAGTATCCTTTGGAAACTTCAGCTGCTACTCCCATCACCTTGGGTAGCTTTGCTAATTTACAAGGTGTGAATAATAAAGTGTCTTTAAATTGTACATTGCCTCTTATTTGCATCTGTATTAATTTGTTGCCTCTTTTCAATGGATCACCTGTAAATATCTCAGAGGATTCGTGTTCAAGCAACTCCTTATAAAGGAACTGCGTGTCAAACTTTGCCCCGTTATGGGCGAGAATATACACAGTCATTTTTTTGAACTTGTCGGCTAACTTGACAATATAGGACACAAATAGTTTCACAGGACTATCGCGGACATTCGTTTTAAAAACGTTTGTCCGTTTACCGCATTTGGGGCACTCGTCACATTCGATCCCCATACACTCATCACAGATGGTCTGGCTCACAAGTAAATGTGGAATTACCTCTTTGGTTTCAGCGTTCGTATATGTTTCTATATCGTAGTATACAGTTATACAAGGGTTATTTTTAGGCTTAGCATCTTTCATATAACATACATGCTTTACTCCATCCGCCTTATACTCCTGGCATGTAGGACAGTGAATTTCGTCACACTTGTGCTTAAATTTCCCCCAATTATCCATTGTGTGAAACATAACACATTCACAGATTCTCATTTTCCTGCACCCCTTACACAAATCATGATGTCTCCCATATTTTCGACTTTTGTCATAACTCGCGTAAAGCCACCTTATATTACGGATGGGGAGATACGTTGTCCCCGACAATCCTAAAATAAGTAGGGGTCTTGTACGATCTCTCACACAGCTTTTAAAAACATACACAGTCCTACGACGATCATCCAACCCAAATACAACTATACGGACATTCATTTCCTGTTCTACCATTCTCAGCTCTTCAGGCGCCATATTACAGTCAAATTTAAGTTCACAGTCTACAGCTAGTTTACGGGCACGTTCCACGACCGTAGGCAGCCAAATTTTTTGAGCCCGTGTATTTTGTACAGTAAACATGTTAGCCAAGACTACTGCTATAAAGCCGCAACCACGATCGACATTTATATGCCGTCTATAAATAGCTTGAGAATTGAGGTTAAGAGTATACGGTATGGCACTATGACCCGCAATACGGAATACACGCTCAATATTTACCGTGAAGTCCATGTTGAAGGCTATACTACTTTGGGCAGCTTGCATTATACGTCCTAATATATATTCTACATCTTCAGCCGCCAAACGTCTAAATGGCACTACTACACAATAATCATCTACATCACCGTCATCTGACCCGAATCCGAAGGACATCAACGCAGTCTTTAAATATAATCATACTCCTAAATCACGCCTAATAAAGAATAGCCCGGATAATGCGATTGGCTGTATGTATTCAATCGGATATACCCAATGTAACTCAGTAGGCCTATATATATAGGCCAAACGAGAAAACCTTTAGACATTAGGGTAAAGCAGCATAAATATTTGCGTAGAACAGCAAATAATTTTAATGTATAGATGTAATCATAGTATCAAGTGGGATAGTTCTAAAGTGGTCGTTATAAACACAGATATAAATGAAAGGAATATTCTAGAATGTGCATTTATCCAGTTTAAAAATAATTTCAATAACAGTGTGCGAATGTGTAAAAATTGACAATATCCTGTTAAAATACCTTTTCTTTTTAATTAACTCTTGTTAATCATGTGCTAATCTTTTTAGTTTTCTGTCCCGTTGTACATATGTATATATTTTCGTCATCTCGCCTTCTCCCTTCATTTCCTGACGAGGTGTACTTCTGAATACACGAAAGACCTTGGAATAATTTTTCTTTTTCCTTGTGGTTTGCATCATTCATTCATTTCACGTGTTTAATTGTGAACTTCATCCCATACCTATATATATAATATATATATATATATATACTGTATACATATACCGTGTATACATATATAGTGGACATAGTTTTAGCCGTTTAAGGTGATAATGATTTGATTGTCTGCTAATGATTAATTGCTGCAATGACTGATTGTTTATTAATGATAGGCTGGGTTAATAATACTATTGGAAGCGACCGGAATGGCAGCGAGGGTCACCAGCTTGGATTACACCCAAGCAAATTAATGTTAAGGTTATAAAAAGTACCTTATGGTTTTGTAGTTTAATTAAGAAAATATATTTATATTAATTTTCACAGTGAAAAAGTACAATTGAAAGACACTGACTAGAAAGCTTAAAAATTCTATAACGACCTTTGAAATACGCTCGTTTATGTGAGGCTTAATGGTATACAAAATGGGACAACCTGAAATATGAAACTTAGTGAATACAAAAATAATGCATGTACGTAATAATATAACAAATAGGTTATGTAATACACTGATTAGGGAAGCTACAGATTATGCATAAATGATCGCTGAAAGAGGCCTATTAATGACACAGAAAGCGCGTACGTTTTGGTACACTGAATAGAATACGCGTTTCGGTACACTGAATAGAATACGCGTTTCGGTACACTGAATAGAATAAGTGTTTATTTGATTAAGTAGGCCAATTAATTGCATGGATGAACATAGAACAACTGAATGGGCCTAATAATAATGGATTGATGACGTGTGTTATCGGATAGGCCTAATGATAGTTGAGGGAATATACACTGTAAATGAATTAGGCCTGCAGTAGAGAACTTATTTATCACACAAATATATAAGTGAACACAATAGCGGATGATATGAATTACAGGTTCTGAAGGACACTTGAATTAGGAAAATGGTCTACAGCGTTATTTAACGAGAGTCAATTGGAACGTTTAATTACTCACTTTGGGAGTATAGCCTACCATTCGGCGGTAGGCTGGTGTGGCTTTACGAGGGTTACTTAGAGAAGATGTACTTATCTTTACGGAACGATGAAACCGCTGTTGAAGGAGTGTTGAAAAGAGAACTACTACCTTAGGCTCGAAGTGTCGTTGATCGTCCTCTGGAAGCTGGTCGCTCACGCGTTGGTCGTGTTGTGGATTAGGTCTTGCCAAGGAGAAGATGTTTGTTGTAGGCTGCGTAGAACGTACGCCCGAGTGTTGTTGCTTCTCGAGGTGTAGGAAAGTCTATAAATGATCCTGCAGGCGTAGCCCGTTGTGGTGGATGGGATGAAGAGGATCTTGTAGGAGTAGGCCCGGTTGTTGGTGTCTCTTGGAAGTTTGTTCCGTAAGTCAAGGTATGATGGGCCTAATGGAGTCTCGTAGACGACCGTTTCCTCGTAAAGCGGTAAAAGATGACCAGATGTGGAGTGATTGGGTTTGTAGCTTTCGCCGTCGAGTTACGTAATGTGTCCACCTTGAGGATGCTTCTCGTAGCGTTGCAACCTTGCCGGTGCTCTCGAGGATGATTGATAACCGGTTGAGCGGTAATAAGAGACTAAGGGAATTCCTGATGCCGTTGTGGTTTGCTGCGGCAGTATTGGTAGTTCACTTCCATGAGCTCTCGTTTTCTTGAATGTGGTGTTCAAGTGAGCCTTGGTCTTGAGCCGGTTAAAGCTGATGTGGGGTGACAGCGTACAGAGTAGTCTTCGAATGGACGCGCTAAAAGTGAGGATGATTGAGTGGGTGCTCGCTTTATACTTAGTTCCTGTGACGTAGGACTTCGCGCCAAATCTTAAGACGCCTTGTCCGCGCGTCCTTTTTTTGAAGAGCTTGCGTTCGCGCCTTTTGGGAAGAAACAGACGTTTCCATTGTTTGATTCTTTGCCCACGTGTTTTTTTCGAATAATGTTTGAAGAGTGGCGGTGAAACGAATTCCTATGGCTGTTCTTTGTCTGTTTTATCTCTGTAGTTGTCTGTTCCGCTACAAGCAGTTCCCTCTCAGAGACGAAGGAACGATGATATGCTTCGTTGGCGGGAGGGCGCGAGGAATCTTCCTGGGTTGAGGAAATGGGGAGAGTTGTGTCTGCTGTAGTAGGTTGTGGGGGAACTGTTGGGGAAATTGCGTCGTCCTCGAGGTACGCCAGCTTTAGGCGGTCGATTGACACAACGTCCTTGCGTCCCGCACGATCGAGGGTGAAAGTTTTGTCACCCCTCCGCAGCACTGGAAAAGGCCCATCGTATGGATGTTGTAGGGGAGGACGGATGGTGTCGTTTCTGACGAAGACGTGGGTGCAGGAGGACAACCGGGCGGGGACAAAAATGCGACGAGTATTGGCATGACGCGGGGAAACCGGACGAAAATTGCGCATGGTCGTCCTTAAGGCGTCGGCGTACGTGCTGCCGTCCACCGAAGGATGTGCTCCTGACGAAGTGAAGAATTCGCCGGGTAGACGCAGGGGAGTACCGTACACCAATTCGGCCGATGTACATTGCAGGTCATCCTTGAGCGCTGCCCGAATTCCCAGAAGGACAAGGGGAAGGGCGTCGGTCCAACGTGGGCCGGTGGTGGTCATCCTGAGGGACGCCTCCAGGTGACGGTGTAGTCGCTCGACGAGGCCATTGGCCATGGGCCTATATGCTGTAGTCCGAATCCGGGAACAACCTAAAATTTGTGTCAGGCTCTTCCACAGGGCGGATTCGAATTGCCGACCACGGTCAGTAGTGATTGTTGATGGGACTCCAAAACGGGACACCCAACCACTGACGAATGCGCGGGCGGCGGATTCAGCCGTGAATCAGCCAACGCGTGAATCGATCGACGCAGGTGAGGAGGTACGTGTAACCTTTTGAGTGTGGAAATGGGCCGACGAGGTCCAGATGTACGTGATCGAAACGTGCGTCGGGGGGACGAAAAACAGCTGAAGGTGCCGTCGTGTGACGTTAAATTTTTGCTTTCTGACACTTACGCAAGCTTGGGCCTAACGTCTGACGTCACGGTTGATGCTGGGCCAGACGAGACGAGAGGTGACGAGAGCCTGAGACGCGCGAATCCCGGGTGAGAAAGAGAATGAAGCCTATTAACAATTTCGCGTCGGAATTTCTCGGGGACGAAAGGACGGTGTGATCCTGTAGAAACGTCGACCGTGAGGGTCCGTGAGGAAGAAGGCAGTGGAATCTCTTCCAGTTGTAACGAACTGGATGCACTACTGAGCTGCTGCAGTTCATCGTCTCCTCGTTGAGCTTCTGCTATGGCTTCGTAGTCGATGACGTCACCGCTGGCGGGAACAAGGGACGCGTTAATCGTGACTCGCGATAGAGCGTCCGCTGCGGTATTTGCGTGGCCTTTTATGTGCCGAAGATCGCCAGTGAATTGTGAGACGTAGTCCAAGTGTCTCATTTCCCTGGGGATATACCGGTCGGATTGGGAATTGATGGCAAACGTAAGCGGACGATGATCCGTGAATATAATGAATTCTCTCCCTCTAAGTAGTGGCGGAAGTGTTTGGTCGCCAGATAAACCGCAAGCAATTCTCGACCGAAAGTGCTATATCTGGTTTCCGTTGGTTTGAATGCGCGTGAGAAAAAGGCTAAGGCTGCCAACCATCTCCTGACGCTTGTTGTAACACGACGCCTGCCGCAGTGTCAGAAGCATCCACGACGAGGCTGATTTCTGCTGCGTCAGGATGAGGGTGAGACAGCTGGGTCGCATCAATGAGGGCTGACTTAGCCGACTCGAACGCTCGCTGGGCCTCTTCAGGCCATGGAATTGACGTAGAAGATCCCCTCCTGCAGGGGCGCAGCAGGCATGCAAAAGGGCGGAGGAGGTGCGCGCAATGGGGAATGAATCTGCGATAAAAGTTTATCATACCTAAGAATTCCCGCAGTTTTCTTTGCGTGGTAGGGGGGGGAATTCCTTAATGACGTCAACCTTATGGGGGTTGGGGGAGATACCGTTGCCTGTAATTTGATGACCGAGGAACTGCAGTTCGGGGACGCTAAACTGGCACTTGCTGGGTTGATGGACGACTCCATACTCCTCGAGTCGAGCGAAAACCTGCCGAAGGTGTTGGCATGATCCACTTCATCGCTGCTGGCGATGAGGAGGTCGTCCTATGTAGCAAAACAGAAGGGGAGACTCCGAAGGACGTCGTCGATAAATCTCTGGAAAAGTCTGTGCCGCGTTCCGGAGGCCGAAAGGCATGCGGATTATTCGAAAGTCCAAAGGGCGTTATTATCGCGGTTTTGGGAACGTCCTCTGGGCTACCGGATTTGATGGTAGGCCCTGACGAGGTCCAGTTTGGAGAAAACCTTACACCCAGAGAGATTGGCGGCAAAATCCTGCAGAAGGGGAGGAGGGTAGCGTCGGCACTGTGCAGTGTTGAGCGCCCTGTAATCGCCCACAGGACCCAGTCGCCCTCAGTTTCTTGGGGGACCATGTGTAACGGTGCGGCCCAATGGCTTTTGGAAGGCCGGACGATTCCTAGTTCGATCATGTGTTCGAACTCTGCCTTTGCGATGCGCAGACGGTCCGGGGCCAAACGTCGAGGACGAGCATTCTTCGGGGGTCCTGCAGTCTGGATGTAGTGGAAGACGTTGTGCTTGACTGGCACTTCGCGGTTGCAAGGGCGTGTCACCGATGGAAACTCAGCCAGTAGTTTACCGTACGGTGACTCAGGGCGAGCCACCGAATATACTGGCGGAGGCGCTGAGGGAGAAAACGCCTTGCACGCTGAGGTTGGTCTTGCAGTCGATGAGTCTCCGGCGTCTAACGTCCACTCCTAGGTCGTAATGCTGTAGAAAATCTGCACCTAAGATTGGCTGTTGCACGTCGGCGATGAGAAAAACCCAACGGAAGGTTCTCCTAAGTCCGAGGTTGAGGGTAAGGGATTTTTGACCGAATGTTTGAATGGGAGTCGAGATCACCGCGTGTAATTCAGTCTCACAACTGGGATGTAACCGCTCTTGTGGGGAGGGGGGGAGGAGACTGATTGGGCGCCGGTATCAACCAAGAAACGTATCTTGGAACGGGCGTCTGTGACAAAGAATAGACGGACACCGCGGAAGCCTTGAGCATGAGACGCCGTTAATGCTCGGCTGATACGTTTCCCGCCCGAAGACAGGGGGGCATGCATTTCCGGGCTTGACCGCCGAATACCCTGTGGTACCAGCATACGCCCGGTTCGTCTTTGGAACCGGGGGTGCGGGAATGGGAACGGGAACGGGGTCGTGGGTTGCGGTGCTGGGGGTCGCGTGATCTGCTTCGGTCACGCGTTTGCAAGTCGCGTACATCGCGAAAAAGACCTTCTACCATGGTGGCCAACTTCGCGACAGTCTCCACCAAGTTGTTGTCGGGCGCGGTTGGGGGAGGGGGTGATAAGGCGACTCCGGCCACTTGTGGTGTTTCTATGTCCAAAATTCTGTCTGCTATATCCGCCAGCTCCTTCAACGAGGTGTCTGCCTTCGTCACCATCAGCACTCGTTGGACTTGCGGTGGTAGGCGTTGTATGAAAAATTGGCGGAAGAACGAGTGCTCAATAACATTGGCTGAATCCCCCAGGAGCTGCTGCATGTGTCGCGGGAACTGCGACGGGGATCTGCCGCCAAGCTCTTCGGTCGCGAGTAATCTCCGGAGGCGGTTTTGCTCTGACATGGCCCTTCGCTCCAAAACGGCGGTTTTCAACGTCTCATAGGGGTCTTCTTGGGGCCTCTTGGCGAGGATATCTCGCACCTCGAAAGCAACCTCTGGTGGGAGTTGCGAGGCTACGAGGTTAAACTTAGCCTCGCTTCTTGTTATGTTCTGGTACTCACAATGGTATTCCACCTGTAAGAACCATGTGCGGGGATCCGCGGGCCAAAAAGTGGGGATTCTGTTGGAACCGCCGTTAGTGTGGGATGTAGTGGCGTTGTTGTTTTCCTCCTGCATATTTTTCGCGCGAAAACGTGTTATCATGTGCCAAAAGAGATTAACCGTAAATGTGTTTGGGGCCTAATGTGTACGGGAAAATAACACCAGTCATCGATGCAGATAGGCCTATTGCCGCGCTGTATATGTTGTACCGTGTATAAATTTAAATATTTGATATCACCGCTATTTTGTTAATGCAATAAAAGAATACTTAAAATAAAGAAAATGTTCCTAACCACTAAACAAAAGATTCACTGTGAAAATTAACTTGAAATTACGTTCGAGTCACTACAGGGTTACACCAATTTATAGTGGACCTAGTTTTAGCTGTTTAAGGTGATAATGATTTGATTGTATGCTAATGATTAATTGCTGCAATGACTGATTGTTTATTAATGATAGACTGGGTTAATAATTTATGAAGTAAAGTATCACCAATTGAAAAGTGGCTAATAGAGTAGGCCCACCATACTATTGGAAGCGACCGGAATGGCAGCGAGGGTCACCAGCTTGGATTACACCCAAGCAAATTAATGTTAAGGTTATAAAAAGTACCTTATGGTTTTGTAGTTTAATTAAGAAAATATATTTATATTAATTTTCAGTGAAAAAATACAATTGAAAGACACTGACTAGAAAGCTTAACAATTCTATAACGACCTTTGAAATACGCTCGTTTATGTGAGGCTTAATGGTATACAAAATGGGACACAACCTGAAATATGAAACTTAGTGAATACAAAAATAATGCATGTACGTAATAATATAACAAATAGGTTATGTAATACACTGATTAGGGAAGCTACAGATTATGCATAAATGATCACTGAAAGAGGCCTATTAATGACACAGAAAGCGCGTACGTTTTGGTACACTGAATAGAATACGCGTTTCGGTACACTGAATAGAATAAGTGTTTATTTGATTAAGTAGGCCAATTAATTGCATGGATGAACATAGAACAACTGAATGGGCCTAATAATAATGGATTGATGACGTGTGTTATCGGATAGGCCTAATCATAGTTGAGGGAGGGAATATACACTGTAAATGAATTAGGCCTGCAGTAGAGAACTTATTTATCACACAAATATATATGTGAACACAATAGCGGATAATATGAATTACAGGTTCTGAAGGACACTTGAATTAGGAAAATGGTCTACAGCGTTATTTAACGAGAGTCAATTGGAACGTTTAATTACTCACTTTGGGAGTATAGCCTACCGTTCGGCGGTAGGCTGGTGTGGCTTTACGAGGGTTACTTAGAGAAGATGTACTTATCTTTACGGAACGATGAAACCGCTGTTGAAGGAGTGTTGAAAAGAGAACTATTACCGTAGGCTCGAAGTGTCGTTGATCGTCCTCTGGAAGCTGGTCGCTCACGCGTTGGTCGTGTTGTGGATTAGGCCTCTTGCCAAGGAGAAGATGTTTGTTGTAGGCTGCGTAGAACGTACGCCCGAGTGTTGTTGCTTCTCGAGGTGTAGGAAAGTCTATAAATGATCCTGCAGGCGTAGGCCCGGTTGTGGTGGATGGGATGAAGAGGATCTTGTAGGAGTAGGCCCGGTTGTTGGTGTCTCTTGGAAGTTTGTTCCGTAAGTCAAGGTATGATGGGCCTAATGGAGTCTCGTAGACGACCGTTCCTCGTAAAGCGGTAAAAGATGACCAGATGTGGAGTGATTTGGGTTTGTAGCTTTCGCCGTCGAGTTACGTAATGTGTCCACCTTGAGGATGCTTCTCGTAGCGTTGCAACCTTGCCGGTGCTCTCGAGGATGATTGATAACCGGTTGAGCGGTAATGAAGAGACTAAGGGAAATTCCTGATGCCGTTGTGGTTTGCTGCGGCAGTATTGGTAGTTCACTTCCAATGAGGCTTCGTTTCTTGAATGTGGTGTTCAAGTGAGCCTTGGTCTTGAGCCGGTTAAAGCTGATGTGGGGTGACAGCGTACAGAGTAGTCTTACGAAATGGACGCGCTAATAAAGTGAGGATGAATGTGAGTGGGTGCTCGCTTTTATACGTAGTTCCTGTGACGTAGGACTTCGCGCCAAATCTTAAGATGCCTTGTCCGCGCGTCCTTTTGTTGAAGAGCTTGCGTTCGCGCCTTTTGGGAAGAAACAGACGTTTCCATTGTTTGATTCTTTGCCCACGTGTGTTTTTCGAATGATGTTTGAAGAGTGGCGGTGAAACGAATTCCTATGGCTGTTCTTTGTCTGTTTTATCTCTGTAGTTGTCTGTTCCGCTACACATATATGATGATGATGAAAATAACCACGAAAGAAAATGAAAATAAATAGTGCTTTATTAAAACACTATTTCTTGTTTTAATTTTCCTTGATGGTTATTTTCATCCTAAATATTATTCATTATATCCGTCTGCCGAAAAAAAGGGTTCACTCTAAAAACATCCATGGAATCAACATTTTTCAAACAATCAGTATGAAACTTATACACGTAGAAGATACATAACAAACCTACCTCTAAACCAAATTTCAGTTCGAAGCTATCAAAAATAACGATTTATTAAATATTTCTCTAATAATACTACAACTGATGCTCGACAAACTAAGCAAGAATCCTTTATTTCCATTTTCACTTTTGTAAATTCTAATATATGTGAAAATAAAAACCCACTCTAATATACAGAGTTTATTTCCACAACAGTTTCGACGCCCACTGGCATCCTCCTCGGGTGGATACAGAAACACGAATGAACCAAAACAAGAGGGAAAAACAGTCCAGAGACCGACCGACTGTTTTTCCCTCTTGTTTTGGTTCATTCCTGTTTCTGTATCCACCCGAGGAGGATGCCAGTGGGCGTCGAAACTGTTGTTCAAATAAACTCTGTCTATTAGAGTGGGTTTTTATTTTCATATTTTGACCTTCACGTAGAAAAAAGTGAAGTTTTTTGCACTTCTAATATATGATTTTATTTTGCAAGGTTGTAAAATATAGTGAATATGCCATTTTCAGAGGAAGATAAGATTATAATTAAGCATTATAGACTAGAAAAGGGATATGGACGAACGAAACTACTCTCCGAATTCCCCAACAATGGATGGACTCTTGGTGGTTTGGGAAAACTTCTAAAGAAAATTGACGAGACTGGGGATATCAAAAGAAGAGAGGGAAGTGGGCGACCAAAAACTCTTCGCATACATGTTACATGTGTTAGTTGGCTTATCAAATTTAGAAAAAACATCCATTTATTTTACTGAGCCTGGTGTACAAGTCAATGCCGAGTACTATCGAAATACTCTGCTGCGAAACATGCTTCCCGAAATGCAAAATCTGGCCAACGGTGGTTATCTTTTTCAGCAAGACGGAGCAACGTCTCATACAGCAATAGCAACTGTGGAATACTTAAAAAATTATGTCCCAGAATTAACTGAACCCCAAAATTGGCCACCTAACAGTCCTGACTTGAACCCTGTTGACGATGGAATCTAGGAAAATTTGGCACAGACAGTTTACAGGAGCAGGGTGAGAAATGTTGATCACTTACGTCAGTTTCTTGTGGAGAAGTGGGAAGAGATACCACAGGAGCAGATCGATCGAACCACTGATGAATTTCGTCCAAGATTGAAGAAAATTGTTGAAACAGAAGGGAAACACATTGAACAATTTTTTTAATAGGAATTCCAAAAAAGTAAAATGTTAATTTGATTTCTTTTATAAACTTACGATTTAAGTTGTTTCAAAATTCAAAATCCTTTTTTTATTTTAATGATTTTTTAATGGAGGCATTTCTTATATTTTATAAATCTTCTTTGTGGACTCCCAGAATTCAAAACTGGAGTGATGTTCACCAACAAAATTTGTTGAACATAAACAATCCTCATTAAATCATTAATTTTGAATATAATAATCTGAAAATTGGTGTACATATATACTGTTTAAATAGGTTTGCTCTCTATGCGTTTCATTTTGATTGGTTAATAAATGTTGATTTCATGGCTGTTTTTAGAGTGAACCCTTTTTTTTTGGCAGACGGTGTATATATATATATATATATATATATATATATATATATATATATATAATTTATTTAAAAAATTAGAAGACAGGAAGGTTCCCATGTACATATTAAATTTATTGAAATTGTGGAAAAACAAAGTGGCTAATATGTATTCCTATACAAAAAATAATTCAAGATGGATTTATTATTTGCAACTTTTCCGAAAAATCTCATTTTCATGGTCAAAATCGCGATTTTCGGATTTGAAGGCTGCCTAACGCCGGAATGGGACGTTTTGGCGCCGACGTTCTGGCGCCGACGTTTTGGCGCCGCCGTTTGGGCGCCACCGTTTGGGCGCCGTTTGACGATTGGTTAGGTTAAGTCGTGATATTTTTGTTAAAACTAACGAAAATATCACGACTTAACCTAACCAATCGTCAAGGGCGTACAGTTGACCTAACCGGGCAGTGACGATTGGTTAGGTTAAGTTGTGATATTTTTGTTAGTTTTAACGAAAATATCATGACTGAACCTAACCAATCGTCAATGGGGCAGATAACGGAAAAGTACCCATATTATATATACACCTTATAATACACTGACTCTTTTGCTCGCACCGCCAAAAAAGTAACGAAGGGTCGCGCTTGCTACATTTATCAAACACATACAAATATCCATTATGTGAAAACTTCTGTTTCCCTTTCTTACTTGATATATTTTCAGACATTTATGCTATTAAGGGCAACAACACAACTTATCTGAAAAGACAGACAGCACTTCAGGTTAATAACCAAAAATTACTACTTAATACTTAATACTAATTAACGGTGGCGCCAAACCGGCTCCGCGCCCAAACGGCGGCGTCCAAACGGTGGCGCCCAAACAGTTGCGCTCAAACGGCGGCGCCAAAACGTCCAGCGCCAAAATGTCGGCGCCAAAACGTCCTAGATGGGCCTAACGCAGCCTCAGGGCACCCAAACCAAAGCGCGCAGCTGTTCTGCATATGATTTAGTCTAAAAGCTGTTTTTCTGACCTCATCCTTGCTTTCTTGCGTGTTTCAACACATCTGGGTGCTGAAATAATGTTTAGATTTCACGTAAAACTTAAGAATTTTAAGTTTTTCTTCAAAGAATAGTCGCGGCTCACCAGCTCTATTTTGATCGAGTAGCGGGAGACTTGCCACCTCCACGTGTAGGTTTACACGCCTGTTCTTCCTGCATCCCTGAAAAGCGTGGCCTCATAAGATCTTATCTTATGATCTTATGAGGACTTTCAGCTCTTATGAGCATTAACGATGGCTTCAGCCACTTCATCAGCCACTCGAACCTGAAAAGCTCTTAAGTATGTCCTGCCTCGATCTGAACACTGGGAGCATTTCTCGATGGTCTATCCTGGCTCTCACCCACCCATCTTTCCTCTCGTGACCGTACACAGCTTGGGAAGCAGTTGAGACTTCCTGTACGGCTCTCTCGCAGGACTGAGTATGAATAGAGAAAGCGTCCACTTTCAGTGGAGTTTTCCTGAGATCCCCGAGTTCAGTCAAGGTCATCTTGCAGGTGAAAATAGGCTCGTAAATATTCTCTGATTCCCAGTTGATGAGATCCTCAGGTGAAGTGGCTTGCAGATTGACTTTGGGATTTTTATGGGGCTTCACTGTCGTATCACCAAAGTCTCTTCCTTCTCTGATCTTCTCTATCTGGCTCGCAGCAAAAGCTCTCTGATGCTCATCCTCACTGCACAGGAATGAAGCCAGGATGTTCTCACGATGTGCGTGGTAAGCTCCGCTTATCACTGCAGCAGAGATGATGTTCCTGACCTCGGTAGTCTGATTCCTCAGCGGCTTCAGGCTTGAAAAAACGTGTGCAGGACCAAATTTGAGGTGGTGCTTCACTTTGATATCGTAGTACATTTTGAAGTAGAAGTTAAGGCAGAACTTCACGAGGACCTCGAGCCTCCTCAACACCTCCCCCTTCAGTCCGTGCTCTCTCATCCACAACAGCAAGATGGCCTGTGCAGTAGTGAGCCACCTGGATTGGTTCAGAGGTCCGCACTTGAGACCAGCCAACTGTGGACTGAGACTTCCAGTCTTGATGGCTTTTATCAGAAGATAGCAGTTGTGCTGGTCTGTGGAGAGAGATTTGACTATCTCTACTGGCAGCTCTATGATATCTTCAGTTCCTTCCACTGGTTTGAAGTTGAAGTTGACCTCAAGTTCATTCACTTTCTCAAGAAGTTTTCTAATAGGCCCACTGAAGCCTGACCGGGGAGTTACAGGGCCGTCCAGCTTGATGATTAAGTGCCTCAGGGGGAGCTCGTTCACATGGAGCTGACAGATCATCCAGTGGCACTTGCGACCCAGCATCTTCTCAAATAGGGCTATGGCGGCTCCAGACCACCCCGTGTTGGTGTTGGTAGAGTCTCCTCCAATCATTACAAGGCTCTCGTCATCTCTGTGATCCAGAAGCCACTCATGCAGGCCCTGAGCGATCTTATGAGCAGGCTTTTCTCCTTACTCAGGTCCCTTGGGAGTGAAATGGAAGAGGTACTTTCCTTGAGGCTCCCACGTGATAGTGTAATGTTCCTCGATCACTTTGCCAGGATGAAATCTCCCTGTCACTTCGTCATATTTCAACACCTTTGTGTTCCTATCCTGCTTGCCATCAAAGAATATCTCAGAGATCTTCTCCCCCTCTGACCTCTGCGTGAGAGTTTCAACTGATGAGGCCATTACTTCCTCCTTGGCCATCTATTGAGAGAATGTTGAACTTCGCCTTCTGCGTCCGAATGGTTACAAAGATTCAAATGGAGTAGATTTTTTTTCTTATGTATGTATGTATTAAACCTGTGTAAGAGTTAAGCAAAGTTAATGTGTCTAAATGGCAACAAATTACGACAAAGGGTAAAAAATATGAGGTTGTGTTCAATTGAATATTCGGTATTTCAACATAGAACAGAAAACTGCAATTTTGAACATGATAACGCGAATTTTGGGAAAAGTTGCAGAAAAGAAACCCCTCTTAGAATTAAATTTTACATAAAAATACATATTAGCCAGAGTGAAATTCGGACTCGGAAAAGTATGATATGCCCTAGTGGGGCAATGTACTATCAGAATGTTTTGGCTCCTCTTGCTGGGTGAGACAAGGCTCCTTGCTCTCCCCTATGCTGTTTAATGTGTATATTGACGGATTAATTGCTTCACTTAATGAGGCAACAGTGGGATGTTGTAGAGATAACACAAGGATAAATAACTTAGGTTATGCCAATGATATGGTGTTAATAGGTCCCTCTGTTAAAGGTCTGGGTCGGCTACTAAAAGTCTGCGAAGTGTATTTGCAGAAACATGATATTCCAATGTTACAAAAACTAAGGTTATGCAATTTCATTCTAAAAGCTGTAATCAGCCAGCTGATATAAGGTTTAAAATGAATGGTGAAGTAATTGAGGAAGTACAAGAATTTAAGTATTTGGGTCAAACTATTACCAGCTCCTTGAGTGATGACTCGGATATAAGTAAACAATCTCGAAGCCTTTGTGCTAAAGTGAATATGACTATGAGGAACTTTCGGTTCTGTACAAGTGAAGCTGAAGACACTCTTTCGTATTTTCTGCAGTAATATATACGGACAGCAACTCTGGGTGAATTATAAAAAAAGTTCTGGCAGAACTCTAAATTTGCTGTACAACAGGTCTTTTAGACTCTTATATAAATTACCCCCGAAATGCTCAGCTTCACAAATGTTTGCTACCCGCAATGTCCCGAGCTTCCCGGAGGTAACAAGACGTGCTCAATACAGTCTAATGCAAAGAATTAAAGAATCATCCAACCCGATTATCCAAGCTATCCATGAGTCCTGCCGTTTATCCTCTAAGCTAAGGAATTCTTGGTACGAAAACGTCTGTCTGTAGCTCCACTTGACTTCGACATTACTGTATTATTTCTAATCAACTGTATATATTTGTATCCTTAGTATGTGACCTGTCATTGTATTAATAATATTTGTCATATGGACTATAGTCTGCCAATAAAGCTTTTCATTTTCGTATATATATATATATATATATATATATATATATATATATATATATATTATAGAGCGAGGAATAGGAGGACGAAGAGATGGTACATGTTTATTAACAGACGTTTCTGAAAAATTCAATTTCCATCATCAGTGCTAAAAATTTTAAAACAAGTAAAAATAAATAAGTATAATAAATAGAAACGAACAACAAATTAAAATGTCGCAACAATTAGCGAGAATCAAAAACAAGTTACAAAGTGTATTAAATTAAAAGGTTAAAAGTTAAATGATATAAAGTATAAAAGTATGGATAATGAGTAAAATATAAAATGGTTTAGGTGGAACAAAATTGTAAAGTTACTTACAATTAGCGAAAATTAAAAGCAAGTTACAATGTGTATTAGATTAAACGATTAAAAGTTAAATGATATAAAGTATAAAAGTATGGATGATAAGTAAAATAAAATGGTTTAGGTGGAACAGAATTGTAGTTTCTTACCAGATTGTAATAATACTAATTATACAGAAGATTGGGAATGGTTGCCTGTTGAAAGAATTTCATTGGGACGATGGAACCGGGCGGAGTGATGGTGGATTTCTTTTGAAAGTTTATTTGGTAATGTTTAAATTGAAAGCGGAACTGTAATCGTTCAGAGTTGGCTGGATACTGAGGATGTAAAGGGACTCAAGTATGCGGAGGTCGATTAGTTGGTTGGCTGAGTTAATGATTTTGAAATTGGAGGAAAGTAACGGGTGGTTGTGGAGGTGGCAGTGATCCCTTATTGCAGATTTGGAGGGTTTGTTCAGGGGCTGTGAAGTTCTTGTGGAAATCCCACGATGCTCGTCCACTCTTCTCTGATATTGGCGGATGGTACTGCGGCCTACACTACCCACAATTACAAACTAGCAAAATTCCTAATTCCCACTTTAACCCCCCTAACCCAAAACGAATATTCCGTCACCAACTGCTACGAATTCGCTAAAGAAATATGGACCATAAATAACTCAAATAACCTTGATATGCATAGTTTCGATATAGTATCTCTCTACACCAACGTTCCAATTAAAGAAGCCATCGATATCTGTATTAATAGCCTTTTCGCCAACAATCCGAATACAGTTTTGAATCTGACAAAACATGAATTTACCAAACTGCTTACGCTCGCCGCCTCAGACACCTATTTTTTCTTTAACCAACAACTTTATCAGCAAACCGACTCATTAGCTATGGGATCCCACTTAAGTGCCACTTTAGCGAACATCTTCCTCAGCCATCACGAAAATAACTGGCTACTTCATTGCCCCACTCATTATAAACCACGCCTATATAAAAGATACGTTGATGACACCTTTCTCCTTTTTCACAATGCCAACCACGCCCCCCTTATTCTTAACTACCTTAATTCCCAACATAAAAATATTAAGTTCACCAAAGAAGACGAATCCAATAACACCCTTCCCTTCCAAGATATTACAATAACTAAACAAAACAACAAATTTAGCACTTCCATATATCGAAAACCCACGTACACAGGCCTGGGTACTAATTTCCTAAGCCACATCCCTTTGCTATATAAAATAAACAGTATTAAAATTTTAATCCACCGCGCCTACCATCTTTGCTCCTCGTACTTATCTTTTCACCATGAAATAGAGTTAATTCTTAACTTCAGCATTAATAACTCTTTCCCAAAACATCTGTTACAGTCTTTAACCAGAAATTTTCTTAATAATATTTATCAACCCCCCCTTAAAATTCCCACTGTTAAAAAGACGTACAATATTTTTCATTCCCTTATTATGACCATATTAGCCACAAAATACTTTCAGAACTCCGTCTCTTACTCACGCCGCTTTACCCCCAAATTAAATTTCATTTCGCTTTCACCAGCAACAATAGTATCAAATCTTACCTCAACCATAAAGAAAAAACACCCCAGCCACTTGCTTCGTCCACTATCTACGCTTTTAATTGTGTTCGCTGCAAAGCGAACTATATTGGCAGTACCATCCGCCAATATCAAACAAGAGTGGACGAGCATCGTGGGATTTCCACAAGAACTTCACAGCCCCTGAACAAACCCTCCAAATCTGCAATAAGGGATCACTGCCACCTCCACAACCACCCGTTACTTTCCTCCAATTTCAAAATCATTAACTCAGCCAACCAACTAATCGACCTCCGCATACTTGAGTCCCTTTACATCCTCAGTATCCAGCCAACTCTCAACGATTACAGTTCCGCTTTCAATTTAAACATTACCAAATAAACTTTCAAAAGAAATCCACCATCACTCCGCCCGGCTCCATCGTCCCAATGGAATTCTTTCAACAGGCAACCATTCCCAATCTTCTGTATAATTAGTCTTATTACAATCTGGTAAGAAACTTTACAATTCTGTTCCACCTAAACCATTTTATATTTTACTTATCATCCATACTTTTATACTTTATATCATTTAACTTTTAATCGTTTAATGTAATACACATTGTAACTTGCTTTTAATTTTTGCTAATTGTAAGTAACTTTACAATTTTGTTCCACCTAAACCATTTTATATTTTACTTATTATCCATACTTTTATACTTTATATCATTTAACTTTTAATCTTTTAATTTAATACACTTTGTAACTTGTTTTTGATTCTCGCTAATTGTTGCGCCATTTTAATTTGTTTTTCGTTTCTATTTATTATACTTATTTATTTTTACTTGTTTTAAAATTTTTAGCACTGATGATGGAAATTGAATTTTTCCGAAACGTCTGTTAATAAACATGTACCATCTCTTCGTCCTCCTATTCCTCGCTAAGTTTCGCTTCCCTAAGAACAAACCATTCAACCAAGTTATTATATATATATATATATATATATATATATATATATATACAGAGCTGGGCACTTGCGGCATATTTTGCGGTACTGCGGTACTGCGGTACTACCAAACTACCAAACCGGTACCAAACCGGTACGCGGAAATTTGAATGCGGTAGCGGTACTGCGGTACTTTCAGCGATCCTTTGCGGTACTGCGTTATGCGGTCCCGGTTTGGTAGTTTGGTAGTACCGCAGTACCGCAGTACCGCAAAATATGCCGCAAGTGCCCAGCTCTGTATATATATATATATATATATATATACATACATATATATATATATATATATATATATATATATATAATATATATACAGATATATATATATATATATATATAATATATATATATATATATATATATATTATATATATATATATATATATGCAGATATATATATATATATATATATATATATATATATATATATATATATATATATATATAATTTAGGGTGTTTCAAAAAAATGAAATTTTAAAAATTTATTCTCTCATCATTTAAAATTATTCCATTTCATACAAAACTAAAAATTATAAACTTTCATTACAATACAACAAAAATAAAAGGTGCCTCAAGAGAGCCAAAGTTTTTTCCAAGATAGTATTATTCATGAATGTTAAAATTACTGTTTTTGTTTTATTAAGATATTTCAGATAGCGGTATTTCTCAAATGTAATGACTATCACAGTACAGTTGACTTCTTGACGTTTGGAAACAATTTCCGGTGTTGCTTCACACATTGGATGAGACATTGGTACTGCTTCTCATCTTTTGTCAATTTCCCCGAGGAGAGCTCACCGTGAGCTACAGCTCTCTCCGCTGTATCGTTCACGACTTTTAAAGAACCAACAATTTTTTTTGCTACTTTGTAATTTTCATCCTCTTCCCATAAAGCTGGATTGTTCTTCAGAAAGGTTAGATCAAGGTTCAGTTTGCTGAAGAACTTCTTTGTTGCTGTTGTAACGTAATGATGTAAGGGTTTCCATGTTCCATCACTAGATGCCTTAAGACGCCTACCTTTTTCACGATTTTCCAATGCAATTACCATTTCCTTTTTTTCGCGAATGTCCACCTCATCGTCAAAGAAGCTGAAAGCAACCAACTCTTCTCCTAAGTACCACAAGTGTCTTTTGAAAACATTGAGAACTGCTTCCGCAAGCTCACGATCATGGAATTCATTGAGCCTTGCCATATATGCTAGATCTAGACGAGGAGAGGAGATTCCCAATGGAGCAGTGAACCAGGCTACCAGATACACACGGACAACAAAAATCACAAACCTCGTGATTCCTCTTATTTCTCTGGCAGTTATATTCATTTGATGTCGGAAAAGAAATAATTTGATGGCATAAATGAGCTTTGACATCCATCTTGCTCTGTGTATGGCTCCAGGCCTTTTGAATTTAATACCTCTTGGCGGAGTTTCACCTAGAACTATAATCCACAGCTCCAGCAGTTCCCGGTAATCTTCTCTTGGTTGCTCATCTTTAAGTATTGTTGTAGCAAAAGAAATCAACTGAGTGACATTTGCATCTTCCAGCTCCCCTTGAAGGGGTGTGAAAGATGAGAGATCAAGGGATTTCCAGCTTTCCTTAAATCTCTTAAACAACAGGATTTCTGGTCCTGTAGATAATCCCATCAAGAAAGTGTAGGCCTTTTCGACTTGAAGTTCGAATATATGGTGACGACATGCAAGATTCAACAACTCCCTTCCAAGTTTATTTTCGATAAGGATGCATGCACCACCACGTCCACCCGTATTTGACGGTGTTGTATCAAAGCTCATGGCATTCACCGAGTCTTGAAGATTGAAATTTCGTAATGTAGAAACCACCGCATCAGCTTGAGCAACACCAGTTCCAGATGAAATTTTTGGAATGGCAAGTATTTCTTCGACACCATCACCAGTACAATAATTGGCAGTCTATCTACCTTTTCTTTACCAGTCAAATCAAGCATAATTTTTCCATCCCAGTGAACAACAAGCACCTTATTGACCAAGGATTCTTTAATTTTCTTTTCATGCTGTATTGCAGCTTCTAGGCGGTGCTTCTTTCTGGCTCTGTATACCGTTGAATGGCTGACGGAAATCTCAGGACGATGAATCACTTGACTCCTTATTAGTGACGTTAGGAGATGAACAGCCTCCCTATCACTCATGAAAGTTCTGTCTAGAGTGGCGCAGAGGTCTGGAGTCATGATGGACTTTTGTTTTTTTGAAATTGAAGTTCCCCCAGTTGTACCTCCAACAGTTGGCAAGTAATCAGAATCATGAGAAGAGGAGGAACTCTCTGTATCTGATTTAGTAGAATCACTTGTTTTAGTCGAATCCACAGTTTTTGATGTGCTTGCTATTTCTTTCTTGCATCTTTGTTTTCTCTTTTCTTCATTTGCTACTCTTTCAAAACGTCGCCTTTCCTTCTCCATTGTTACCTTGTCTATTCCAGCCATAGTTCCCCGTCGTCCAGGCTCTCTTTGAGCTTGCAAGAACTGAAGGTCCTCGGGGTTCTGGATCAGTTTTGCTGCATCAGCGTGAGCTATATCAAATAGATTTGGGAAAGTGCTGATAAAATCTTCTCTTTTCTTGTTTTCTGTAGTAGAACTTCTAGTTTTATTCTTTTGTAGCTGCTTCCATGTGGCATACAAACCTTCAATTTTTGTAATAACATGTTGTTTGGGTCTAGTTGGGATTCTGGCTTTGTTCCAGAATAGCAATATTTCATCAAAAGTTTTGTTGGCTGCTTCTTTAATTGTGTCATTCTCTTCGCGATGGAAGTAATAAAATCGCTTCAGGACATCTCCAATACATGGTAACTTAGATCCCCTGATACTGTGAGCGAGACTGCTCCCTATAAGAAAAATTTCTTGTCTTTTTTGCCTAGCTGCCATGAATCTGAAACAAAAGAATTATATGAAAGTTATCAACATACTGTTACTGTTTCATAACTGTTTCTATTTAGTTTATTTTTATTAACTTAAGAAATGTACAGTGTTGGTGGGTCAACTAGTGACAAGTTAAAGAGCAAAACACAATTCCAACAAACTAATTTCCAACAATACTACAAAATAATTTTATGTGCTCAATTAAATAAAAAAAAAATAAAAAATTTCGAGAACATTCCTTAAGCTTTACGTACCTAATATTACATTTATAAATAATGAATTTGAATATAAAATAACTAAATAACGGCATATAATGCTGAAAATAAATAGTTATTAATTTCTCAAGTTTGTCAGATTTTAAAATAATCGTCTTGTTATGAATGTAGTTGTTATTTATAGATTTTACCCAAGCAAGCCAAATTTTACAAGGCATGAGGCACCTTAAGATGTTCATTAAACTTCATAAAATTCCATAACATCAGTTTACACAACTAATCGAATATTTTGAGAGGGTGAGACTTTGAAAAAAAAAAAAAAAAAAATTCAACACTTATAAGGGTGAAACACCTTAATATATATATAATATATATATACATATATATATATATATATATATATATATATATATATATATGGGAATGAACTCAGAATGGTTCCCTGAATTTTTTATGATACACACAGACCGTTCATGGAACAAGGAACTCTTCTGGGATAATTAAATCCACTATAGTCCGAATAAGTAATGGTAAATGACAAATACCATAGTTTTTCTTTTTCATGATGCAAGCCCAACGTGGGCAACGGGTCTCTCGCAAAGAGGTCCCATAAATATAGCTTCCCTCACCAGCTATCTGCAAAGCAGACAGGATCCAGCTTTGGGACATGGATCTAGGGTTTAAAGCAGCCTAGCCCCACTACATTTAGAACCTCAATATAAGTAAAAGACTCGTTGCATTCACGTCGGATTGAATAAATCAAAGAAAAAGGGGTAACTATTATATTTTTAGCCAAAACCAAAACTTAAACCTCAACTGGCAGAATTGAGCGTCCACTTTTCAAGGCACATAACATGTCCGTTTCATGATGTGCCTTGAAAAGTGGACGCTCAATTCTGCCAGTTGAGGTTTAAGTTTTGGTTTTGGCTAAAAATATAATAGTTATCCCTTTTTCTTTGATTTATTCAATCCGACGTGAATGCAACGAGTCTTTTACTTATATTGAGGTTCTAAATGTAGTGGGGCTAGGCTGCTTTAAACCCTAGATCCATGTCCCAAAGCTGGATCCTGTCTGCTTTGCAGAAAGCTGGTGAGGGAAGCTATATTTATGGGACCTCTTTGCGAGAGACCCGTTGCCCACGTTGGGCTTGCATCATGAAAAAGAAAAACTATGGTATTCGTCATTTACCATTACTTATTCGGACTATAGTGGATTTAATTATCCCAGAAGAGTTCCTTGTTCCATGCACGGTCTGTGTGTATCATATATATATATTATATATATATATATATATATATATATATATATTATATATAATATATATATATATATATATATATACACATGTATATGTATATATATATATATATATACATATACACACACATATATATATATATATATATATATAACTTCGTTGAATGGTTTGTTCTTAGGGAAGCGTAACTTAGCGAGGAATAGGAGGACGAAAAGATGGTACATGTTTATTGACAGACGTTTCGGAAAAATTCAATTTCCATCATCAGTGCTAAAAATTTTAAAACAAGTAAAAATAAATAAGTATAATAAATAGAAACGAACAACAAATTAAAATGGCGCAACAATTAGCGAGAATCAAAAGCAAGTTACAATGTACATTAAATTAAAAGATTAAAAGTTAAATGATATAAAATATAAAAGTATGGATGATAAGTAAAATATAAAATGGTTTAGGTGGAACAAAATTGTAAAGTTTCTTACCAGATTATAATGAGACTAATTATACAGAAGATTGGGAATGGTTGCCTGTTGAAAGAATTCCATTGGGACGATGGAGCTGGGCGGAGTGATGGTGGATTTCTTTTGAAAGTTTATTTGGCAATGTTTAAATTGAAAGAGGAACTGTAATCGTTGAGGGTTGGCTGGATACTGAGGATGTAAAGGGACTCAAGTATGCGGAGGTCGATTGGTTGATTAGCTGAGTTAATGATTTTGAAATTGGAGGAAAGTAGCGGGTGGTTGTGGAGGTGGCAGTGATCCCTTATTGCAGATTTGGAGGGTTTGTTCAGGGGCTGGAAATTGAATTTTTCCGAAACGTCTGTCAATAAACGTACCATCTTTTCGTCCTCTATTCCTCGCTATATATATATATATAGTTAACGCCTCCGTCTATGGCCCTGGGGTGGTTCGGAGTCGACGGGGGTTCTGGTTAGGAGGCAGCAACGGATCTGTTACTTGCAGTAGTTTCTTCTATACTACTCTCCGAGTTCTTCTTTAGTGGCTCGGAGGATTCTGAGAGGCTTATTAAATTCTTTGAGGTTTCTCCCCGATTATTCTTGTAATTTATCGGGAGATTCTAATGACTAAGTTTTCTGAAGAGAGCACGGCTCGAAGGAGAAGATAAAGACTTTTTCTTACTGTGTTTTACTCCTAAACTGTTACAGGTAATGCTCAGCCTCGTAGTTGGAATCAGAACAAACATGGAAGAAATTGGTGTGGTTTATATACCCCGATTCTACTAACATCATCATTATTAAATGTTGAAGAGGCTGCATTATTTTTGTACAATATTTGAAAATAAAGTAAATCTTTTAGCTGTGGTAAGGTTTAAACGAATAAACAAGATATTTGAAGATGAAGCCATATTTTTATCTTAAATTGCGTATTTTCAGATCTGATGTTATCATGATCTGCCAAGTTAACTAAAAGTGGAAATTGAACTATGCATCTTTACACTAAAATATACATATGAGTAAAAATTAAAGGTTTAAGATTTACAATTAAATGCTTAGGCAAGACATGACTTCATCTTTTATAACGAAGAAAGAATGTATACAAAACATGACATGGCAAAAGTTACTCAGGATTCATTATTCAGCTAAATCTAAAAAAATGATTATGAGATTTTAAAAAAAGAACAGGTCATCAATTATTTGGCAAAGTAGAAAGCACATCAAAATTAATTCCAAATGAAAAATAAAAAATAACAACAGTATTGCCGATTCTACATTCCTTATGGCGACATAATGTCGGGTCGGACATTGAGTACATTGTAATTTTGGTCTACTGTAACTATGATTATAATTACCAATTCATTTATTATCGTTAACTACAATTTCATTAAAGTACATTGACTACGTCATTTAGTACATTACATCATTAAGTACTGTTTCATTAAAGTAAATTACTACATTATATATTAAATTGTGATCGTTTAATTAAAGTAGTTTCATTAAAGTACATTACGTCGTTTACCATTCTTACAGTGTTTTTAAATATTTATATATGGTTATACTATATGGTTATACTATATGGTTATTATATATGGTTATTAGTACAACACAAGTACATGAGACATGACACACATGATATAACATAACGCATGATAATGTTATAAATTCGAATCAGAGCGAAAGGAGATTTTTTTTATCTTTGAAGCGTTCGATTTTGCCAGTTAGCGAAATTTGATCACCTACCTCAGCATTTTCGAGTTCATTGAGAGGTGAACCTTTTTAAAAATAAAAATGAAAAAAATAATACGAGAACGTATTTCTGCGTTTTCGAACGAATGCATGAAGTTTTGCGTTTCATAGATTGACACGAGTAAAAATGAATATTTAATAAAATTTATATAGGATAATGATCAAGGGAAATTAATGACGGAAAAATGTGACGTCATAGTTATTGAATTTGTAAGTATAGTACAAATCAATATTAGGAAGATTTACAAGAACGAATTAGAGACAAAGAGTGGGTATTAATGACTAAGAAGTACAACTACGGGTTCCAATCCTGTTATATGCAATGTGTATGCATAATCTAGGGTCGAGGGTGAGATGCAAGACAATCATAATTAATTATAATAACTTCTATAGCAAATGGAAAATGGATACGACTAAACCATAGATATGGTAGATCGTAGGGTTGTGACATGAACAAAAATAGGAAGCTACAAGTAAAATTATCAAACTCGCGTTAAGCGATTTTGGTTCTTATGTAAAAATGAATATTGATTATTCATTGTTCATTTTTTACATTGCTCTCCCCTTTAAAAATGATATTTATACCATAATCTAATAGGGTACCATTAATACAATACAAATGAGAAAATAACATCCTAACTACTTCAAGTTAGATGACGAATTTTTCTTTACATTACAAATTTTTATACAGAACAAATGTTATTATATATATAAAAAATTCAAAGATTAATACTTTAATTTAGACAAACATTTAAGTTAGACAAACAATGATATGGTTAAAATTTTTTACCAAATTTTATTTTTCTGTGGGGAAAATTACATACATAATGAATAGTAGATAAAAGGGAAAAATATAAATTTTAAAGTTCATGGATTTTCAAGGTTACCATGATAGTACAATTCATAACTAATTTTATTGACTATTGTGGTAAAAATAGAATTACGTAATGGATGATGTATAGACCTGTGGTCAAGTGTGTATTTGGGTGTACTAGGTACAAAGTGTATATCTTACAATTTCGAGGGACAGATTAGCCGATAGGATTGTTCAAGTAACTGAATAAATGCATGAGCAAGATATATTAGAAAGCAAAAATGATTAAGATTAAATTACATAGTTAGCACTTACGCGCAATGAAATAGTTTATTGTGATATCCAATGATTTTAGCATAAGGTTTGTATATATAGTATATATAGTGTGCATACATGCATTTTTATTGACTGTTGTAGGTACAAATCGAATTACGTAGTGGATGATGTATAGACCTGTGGTCAAATGTGTATTTATGTTTATTGGATACAGATTGTAGTGGTTGGTGATACGTTCAAAAGGAGAAAGGGGATTTATAGTTGAATAGTTGAAGTTATACGTCAGTGTGCAGATGTATCTATAAATATTGGTAAGAAGCATCTGTAGATGAGTGAGTCGGTACAATAGTATGTAGAATATGAGAGTAATTTGTTCATCCCGTGAAGAACTAGAATCTAGATCATTAGGGGTCATTGGTGGATTAGGATTATATATTATATATATATATATATATATATATATATATATATATATACTTTAAGGAACAGATAAAATAACTTAATAAATGCATGAGCGAGAATTTATATATAGTAAGCAATAATTATGATGTATTATGATGATGATGTTTGCATACGAGTTTTAATACAAAAGTGACTGAAGGGACGGAACGTAAATGAATTCGAATATGTGTCAAAAGTAATAAAATTCAATTAGGATTATAGATTTTACATAATTAATCAGTTACACGTATATTATGGTAATAAAAAAAACGAACTTAGAGGACCTTACAATTAATGAACGTACATCTAGCGGTATTAAAAATTAAATTTTGAAGATGGAATTAAATTCGACTAGTAACATTCCTAGCTATATATGAACTATATAACCATTAACATTAACCAGAAGTATCGGTACGATTATTGAATTAAAAAAAATTAAGAATGCAAATTAAAAATAGAAATCAATTATGCATTTCAACGAGCTAAACATAATTTTATAATATTTAAAAAAAATAAAAGTAAATGGAGCCATAGATGAATTTCGACCAAGAATAAAAAGTTATTGAAATGGAAGGAAAGCATTTCGAACAATCTTTTCTTTTAATAATTTCAGGTAAATTTTACATTAAAAATTATTTTTATATAATAAAAAAAATATAAAAAAGTTTAATAATTTTTGCATGTTAAGTAGAAAAATCATACTCTTTCGTTAAATGTTGATAGAATTTGAAATGTTTGATATTTTAGTCTGAAATTGACAATTACGTTTTTTTTTTTTTTTTAAAAGAAGAGAGATTGCTTGTCACATTACTTAGAACAAAAAATTAAAAGAGTTCAACAAACGGAGGGACGGCATGTTCCTCATATACATTACAATAATTACCAAAATCGTTACAACCTTTGTAAAAACGGTTTTGTTACAAATAATAAAATACATAACTATATATTTATATACGCAACAATGGCATGAAAAGAAAAGACCGGTCAATTTCCTTCTTACAAACAAAAAAAAGTTAAACTAAAGACACAAACCGGTCAATTTAGGTTGAATTTAATTCTCTTTTACAACAAAAAAAAAAAGGTTGAATTAAATTCTTAAATTACATTTTCTTAAATTAAATTCTCTTAAATTACAAAGAAAAAGTTGAATTCAATTGACTGCATTGAAAACTGACTTGGGACTCGAAATAAAAACGACTTGGGACTCGAAATAAAAACGACTTGGGACTCGAAATAAAAACGACTTGGGACTCGAAAAAAAAACGACTTGGGACTCGAAATAAAAACGACTTGGGACTCGAAATAAAAATGACTTGGGACTCGAAATAAAAATGACTTGGGACTCGAAATAAAAATGACTTGGGACTCGAAATAAAAATGACTTGGGACTCGAAATAAAAATGACGGGACTCGAAATAAAAATGACTTGGGACTCGAAATAAAAATGACGGGACTCGAAATAAAAATGACTTGGGACTCGAAATAAAAATGACTTGGGACTCGAAATAAAAATGACGGGACTCGAAATAAAAATGACTTGGGATTCGAAATAAAAATGACTTGGAATAAAACTGTCTGACTTGAACTCTATCAAGTATTCTGAAACTAACTTGAACTCTATCAAGTATTCTGAAACTAACTTGAACTCTATCAAGTATTCTGAAACTAACTTGAACTCTATCAAGTATTCTGAAACTAACTTGAACTCTTTCAAGTATTCTGAAACTAACTTGAACTCTTATCAAGTATTCTGAAACTAACTTGAACTCTTATCAAGTATTCTGAAACTAACTTGAACTCTATCAAGTATCTTGAAACTCTATAAAGTCTCTGTAAACTCTCTCTTTCTTAATTTGCAAGTCAATTCAATTCAATAATTTGAAAAAATTTGCAAACAAAAATAAAAAATATAAACAATATTTCACTTTAATGTACGCGAAGGTACTGTACCATTATGTTTAGTACATAAAATAAAATTATTCTATACTGACTACAATAGTGAAAATAATTCTGTGACAATTAACTCTGTGACAATTAACTCTGACAATTAACTCTGTGACAATTAACTCTGTGGCAATTAACTCTGTGGCAGTTAACTCTGTGGCAGTTAACTCTGTGGCAGTTAACTCTGTGGCAGTTAACTTCTGTGAAAATTACTCTTCCAATTAAAAAAAATGTATCACTGGTGTCTGAAGTGTTCACTGTGTTTTGTGTTAATTCTGGCTCCATACTAAATATTAACTGTTAATAATGCTGACTTTTCAAGTGTTTATAAATTTCTTTAAAAAAACAACTCTGTACTTAACAAGATTCCTACGGCGAAATATTTAGAGACGTGTCCTGAAGACGTGTCTTGCTGGCTACTTCTTCTTGGATGAAAACTAGGCGTGGAGAACTTGGAGTCGTGACATACCGGTTCAAGGGTGGATGTTACGAATTGGAAGTCGTGACACACCGGTCAAATGGTTTTATCCTGATGCAGGGTAATTTCTATCCTGGCCAAAGAGTGGCCACTTGTTAAAATCCTCTTCTTAAAATCTACTTAAAATCTTCTTCTTAAAATCTTCTTCTTAAAATCTTCTTCTTAAAATCTTCTTCTTAAAATCTTCTTCTTAAAATCTTCTTATCCTGGGGCAGGGTCGCCAGACTGTTTGTAAGATCCTGGTAAAGGGTCGCCAGACTGTTAGACCCAGTATCTTCTATGGTGCTTGGGTTGTCTCGTATCGACGAGGCGTTCTTGTTAGGAGGCAGCAACGGATCTGTTACTTGCAGTAGTTTCTTCTATACTACTCTCCGAGTTCTTCTTTAGTGGCTCGGAGGATTCTGAGAGGCTTATTAAATTCTTTGAGGTTTCTCCCCGATTCTTCTTGTAACTTATCGGGAGATTCTAATGACTAAGTTTTCTGAAGAGAGCACGGCTCGAAGGAGAAGATAAAGACTTTTTCTTACTGTGTTTTACTCCTAAACTGTTACAGGTAATGCTCAGCCTCGTAGTTGGAATCAGAACAAACATGGAAGAAATTGGTGTGGTTTATATACCCCGATTCTACTAACATCATCATTATTAAATGTTGAAGAGGCTGCATTATTTTTGTACAATATTTGAAAATAAAGTAAATCTTTTAGCTGTGGTAAGGTTTAAACGAATAAACAAGATATTTGAAGATGAAGTCATATTTTTATCTTAAATTGCGTATTTTCAGATCTGATGTTATCATGATCTGCCAAGTTAACTAAAAGTGGAAATTGAACTATGCATCTTTACACTAAAATATGCATATGAGTAAAAATTAAAGGTTTAAGATTTACAATTAAATGCTTAGGCAAGACATGACTTCATCTTTTATAACGAAGAAAGAATGTATACAAAACATGACATGGCAAAAGTTACTCAGGATTCATTATTCAGCTAAATCTAAAAAAATGATTAGGAGATTTAAAAAAAAGAACAGGTCATCAATTATTTGGCAAAGTAGAAAGCACATCAAAATTAATTCCAAATGAAAAATAAAAAATAACAACAGTATTGCCGATTCTACATTCCTTATGGAGACATAATGTCGGTCCGGACATTGAGTACATTGTAATTTTGGTCTACTGTAACTATGATTATAATTACCAATTCATTTATTATCGTTAACTACAATTTCATTAAAGTACATTGACTACGTCATTTAGTACATTACATCATTAAGTACTGTTTCATTAAAGTACATTACTACATTATATATTAAATTGTGATCGTTTAATTAAAGTAGTTTCATTAAAGTACATTACGTCGTTTACCATTCTTACAGTGTTTTTATATATTTATATATGGTTATACTATATGGTTATACTATATGGTTATACTATATGGTTATTAGTACAACACAAGTACATGAGACATGACACACATGATATAACATAACGCATGATAATGTTATAAATTCGAATCAGAGCGAAAGGAGATTTTTTTTATATTTGAAGCGTTCGATTTTGCCAGTTAGCGAAATTTGATCACCTACCTCAGCATTTTCGAGTTCATTGAGAGGTGAACCTTTTTAAAAATAAAAATGAAAAAATAATACGAGAACGTATTTCTGCGTTTTCGAACGAATGCATGAAGTTTTGCGTTTCATAGATTGACACGAGTAAAAATGAATATTTAATAAAATTTATATAGGATAATGATCAAGGGAAATTAATGACGGGAAAATGTGACGTCATAGTTATTGAATTTGTACGTATAGAACAAATCAATATTAGGAAGATTTACAAGAACGAATTAGAGACAAAGAGTGGGTATTAATGACTAAGAAGTACAACTACGGGTTCCAATCCTGTTATATGCAATGTGTATGCATAATCTAGGGTCGAGGGTGAGATGCAAGACAATCATAATTAATTATAATAACTTCTATAACAAATGGAAAATGGATACGACTAAACCATAGATATGGTAGATCGTAGGGTTGTGACATGAACAAAAATAGGAAGCTACAAGTAAAATTATCCAAACTCGCGTTAAGCGATTTTCGTTCTTATGTAAAAATGAATATTGATTATTCATTGTTCATTTTTTACACACATATATAGGGTGAACCAAATGTAGGTGGACAGTAAATGATAACGTTTATTTTGAGAATACATATTTAATTTTTTTGTATACTATAATACAAAATAAAATTTAAATAAATTTAGTTATAATATTTAATATAATAAAACACAAACACCATAGTTATAATGAACACCATAGTTATAATATAATATAACACAAACCGTATTCAACCTACTGTCCACCTACTTTTGGGTCACCGTGTATATATATTATATATATATATATATATATACAGTGGAACCTCGCTTAACGAGTGCCTCGTATAACGAGAAATTCGTATAACGAGCCAAAAGAATGGGGGAAAATTACCTTGCATAACGAGCGACACTTTGCTTAACGAGCAAAATATTTCGTCAAAATTTAAAGCGTAGACAAAAACAAATGTCTCTAGACAGTTTCCTCGTGAAAAAGGATCCAAAAGAAAGTGAAAGTGCCTCTAAAAAATTTAAAGCTAGTGACTGTGAGCTCGTCGAGAATGTTATTGCATTGAACGAAGACGATTCTCCTCCTTCCCCTCAATAACCCTCTCCTCCTCCCCTGTCTCTTCATTTCCTTTGCGTGCGTCAGGAGCACCTTCTCTCTTCGTAAGTTATTTATAAATTTCACCGTTTACTAATTATTTACATTCTCTTTTGGGTTAATTTTTATTAATAATCTTTTCATTTCATGCAATAATAATTTAAAAAACGCCTTTAAATATCATTATAAATATTATTTTAAGTATTTTTTAAGCATGGAACGCATTATCATATTTTACATTGATTCCTATGGAAAAAATTGCCTTGCTTAACGAGCATTTTGCATAACGAGCACAATTCGGGAACGAATTATGCTCGTTAAGCGAGGTTCCACTGTATATACATATATATATATATATATATATATATATATATATACATATATATATATACACATACATATATATACATATATACACACATACATACACACAAACATATATATATATATATATATATATATATATATACATACATATCTACACACATATATATATATGCAATAAACGGAGAAGTAAAAATTAACAAAGAGGCATACAGATTTGTAAGGAAAAATATCGATTTTTAGCACAAGATCAAATGAATTATAAAAATACAAATTTATACTGGAAATCTGCCCGGGTTTTAACACTTTGCCTTTTATAGTCAAGTTCCGATATATATAAAAATAAAATGAAGATTAAAAGTTAATAAGGTGGCATACAAGTTTACCAAAGATTTAGCGTCCTACCCTTTTTATCTAAATCTGTTTTGAAGGAATTCAGTTAAATGATCAAGTCGCCTCCATTAAGTTTACTTTAGAAGTGGAACAAGACAATTCAATCCCATTTTTGGATGTGCGTGTACATAGGGAAAGCCCAGATTTAAGTTTAGTATCTATCGGAAAACAACAAACAATTTGTCCTACGTACACTTTTACTCGGGACATGACACCCCCACTAAGAAGGCCATTTTTTCATCAATGTTTCTCCGCGCCCTTAGGATCGCCAGTCCGGAATACATCGATGCCGAATTGGAAAAAATCAACGGTATTGGAAGTGATCTGTGTTACCCATCTGCGTTTATGGAATCTTGTCTCAACAAGGCAAAACGAACTTTCTATCGTGTCAATAATAACACTCGTACTTTGTCAAAAAATATTTTAGTACTTCCATTTTTCCCGGGCTTTTTAGGCACTGCTAATGTACTTAAACTTTTGGATATTAATGTAGTATTTTCATATAACAATATTGTGAAAAATATCATAGTAAAAAATAGCCCTACCAATAATTCAGGCATTATCTATAAAATTGGGTGTAAACAATGTGATTCCTTTTACATAGGTCAGACGGGAAAGGATTTGCACACACGTATAAAACAGCATCAATATTCCGTTAGAACAGGACAGTTGTCCAGTGCTCTTTTTGTCCATTTGTCAGAGTTATCCCACTGTATTGATTGGAATAATGCTTCAGTGTTATTTCACTCTAGCAACATTGTTAACAGAAATATTCTTGAGTCTGCCATTATCCAACTTTCAAATAACTTCAACATAAGCAAAGGTCTTTTTCAACTCGATCCTGTTGTTTTGAATTCCTTCAAAACAGATTTAGATAAAAAGGGTAGGACGCTAAATCTTTGGTAAACTTGTATGCCACTTTATTAACTTTTAATCTTCATTTTATTTTTATATATATCGAAACTTGACTATAAAAGGCAAAGTGTTAAAACCCGGGCAGATTTCCAGTATAAATTTGTATTTTTATAATTCATTTGATCTTGTGCTAAAAATCGATATTTTTCTTTACAAATCTGTATGCCTCTTTTTTAATTTTTACTTCTTCATTTATTGCATATATATATATATATATGTGTGTGTAGATATGTATGTATATATATATATATATATATATATATATATGTATATATATAAATATATATATATATATATATATATATATATATATATATATGTTTGTGTGTATGTATGTTATTTATTTATTATTTATTATTTTTTTTTTTTATTTATTTTTTTTTTTCTGTAACCTATATATAGGCCGTAACCTTTTATGTACTTCAGTGTTCCTGAGGATGTCATTAGACGAAAGCGCTTGAGCACCTTTTTGTGTTTCCTTTCCTTCGTGGTTTTATTCATCATAAATATTTTTCACGTGTTTACTTTCGTGAAATAATTTTCATATAATGAACACCACCCTTTCCTTCGGCTTGCTGTTCCCTCTCTTGTCTCCGTTTGTGTCCGTGTTTTCTTCTACATTAATGAAGGCGCATGCAATTCGTATCCGACGAAAGCTTCTTACTAATTGTCTAGAGGAGCAAGTTCTTCCCAAATCCCTGCTTCCGATTCGCCTCAGACAAATTGACGACCATCCGTTCAACAACTTCAGCAGATTAATTTTAAAGAAACATATTGAAGTCACCTGACAAAATGAGTGGTCCTCATTCAAAAATTTAAACATCGCCAAACATAATTTTGTAACCGTTATTCCCCAACCGTGGATCCAACCTTCGTTTGATGAAATTTACAACGAGTTGCGTCGGAGAACTACTTCACTTCGTAACATTTTGGATCGGAAAATTAAAAGTCTCATTCGAAATAGTCAGTGGAGTAAAAAAGCAAGCTCAAAGTGTGTTTTGAACCTTTCTTCGAAAAACATTAGTGACGATGCAAAAAGTGCCCTTGGATATGGTGTGTCCTTTTTTATTGTTAAAAAACCTTCGGCTTTACAAATTTGTTACAGTCTCGCGTGTTTTGAAAAACAGTGTAATCTCCCTCAGTATTTGTTTAACATAGTTAAAGGCCTCGTTTATAGTGCGGCGAATGGTAATTACGAAGATAACTTTCCTAAACGTTTTCGCGATGGCCTCTCACAATTAAAAAAAGATGGGGAGCTCCATATTACTAAAGCAGACAATATAACACCATATTTATTATGGACAAAGTGGACTACATCGGAAAGATGAACGAGCTTCTCCAGGACCCCGCCACATACAGCAAACTTAGGAAGAACCAGCAGGATGGCGTCATCAAATCATTTAATAGTGGCTTGAAACGCATTCTCAAAGATCATAAGGATTAATTCCGCTTTTCATGTCCACTTCACCTTCTCTGCCCTACCTTTACGGTCTTATTAAAACCCACAAACATGGCAACCCTATGCGCCCTATTATTAGCTCGGTGGGCTCCATTACTTATAAACTCTCCAAATGGCTTGTCAAACTCTTGTCCCCCATTCTCGGAACTATCTCTGATTCACGTGTAAAAAATTCCATGGATCTTACTGAAAAATTGAATAATGCACGTACTGAAACTAACGATAGATTGATCAGTTTTGACGTTTGTTCATTGTTTACAAAAGTGCCGATTGATGATATGCTTGACTTTCTCTCGCAAGAATTACATAAGTATGACCTGCCACTACCTTCACACATTGTTTTGGAACTTATTAAGCTTCGCATCAAAGAATGTAAATTCACTTTCAATAACGAGTATTATCAACAAGTGTTTGGGATGGCCATGGGCAACCCCTTATCGCCCCTCCTCTCCAATATTTATAAAGAGTTTTTCGAAATTACTTACATTCCGAGAATCCTGGGGGTTGGCATCCCTTGGTTGCGGTACGTCGACGATATTTTGTGCATCTGTGCATCTGGCACGATATTTTGTGCATCTGGCGTGTACATAGGGAAAGCCCAGGTTTTAAGTTTAGTATCTATCGGAAAACAACAAACAATTTGTCCTACGTACACTTTTACTCGGGACATGACACCCCCACTAAGAAGGCCATTTTTTCATCAATGTTTCTCCGCGCCCTTAGGATCGGCAGTCCGGAATACATCGATGCCGAATTGGAAAAAATCAACGGTATTGGAAGTGATCTGTGTGATCCATCTGCGTTTATGGAATCTTGTCTCAACAAGGCAAAACGAACTTTCTATCGTGTCAGTAATAACACTCGTACTTTGTCAAACAATATTTGAGTACTTCCATTTTTCCCGGGCTTTTTAGGCATTGCTAATGTACTTAAACTTTTGGATATTAATGTAGTATTTTCATATAACAATATTGTGAAAAATATCATAGTAAAAAATAGCCCCACCAATTCAGGCATTATCTATAAAATTGGGTGTAAACAATGTGATTCCTTTTACATAGGTCAGACGGGAAAGGATTTGCACACACGTATAAAACAGCATCAATATTCCGTTAGAACAGGACAGTTGTCCAGTGCTCTTTTTGTCCATTTGTCAGAGTTATCCCACTGTATTGATTGGAATAATGCTTCAGTGTTATTTCACTCTAGCAACATTGTTAACAGAAATATTCTTGAGTCTGCCATTATCCAACTTTCAAATAACTTCAACATAAGCAAAGGTCTTTTTCAACTCGATCCTGTTGTTTTGAATTCCTTCAAAACAGATTTAGATAAAAAGGGTAGGACGCTAAATCTTTGGTAAACTTGTATGCCACTTTATTAACTTTTAATCTTCATTTTATTTTTATATATATCGAAACTTGACTATAAAAGGCAAAGTGTTAAAACCCGGGCAGATTTCCAGTATAAATTTGTATTTTTATAATTCAATTGATCTTGTGCTAAAAATCGATATTTTTCCTTACAAATCTGTATGCCTCTTTGTTAATTTTTACTTCTCCGTTTATTGCATATATATATATATATATATGTGTGTGTAGATATGTATGTATATATATATATATATGTTTGTGTGTATGTGTTATTTATTTATTTTTTTTATTTATTTATTTTTTTTTTTTTCTGTAACCTATATATATTCCGTAACCTTTTATGTACTTCAGTGTTCCTGAGGATGTCATTACACGAAGCGCTTGAGCACCTTTTTGTGTTTCCTTTCCTTCGTGGTTTTATTCATCAAATATTTTTCACGTGTTTACTTTCGTGAAATAATTTTCATATACATATATATATACGCACACACATATATATATATATATATATATATATATTATATATATACATATATATATATATATATATATAGCACACACACACAACATATATATATATATATATATATGTATATGATGAATAAAACCACGAAGGAAAGGAAACACAAAAAGGTGCTCAAGCGCTTTCGTCTAATGACATCCTCAGGAACACTGAAGTACATAAAAGGTTACGGCCTATATATAGGTTACAGAAAGAAAAAAAATAAGTAAATAACTACATACACACAAACATACATATATATACATATACATACATATCTACACACATATATATATATATATATATATATATATATATATATATATATATATATATATGCAATAAACGGAGAAGTAAAAATAAAAATTAAAAATTAAAGATTAGAGGATTAACAAAGAGGCATACAGATTTGTAAGGAAAAATATCGATTTTTAGCACAAGATCAAATGAATTATAAAAATACAAATTTATACTGGAAATCTGCCCGGGTTTTAACACTTTGCCCAGGTTTTAAGTTTAGTATCTATCGGAAAACAACAAACAATTTGTCCTACGTACACTTTTATTCGGGACATGACACCCCCACTAAGAGGGCCTTTTTTTCATCAATGTTTCTCCGCGCCCTTAGGATCGGCAGTCCGGAATACATCGATGCCGAATTGGAACAAATCAACGGTATTGGAAGTGATCTGTGTTACCCATCTGCGTTTATGGAATCTTGTCTCAACAAGGTAAAACGAACTTTCTATCGTGTCAATAATAACACTCGTACTTTGTCAAAAAATATTTTAGTACTTCCATTTTTCCCGGGCTTTTAGGCATTGCTAATGTACTTAAACTTTTGGATATTAATGTAGTATTTTCATATAACAATATTGTGAAAAATATCATAGTAAAAAATAGCCCTACCAATAATTCAGGCATTATCTATAAAATTGGGTGTAAACAGTGATTCCTTTTACATAGGTCAGACGGGAAAGGATTTGCACACACCTATAAAACAGCATCAATATTCCGTTAGAACAGGACAGTTGTCCAGTGCTCTTTTTGTCCATTTGTCAGAGTTATCCGACTGTATTGATTGGAATAATGCCTCAGTTTTATTTCATTCTAGCAACATTGTCAATAGAAATATTCTTGAGTCTGCCATTATCCAACTTTCAAATAACTTCAACTTAAGCAAAGGTCTTTTTCAACTCGATCCTGTTGTTTTGAATTCCTTCAAAACAAATTTAGATAAAAAGGGTAGGACGCTAAATCTTTGGTAAACTTGTACGCTACTTTATTAACTTTTAATCTTCATTTTATTTTTATATATATCGAAACTTGACTCTAAAAGGCAAAGTGTTAAAACCCGGGCAGATTTCCAGTATAAATTTGTATTTTTATAATTCATTTGATCTTGTGCTAAAAATCGATATTTTTCCTTACAAATCTGTATGCCTCTTTGTTAATCCTCTAATCTTTAATTTTAATTTTTATTTTTACTTCTTCGTTTATTGCATATATATATATATATATATAATATATAATATATATGTATGTGTGTAGATATGTATATATATATATATATATATATATATGTTTGTGTGTATGTATGTTATTTATTTTATTTTTTTCTTTCTGTAACCTATATATAGGCCGTAACCTTTTATGTACTTCAGTGTTCCTGAGGATGTCATTAGACGAAAGCGCTTGAGCACCTTTTTGTGTTTCCTTTCCTTCGTGGTTTTATTCATCATAAATATTTTTCACGTGTTACTTTCGTGAAATAATTTTCATATATATATATATATATAAACGTAAAGAACGACGCTTGTATAGGAGATATTCCGCGCAAGACGAGAGAGAGAGAACGAAACAAATGAAAAAATGAGGTAACCACCCGGGAATCGAACCCGGGATCTTCCGATTGCCAGTCAGATGCGATACCATTACACCATGGGCCTCACTCTTCCAAATGCCGTAATTCTTCTACATACTCGCAGAAATCAATGCCCCAAGGGGGCACCTCCCGCATGCCGTAACATTATATACATTCAACTGCAAAGAACACGCAGTATAAATAACGTAAAGAACGACGCTTGTATAGGAGATATTCCGGGAAAGACGAGAGAGAGAGAACGAAACAAATGAAAAAATGAGGTAACCACCCTGGAATCGAACCCGGGATCTTCCGATTGCCGGTCAGATGCGATGCCATTACACCATGGGCCTCACTCTTCCAAATGCCGTAATTCTTCTACATACTCGCAGAAACCAATGCCCCAAGGGGGCACCTCCCGCATGCCGTAACATTATATACATTCAACTGCAAAGAACACGCAGTATAAATAACGTAAAGAACGACCCTTGTATAGGAGATATTCCGCGCAAGACGAGAGAGAGAGAGAACGAAACAAATGAAAAAATGAGGTAACCACGCGGGAATCGAACCCGGGATCTTCCGATTGCCGGTCAGATGCGATACCATTACACCATGGGCCTCACTCTTCCAAATGCCGTAATTCTTCTACATACTCGCAGAAACCAATGCCCCAAGGGGGCACCTCCCGCATGCCGTAACATTATATACATTCAACTGCAAAGAACACGCAGTATAAATAACGTAAAGAACGACGCTTGTATAGGAGATATTCCAAGCGTCGTTCTTTACGTTATTTATACTGCGTGTTCTTTGCAGTTGAATGTATATAATGTTACGGCATGCGGGAGGTGCCCCCTTGGGGCATTGGTTTCTGCGAGTATGTAGAAGAATTACGGCATTTGGAAGAGTGAGGCCCATGGTGTAATGGTATCGCATCTGACGGCAATCGGAAGATCCCGGGTTCGATTCCCGGGTGGTTACCTCATTTTTTTCATTTGTTTCGTTCTCTTTCTCTCGTCTTGCGCGGAATATCTCCTATACAAGCGTCGTTCTATACGTTATTTATACTGCGTGTTCTTTGCAGTTGAATATATATATATATATAATATATATATATATATATACACATACACATATATATATATATACACACACACACACACACACACACAAACACACATATATATATATATATATATATATATATATATATACGATATATATATATATAGTTAACCAAGAATTTTCCAGTGTATGAAAGGCTTCTGGGTATTAACAAACTGACCCACAATTCTGAACGTCATGGACACAATATCGCAAACGCAGACGGTAGTAAACCAAATAATTTAACACATCTCGCTGTCTGGAAATGAATATATTTCTCCAACAAATCCTCCAAATGAGAAGAGATGGTGGTGAGGAGCGAAACATCAATTATTTAAAGCTAGATCATCGCTTGTTTGCTCATGCATAGAACAACATTCTCATGCATCAATCTTCTGCTGTATATACTTTATGCTACGTTATGTGAGTTCGAACGACGGTTCAGGATCGACTTGCCGTCGAGCCCTCCGCAGTATCCCGCCTCATATGCTGGATTTGGTGAAGGAGGGAATTGCTCTCTGATCTCCTCCTGCCCTCGTAGTCAGCTACGCATGGCTGGTCAGGGAATTGGCACAGGAATCTGTCCAACTAGGTCTTGAGGTTATTCAGGTCGGTGTGCTGGAGATTCCTAACTTATTTTGGTAGGACATTGAAAAGTTTTGGGCCTCATATTCTGAGGGTATTTTCCATCCTCGTTTTTATGGCCCCTTGTCCCATCTCAGCTGGGACAGTACAAAATCTGCCTCTTCTTTCATTAAGTTTGTTTCAACTGCATTTCTAAATGAAATAGAAACCCTCAAGTATTTTCCATATGTATATTATTGTGTACCGCTCGCGCCTTCTTTCGAGAGAGTAGAGCTTCAGTGATTGTACTCGAGACCAGTAGTCTTCACCTTCCGTTTCTTCTATCTTAGACGTAAAGGTCCTTTGTATAGCTTCAATGTTCACAATGTCTCGTTTTCTGTATGGGCTTGTGGGTATTGAGCAATACTCATTTACTGGTAAGACTAGACTCTTTCATAATTTGAGCTTGATGTTTGCTTTCCTGTTGCGGAAGCTCCTCCAGATGATTCCCATTATTTTTCTAGTCCTTGTAATTTTGATGTTATAGTGCTCTTTGAATTCTGCATCGGACGACATTATTACTCCAAGATCCCTGATTTGTGGATTTGGTGTTATCTGTTTGGCTTGCAGAGTTTTGTACCCTTTATTCTGTTGCTCCTTGTTATTACCATATCTTAGAAGTTGAAATTTTTCTTCGTTGAACTTCATATTGTTGTCGTCTGCTCACTGGAATAATGTTTCAATGTCGTTTTGTAATCTTTCTACGCCACCTTAGTTCAATATTTCCTTGCATATCTGTCATCTGCAAAACATGATACAGTACTGTCATTGATATCTGCATCAATATCTGCAATCATTATTATGAACAGCAAGGGAGCTAGTGCTGTCTCTTGTGGGACAGAGCTCTCTACTTTCGAGACTTCGGATTTGACTCCATTTACCACCACTCTTTGTGTTCTTTTCGTCAAGAAATTAAATATCCATCTTCCTAGCTTTCCAGTAATTCCTGTATTCTTAAGTTTGTGTGCTATAATTCCATGGTTACATTTATCGAAGGCTTCAGCAAAGTCAGAATATATTACATCTATGTTTTATCCTCGACGGAGTGTTTCCAATATTTTCTACTGGTGGTCTAATAGCTGTGATAGGCATGATCTTCCAGCCCTAAAACCAAGTTGATTTGGGTTGTATAAGATCTTTTCTTTTAGGTAGTAGGTAGTTTTGCCTCTACTTATACGTTCAAAGCACTTTATAAGGTGGGAGGTGAAAGCTACCGGCCGATAATTCTTGGGCATTGCTCTGTTACCACGTTTGAATAAGGGGGCAATGTTCGCGTTCTTTAATGGAAGTGGAATTTGTACTGAGTCGAGTGGTTTCCTCCACAGTAAGTGTAGCGGTTTGGTAATACTCTCTTTGTATGTCTTCAGAAACGTGGCACTCCATGTGTCTGGCCCTGGTGCCGAATTGTCTCGCATCTGTGATAGAGCCTTAATTATATCCCCTTCCGAGAACATTAAGTCTATTGATAGGTTTGTGCCAGAATTTGTTCTTGGCTGATTTGTATCAATTTCGAAAAATTTGTCTGTTTTTTCTACTTTCACTAATTTTTTGGGGGTCATTTATGTGTTTGGCCTCCCCGTCTATCATCGGACCAATACTCTGTATACACTGCATTTTTCCTTTTCGCAAACGTGTAGAAGAATTTTGGGTTATTTTTTATGTTTTCTGCTACCTTGCTGTCCTCCTCGTTTGACTTATGTGTGAATGTTTGCTTTAGGTCCATTTCTATTTCACGTAGTTTCCTCTCTAGTTTAAGTCTCCTTAGTAGTATGGCCGCAAACAAAACGAGTGCAGAGCAATTGCAATGTTGATCAAATGAGGTGCCAGTGCCACCCGCCTCACCCCCGTTGTTGCAATGTGCCAACCCCAAGGGTTCCCCCCCAAAAGAGGGGAACTCCCCCAGCAAGCTGGAGGGTGTCCACCTAACCTATTTGAGGGGAAAAGGTGGGACGGCCTCACCCCCAAAAGGATATACCTAACCTAAGAGAGAGAGAGAGAGAGAGAAAGAGACCATCTAGCGTCTGCAAGATGCAGAAGCTTAATGAGAGCTCAGGTAGCATCATTTGGCTTAGAACTCGAAATCCGCAAGTTGGCTTAAGCAGCCAGTTGGTTTAGAAGACTTAGAAGGCATAAATGGCCTGTATATATTAATAACCTTCGAACGAATTAAAAGCGCACACAAACGCACATACACTCCCATAGATAGATCCCCTATTATTACACACACACACACACACACACACACACACACACACATATATATATATATATATATATATATATATGATGAATAAAACCACGAAGGAAAGGAAACACAAAATGGTGCTCAAGCGCTTTCGTCTAATGACATCCTCAGGAACACTGAAGTACATAAAAGGGTTACAGCCTATATATAGGTTACAGAAAGAAAAGAAAAAAATAAATAAAATACATATATATATATATATATATATATATATATATATATATATACACACATATATATCTATATATATATATATATATATATATGCAATAAACGGAGAAGTAAAAATAAAAATTAAAAATTAAAGGATTATCAGAGAGGCATACAGATTTGTAAGAAAAAATATCGATTTTTAGCACAAGATCAAATGAATTATAAAAATACAAATTTATACTGGAAATCTGCCCTTGTTTTAACACTCTGCCTTTTATGGTTAAGTTTCGATGTGTATAAAAATAAAATGAAAATTAAAAGTTAATAAAGTAGCATACAAGTTTACCAAAGATTTAGCGTTCTACCCTTCTTATCTAAATCTGTTTTGAAGGAATTCAAAACAACAGGATCGAGTTGAAAAAGACCTTTGCTTATGTTGAAGTTATTTGAAAGTTGGATAATGGCAGACTCAAGAATATTTCTATTAACAATGTTGCTAGAGTGGAATAAAACTGAAGCATTATTCCAATCAATACAGTGGGATAACTCTGACAAATGGACAAAAAGGGCACTGGACAACTGTCCTGTTCTAACGGAATATTGATGCTGTTTTATACGTGTGTGCAAATCCTTTCCCGTCTGACCTATGTAAAAGGAATCACATTGTTTGCAACCACTTTTATAGATAATGCCTGAATTATTGGTAGGGCTATTTTTTACTATGATATTTTTCACAATATTGTTATATGAAAATACTACATTAATATCCAAAAGTTTAAGTACATTAGCAATGCCTAAAAAGCCCGGGAAAAATGGAAGTACTAAAATATTTTTTGACAAAGTACGAGTGTTATTATTGACACGATAGAAAGTTCGTTTTGCCTTGTTGAGACAAGATTCCATAAACGCAGATGGATAACACAGATCACTTCCAATACCGTTGATTTTTTCCAATTCGGCATATATATAAACAGATGCATGTAAAGCCCCAATAGCAAAATATATAAGAGCATAACTACCATAGAAAAAAAACACCACAGCACCACAACCAGCACCACAACCACCAGTCGTCTAAGTATAGCTTACCATCACCTAACCAAACCCACCTTACCCATGGCTTTTTCTTACCAACTCCTGGTAGACCGACGAGGTCTCTAAATACGACCCAATAGACAGGGCTATTAAACAAAAAACAAATACGTTTATGGAGGCTAGGGGGTAGACCGACAAAGTCTAAAAAAAAAAGGCCACACTAATACACTGCGCCCTCGATATATGCGTCTTCAGCATATGCTAATTCGCTGTTATGCGAAGACCCTATTTTCTTCCAAGAATTCAGTATATGCGGAAAAAATTCGCATTTATGCGCCACCAAGTGTGAAATATTGCTGAGCCGCTGAGCGCACCGACGTGTTCCCGCCAAACAAAAACAGTCTCGCATTAGCCGTTATAGCGTGTTGGTGTGTGTGTGCGTTGTGCTCTAGACTGTTGTGTTTTTCACTATTTTTGAGGGCTTTTTCCAGTTTTGTCTTACTGTTTATTGTAGACATGGCTTCTAAACGTCCTCTGCCTAGTACTGGGCCTTCAGCTAAGCGTAAGAGGACCTCATTAACTGTACAGTATTGATGTAATATAGCATTACTGTTATCCTGTTTAACGTTTTTGGTATAAAAAAGGGGCATATTTATTGTTGGGGGTGCCAGGAGGGTTAAAAAAACTGGTTGTGGAACGCATCCCTATTTTTTTCATTTAACTATAAGTTCGATATATGCGAATTTGCATTAAGCGAGGTTTAAGCAGAACCTATCCCTCGCATATATCGAGGGCGCAGTGTAGTTTTTCTATTAAGCTTCTCATGGTAGAACACCACGATGCCAATTTGACGTTTGGGAAGCGAACTTTTATACAAAAAATCGAATAAGATAAACTAAGTTTAATGCCAAAACAAATTTTTACCATAATATGAAAATGAAAAGGTTTATTGGAAGACTATAGTCCATATGACAAATATTATTAATACAATGACAGTTCATATACTAAGGATAGAAATATATACATTTGATTAGAAATAATACTGTCATGTCGAAGTTAAATGCAGGTACAGACAGACGTTTTCGTACCAAAAATTCCATAGCTTAGAGGATAAATGGCAGGACTCATGGATAGCTTGGATAATCGGGTTGGTTGATTTTTTAATTCTTTGCATTAGACTGTAGTGAGCACGTGTTGTTACCTCTGGGAAGCTCGGGACATTGCGCGTAGCAAACATTTGCGAAGCTGAGCATCTCGGGGGTAATTTATGTAAGAGTCTAAAAGACCTGTTGTGAAGCAAATTTAGGGTTCTGCCAGAACCTTTTTTATAATTCACCCAGAGTTGCTGTCCGTATATATTACTGCAGAAAGTACGAAAGAGAGTGTCTTTAGCTTCACTTGTACAAAATCGAAAGTTCCTTATGGTAATATTCGCTTTAGCACAGAGGCTTCGAGATTGTTTTCTCATACCCGAGTCATCACTCAAGGAACTGGTAATAGTTTGACCCAAATGCTTAAACTCTTGTACTTCCTCAATTACTTCACCATTCATTTTAAACCTTATATCAGCTGGCTGATTACAGCTTTTAGGATGAAATTGCATAACTTTAGTTTTTGTAACATTAAAAAGAATATCATGTTTCTGCGAATATACTCCGCAGACTTTTAGTAGCCGATCCAGACCTTTAACAGAGGGACTTATTAACACCATATCATCAACATAAACTAAGTTATTTATCCTTGTGTTATCTATGCAACATCCTACTGTTGCCTCATTAAGTGAAGCAATTAATCCGTCAATATACACATTAAACAGCATAGGGGAGAGCAAAGAGCCTTGTCTCACCCCGCAAGAGGAGCCAAAACACTCGGATAGTACATTGCCCCACCTAACAGTGAAAGATTGGTGGGAATACCAAAATTTCAATAAATTTAATATGTACATGGGAACCTTCCTGTCTTCTGGTTTGCAAATAAAATATTGTGGTTCACCCTATCATATGCTTTACTTATATCAAGAAAACAGCTATAAATAGTTGAATTACTCTCAATGTATTTAGATATTGTTTCTTTAAGTATATAGATACACAGGTCAGTTCAGTGGGACCTTTTAAAACCAAACTGATTAGATGTCCATAGGAAATCATTTAATCGGAGTAACAAGAGTTTTTCAAGTAGTTTCGAGAAGTAGGAAGCGACAGCAATAGGCCTGTAATTATTGCTGGACAGGATGTCTCCGTACTTATTTTTGACCAGGGGCAAGATATATACCCTCATGAACTCTTCAGGGATATAGCTATGAGCAAGCATGGCTGATAGGAGCAATGATATATGCAGACATACAACGTCATTGGCGTATTTTAAGTGCTCATTCGATAAGTCATCTTCCCCTGACGCAGAACCAGTCTTTAACTCTTTAATTAACCTCTTTACTTCAGAAAATGATATCAAAGTACTTTCTCTTGTCCCTCCCACAGTCATTTCGCTGCAATCTATCTTAAGATTATCCCTACTCACACTGTTTAGAATGTTAGAGTAGTGGTTTTTCCACAGCTTTGCAATTTCATCCTCCCCCGACACCCCATCGATTGTCGGAGGGAGAACATTTTTTACACCCGTTTGATTCTTAACAAATTTCCAAAATTTGTTATTATCGTTATTTATGCGAGCTTCACAGGCTTTTGATGCTCGAATACTCTCTTCTTCCTGTTTACATCGCCTTATGGCCGCCTTATACTGAGCCCTACTTCTACACATATTCATGTATACAGGTCCTAATCTGGGTCTACCATGAAAGCACCACAAATCATAGGCCTTTTTCGATTCCCTCTCCATGTGGGCAATAAAATCATTCCATCCAGGAATAATCTTAGTATGGTAGTTGTAAGATTTAATCAGGGGGCTTCCTGCTTCTCTTAACAGGGATATTATCTTACTATAATACCTATCTATGAGTTTACAGTGAGAATTATTTGAGCAAGGATTACTAAAGGCAAAATGCAAAATTTCTAAATTATTAAAGAGGTGACTTGTTCTGTCTTTGTATTCTATTCTCTGTTGCATATTAACATTAGACCAATCGACGCGATTTTTCTTACCTATTGAGTTCTTGTTAAGTCGTGTTGCGCATAAATTGGTAAAGTTAATTAATATTTCTAATGGTCTATGATCAGAAAGAAGGAAATCATGCAGAATATGAACTCTAACAATTCGATCCTGTAGATTATTACTAGTGAGAGAATGATCAATCCACCTGGTGGTACCACTCATATCACTAACGTATGTAAAATTACCACTGGTTACCCCTAATACATCTACATCACTTATACTTAAATTGGCCGACTCCCACATGTTATCCAATTCTACAAAGAATTCCGTTCACATGCACGTTAAAGTCCCCCATTATTATACAGTGAGAATATTTGGGGTTATCTGATAATGACTTAATTTTGTGCAGCAAATCAAAGTATTCATCTAGATTACTGCCGCTGTTGTATGGTAAATAGCAGTTTACAATTAATATGTAATCATTGTTCACTTTTAATTCAATTCCTAACAGCCTTACATTATCGCTTGTTAAAAATTGTATATGTTTTGACAAATTTTTTCTTATTAAGAAAGCAACACGGCCAGAAGGCCTATCGTACATTAATTCATCTGACAAGTCTACTGCTGATGACGCATGGTACATAAAGTCATCATGGATGGTAGAGAGGAATTTTAGCTCTGGCTTAGGTAGCCAGTGCTCCTGCAGGAGTATCAAACCTGCACTGTCGCAGATTTTAATTATCCTCTTATGGACTAAATATATAAGGAAAGGTTTAAAAAAATAACTGTTGTTTTTTTTATGTTTATTTGAGACTTAAAAGTGAAAAATGATGAATAAATTTTTATTAATTCGTCTAATTAGCAAAAAATGGGTGTGTGCCACATTTGGCACAACCGGCCATAATGGTAAAAAAGTTTTCTCATACACTAGTTGGTACCTTGGCAAAAACATTACTATTTATGATTTACTTTGTATGAAAATCATAAAAACAATTACCTTTTATATTGAGACATAAATGTATGTCACATTTTTTACATTTGATTGTACTTTTCCTTTGGCAAGCAGGATTTTTACATCTCTGACGGTCAAAGATGATAGGCCAATGACCATATCCATCATTCCTGACACTTTCATTAGGTATAGGTTTACACGACCCTTTTCGTTTTTTTTCTGCAAAAAGTGAGTCCACTGACTCTGAGCGTGGACGTCCACGTTTTTGCCTGTTAAGATTTTTACCTTGCATGCATAAACTTTCTGCTACTTGCGTTCGGAATTCCAAAAGATCAATTCGCTTTTTTGCTGGAACATCAAAAGACTGACAATCTCTACAGTAAAGTAACCAACAATTAACAATAACCATGTCAATGAAGTGGAAGAATAATCTATGATAAAACTTCTTTGACCTTATTTCAGTACGGTAATATGAGATCAAGCCATCAAGAAGATCTACCCCCCCCATATGCTTATTATACATTTTCACCATCTGTGGGCATGACACCTCTACATATTCCTTTTGTTTTCTGTCATATCTACGAACATTTTGAGCAGTATGACCACTACCAACAGTGCCTGCAAGAGTCACACACTTGTTGTCATGCCACTTCAGTACCCGAATTTCAGCTCCTTGAATTGTTGCCTCCTTTTCTTCATAAGACCCTCGGCCTCGCTTTTTCAGCTCCCCATCACTAACTATCTTACAGTTCCCTAGTCTGTTTGACCTTACAGTTCCTAATGAATATATTCCTTTGTCATGTAATGCTGACAAAAGTTTTAGAGAGGTAAACCAGTTGTCAAAGACAAGACAGTGACAGTTGTGATTAGGAATAATTTCTGCCAGCCTCATTACAATGTTTGAAGAAGCCCCCAAATCAATCGAGTTAGCCAATGGTTCAATCTTTCCTGTATAGATTTCAAAGTTGTGGACTAATCCAGTGCTATCACTGAGAACAAAGATTTTATATCCCCACTTGTAAGGCTTACTGGGGATATATTGTTTGAGGGATGAGCGTCCCTTGAATGGCACGATTTGCTCATCTATACATAGCATCTGTGGTTTAGGAAAACTTTGGAATTTGGGTAATAAACATTCTATTAGTGGTCTAATTTTGAAAAGCCTATCTTTATTTCTGTCATTAGGTTCGGGCATATTGGTGTTGTCATTGAAATGCAAGCAGCTTTTAATTTTTTCCCACCGGTCCCTTGAAAAATACTCAGAAATATGGGGAATTCTAGTAAAAGAATTCCAATACATCCGTGTACGTGGTAAATTTATGACTGACATGTACATGACTGTTCCTAAAAATTGTTCAAGTTCTTGCCTTGTAAGTTTTAATGGACTATCTGGGTTTACCTGAACAGCAAATAAATTTGATTGCTCAACTATAAAATCCAAAGTATTGTCTTCAAAAAAGTATCTAAAATACTGTATAGGAGTTTGAATGGAGATGCATGGCTGAATGTCACCTTGAAATTTCGGTATTTCACGAGCAGAAGTTCCAGTCCTAATGGTTTTCCATATAATAGGTCTTGCAGAGCGTTCTTTTTCTGCTGGAGTAGGCGTAACATTCTCTTCATCTGCAATACGATACATACAAACGGTAATAGTAAGTAAAGAATAACACATCTGTATAATATAAATAAAATAGAACAAACGATCAAATAGTAAAAAAAATCATCAATCAAAAAGTATTACAGGCCTACATCCTTACTGCTGTAAGCAAATAAATAAAATAGAACAAACAATCAAATAGTAAAAAAAATCATCAATCAAAAAGTATTACAGGCCTACATCCTTACTGCTGTAAGCAAATAAATAAAATAGAACAAACGATCAAATAGTAAAAAAAATCATCAATCAAAAAGTATTACAGGCCTACATCCTTACTGCTGTAAGCAAATCTTATAAGAATTTGGAAATAGGCTTATTTCTTATAAAAAAAATTTTATTTCAGTATATATTTTATCATATAATGTACCTATTACACATATCATTACACATACACTATAGTGAGAAGATATATACTTTCATTTTGTATGCTATCATACCTGTACTGCTTTCGGTAGAATCAATGCATTCTTCATTCACTGAAGCTACAGGTGAGAACTCTTCATCACTATTGCTAACCTCATCTTGATCACTTCCTTCTGGAATTGGAAAAACCACATGCTTTTGTTCGTTCCTTGCAGGTCTTTTGTAAAACTGCGCTGATTCCATCTGAAGCATAGAATTTTTTTATATAATATAGGCCTATATAGTAAATATATAATCTGATATATAAAATAATGTATAATAAAAATATATAAATATGATATAAATAACCTAACGCATAGATAATGTATAAAAGCTCAAAAGAGTAGGCTAATAAATCAAGAATTAGTAGGCTAATAAATCAAGACTTGAAAAACATGGCTGCCATTTATATTGCCTCCATTTCCTGATGTGCCAATTTTGGCACAAGCATATTTACTAAAAAATCTACCATTCAATAAATGTTCTCAATGAAAATATGCTACAAATTCATTATAACAACGTAAATAATCATTTACAAATGTTAAGGTCGTACATGGGGATGACTGTACACTGGATTGACCAGGCCACCCTCCTCAGGCAGAAGGCAGTCTTGGCGTGCAGACGACTCACCGGACGACACACCTTCGAGGTCCTTGCGAAGGAGATGTACAAGGTCCTCTTCGACTTCGCCATCGAGTCCAAGGTCTGCAGGACTACTACTGACAATGGCAGCAACTTCTTCAAGGCATTTAAGTAAGCAGATTTTTTTTTTTTTAATTTCTTCATTCAAATTTTTTGACTTTTAAATCTTTACATTTTTAATTTTTTCTATAACATTGAATAAAAAAAATTAAAAACTATAATAATTGTGTTTCATTGTGCAGTGTCTTTGGCAAAACGGACGAGGAGCTGCCTGAGGAGGTCCAGGAAGAGGAGGAAGAAGGTGTGGGGCGGCCCGATGATGAGGACGTCGTTCAGGTTGAGGATCTGGCATCGCTTTTGGAAGGTAAATTATGGATTATTTATTATTTCTTGATTTTTTTTTCACTTTTTACAAGTCTTGTAAGGTATTTTCTTTTCACTCAAATATATTATTGAATAAATTGAACATTTCTTTTTAGCCGGTGCCACGGAAGATCCTGAATACGTCCTGCCGAAGCACACAAGGTGCGCCGCCCACACCCTGAACCTAGTGGCCACCTCCGACGCTGACAAGGCCATGAAGGACTCACCATCCTACAGGAAGGCGTACCGGACCGCCTTTGGTAAAGCTACGGAGCTGTGAAACAAGCAGTCAAGAAGTTCACAAGCCTCAGACACCATCAAGGCCGAGATAGGGATGCAGCTGACTGTCCCCACCGTTACGAGATGGAACTCCGTCTACGACGGGGTGTCCCGCCTGGTCGACATCTTCGGAGACAGGGAGAAGCTTCATGGACTACACCAGACGTGCAACATTCTTGGGGTGCCTTCGTTCTCGTCTGGTGAGCAATATACATATTTGATTTTTTTACTTTTCTTTTTGAAAAGGTAAAAAGTAAAAAGTAAAAAGTACAATATAAAAAGTTTAAGTACAGGACTAAAATATTAACTATTTTTTCAGCTGATATCAACTTCTTCAAAGAGTATCTTGAGGTGATGAAGCCGGTCTGTAAGGCCTTGGACATCCTGCAACGGGAGGACAAGGCGTACATGGGGGCACTTCTGCCCACCCTGGCCATCTCTCTCAAAATGTTGAAGGAGCAGATGGAAAGCAGCGATGTCAAGATGTGTCAGCCACTGGTATTAGCTGTCAGGGATGGGATCAAACGTCGGTTTGGTCCCCATTTTGTGGATATGGACTTCCTCCTGGCAGCTGCGCTACACCCCAAGTTCAAATTGGGCTGGGTGAGGCTGGTGGAGGACGACGTCATGTATGACGTCGAGGAGATCAAGGCCAAGGTGAAGAAGCAGATGATGTCTATGGTGGAGAGGATTCTGGCAAGAGCGGACTCAGGCAAGGACACCAGCAGCAGCGAGGGTGAGAATGACCAGGACAATGACGACTTCTTTGAGGCTCTCTACGAGGGCGGGGAGAAGACGAAGGAGACCAGGACAAAGTTGGTGGAGACATTTCTCAGCGAGAGGCCTGTGAAACCCTTCATCTTCAACAAGGACTCGTTCCCCAGCCCGGCGTTGAAGGACTTGTTCATCAAGTTTAACACGCCTATCCAATCCAGTGCCGCCGTGGAGAGGCTCTTCTCTTTGGGGAAGGACGTCCTCAAGCCGAAAAGGTCAGGGCTCAGTGGCAGCCATTTTGAAATGCTAGTCTTCTTGAAGGGAAACTCAAGCATTTAACTTAATAACTTTTTTTCATCATTTATGTATTGTATTAATTATAATTTGACTTACTGACTTATTTCCCATCCGGTTAGAGTCGGGTTGGGTCCCTCTGATGACTTCTGTACTTCATCCAGGTTCGTCTGTCTCTCGCCATCGCTGTCAGCTCTCTCCATTCTCTCCCTGCGTTTCCGCTCTTAAAGCTCGCCAACCATATTCTTCTTGGGCGTCCCCGCGGTCGGGTTCCATCCTCTCTTGCGTACATGGCTCTTCTGGGCAACCTCTCCTCCCTCATTCTCTCTCTCCTCCCTCATTTACGTTAATAAAATTAAAGATTTCCGGTGTCTTTAATTTCATTTTTCATTTTAATCAAATTTTTCACTTATATTATATATAAGGACCGAGGACCGAGTCGTTCCTAGGTCCTATCTTCAGAAAGGACCGTGACTGGGACCGTCGGTCCAGTTTGAAGCAAGGACCGGGACCGGGACCGTCGGTCCTTTTTGAGGCCCGGGTGCCCACCTTTGTATACACAGTACAACTTTCAGGCATTACCGTTAGGGCGACTATTATTATTATTATTATTATTATTATTATTAGTTTGTCTGTTACCAAATCTCCTGGAAAAGTAAATAAACTCCTTAACAATAATACCGTCTGGCCACTGACTCATATTATACGGGTTGAAATGCGAATTTACACCTTTAATTATTACTTTAAATGAGTTATAATACGGAGATTTTGTGTTTAGTGTATTAACTAACAATATATTGTGTTCACCAATGACATCTTCCATCATGTGTCGAATATCGCTTGCCTCGTTCGAGAGCTGAATTCGCGACACAAAGAGGGTGAGATTCCCCATCGGTGGCCTCGGTTGAGGAAACCTTCGGGAAGAGCGCCTGTTAACAGTGACCCACCCTTCATCCTCCCTCGATCTCCCTGAGGCAGGGTTCGCCTGCCTGGGGGATGGCTAGCACAAACTTTGGGGGATAGGAGGCCCCTCCCCTGCTCTGTGGCTTGGTGAGGGTCTGTTAACGGTGTTTATAACCTCACGGCCGCGCGTGCCCCTTCTTCTTCGGTGGGATGGGGGTGGGGAAATGCGCACCTAGAGAGGCGTAATCGAACGCCTCTCCTCTGCAGTGGGAGGTAGGGAAGTGGGCAATGATGCCTCGTCTCTTGGCATTGGACCGTACCTGTTCCTCACTGTGAAATCGGGAGCAGGGGTCCTTTCCTAAACGGGAGGGGTGTTGACCGCTACCCTTGCAAGCTGCGTTTCCACCCCACCTTCAGGGTGGGAGTTGGGGGCGGAGATTTCATTTCCCTTGCTGCCCGACAATTTTATCCTTAAACTATAACATAAAAAGCATTAATATGATTTCATATTAAAAATATATTGTATTTCGGGATAACTATTTCATTTCTCGTCTTTCGCCCAATTAGATTCTATTTCCGGGTAACTTATTAACTTTTCCTCTTTTAGCCAATTATTTTGTTTCAATACATATTTGTCTTTAAGACACCAATATATGATATCTTTAAACCTTATTACAAAAAAATATTAATATAACTATTTTTCGTCTACGTGAGAAAACTTCAAATATACGTCTGAGATCCAGGGCTTGCAGCGGTCAAGTGAGCACGCAGGGTAGAGATATGCCCAGGTAGTAGCAGGAGACACGTGACCTTTGATCGATCATACAGGGGGCGGAGTTTAGGACTTTTCCTATTCATACGCTACTATTTAATTATTTGGAGAGATGATACCAAATGAAGTTTAATTGACTTAGAAATAAAGACTTAAACCTTTATTCCTTAATGTATGTGGGGAGGTCAATTAAATATATGAAATAACTTTGCTTGCCATACCAAATAAACTTCAAATATATATAGTAGTGTATTCCAGGCTCTAATTAAAAGTCGCTGTACCGCTTAGAAGCTTAATCCGTGAATTGAAATCTTACAACAATAAAGGAAACATACTGAACATTTTCTGGCTGATAGGCGCCAATGTGTGTGTCTGTTATTGATTCTAATGGAGTTCACCGTGATTTGTAGGTGTTTACATTCGCGGTTCACCCCCTGCCATCCCACCACAATGCGCCTCAGTCAGTGTCTCTCAGCGCTACCAAAGACATTATTAGCAACAATGTTAGCAGAAGGAGGGTTACAACAATGCTTTCCCCAGGAATTGAAATTAGAAGGGGCGTTCGAATTTTTAATGGGGTGAGGGCCGAGGGGTGAGACCGTGAGAGCAAAGGTGGGCTTTATGGTACCATAGTATAAAACTGAAAAGTATATATATATATCGGACTAAAAGATTAAGTGCCACACTGCTATATTTATTTAATTCGTATATATTTAATGGAGAAGTGGTGCTCTCCGTATAATTAAGTTATTTATTATGTACGTATTACCCACCTTAATTGTGTCAGACCAATCCTTCTTAGTTATTTGTTTATGGCTCTTTTATGTATATTTATTGACAGGATTAAATAAATATATGAAATAACTGTTTACCCATACCAATTGATTTCTACATTTCAAACAGCGTTCTTTACAAAGATTTAATCCAAACAGCCAGCTGTTTAAGGCAAATTCCCTCTTAATACACAAATTTATCTAAAAACAGTAATTAGCTAACGCTTACACTTAAAATTGTTTCCACAATAATGTTATGAAATAGAATTTACAGAAGCATTTCGTAGGGTCTATCCAAGTAATAGTTTTCTATACACATTTATAAAGAAACTGGAATTTTATGTAAGGGGCTTCTTAATTGTTCATCGAAGTTTTCTCAGTGTTCAGGATAAAATCATGATGAAAACGACCTATTGAAAAGTTATAAACCCGGAAATATTTGCTGATTTATTATTCTTTTGTGTTATTTGACTTTAATGTAAAAGTAATTGGGCTCTAGTAGCCCGGATTATGGTAGGTAGAAGTTAAATTGGGTTAGGTCTGGCAAGGTTAAGTGTACTAATTTTGTATAGGGGAACTTTTACAGCTCGAGTAGTTAACTGAATGATTTCAGTTTTGGTAGGCCAATTCTATCACATTCTACAAACTGAAGATTTCACGACCTCTAAGGATGTACACTATTCAAAATCTTACGGATTTTCATTCACTAGGACAAATATTAACTATGAGTATTTAAGTTCACTCTTACACTTTTGCTTTCATTATTTTCACTCCTAATTTTCTTTTTCATAATTATGGCTGAGTCTGATAAGCCTACAATTAACTTGGATAAGCTAACACCCCTTAAAAGGAAAAGGGGGTCAGGGGTAAATCAGTACCTTTAGTTTGATTGGGAATAAAAACTATATTTCTGATATTGATAAATCTAGCTGTTTCTTAAATCACATTAAAAATAATGCATCATCGTCGAAGTGAATGGGCTCTCACTGCTACACTTAAAGTTCGAATATACGCTATTCACTACTAATTATAATGATAAATTCTTTCTTCATAAATCTCATAGCTACCATATTCACTATTTATATGTTAATGAACTTCGTGGTAGCTAATTTATTAATCTAGATGCCTACAGAAAGGTGTTAATATTTCACTCATTAAACCATGGTTTGAAGGTTGACTGGAAGAGAAAAGCACACACACACACATATATATATATATTCCTCATAATCTAGGCTAGCATACATTAAACTAATCAGATATATGTATATTTACAGCTCCAACCATTACACTCTTTTAACTAATGGCATCTCACTTAGAGCCTAGCATCAGACTTTTTAAATCACAAAGTAAACTAATTTATCCAAACACATAAATTAAATACATTTTAAGCCAATATATAAAAGCAAAGTAGCGTATTTACTGTGCCTACAAAGAAAAAGGAACGAGATTTGGGTGTCATTGTGAATGAATCATGATCTTAAACCTACAGAACATTGTATTGAAATTAGAAGTAAGGCTACTGCTAGATTGAACCTAATGCAAAAACATATAGAATATAAATCACCAGAAATTATAAGTAGGCTCTATACTTCATACGTGAGGCCTCTTCTTGAGTATTGCATTCAGTTCAGTAGTCCTTATTTAGAGCAAGACAAAGACAGACTAGAAAAAGTACAAAAGAGAGCCACAAGGATGATACCATGCCTTAGACACCTTCGTTACAAAGAGAGATTGGAGCACCTAAACATGTTTTCCCTAAAGCGAAGAAGGTTACGAGGTGATATGATAGAAGTATATAGAATAATAAATGAGTTAGATAATATAGACTTCCACGCTCTTTTCACAAAGGATCGCAATGATAGGACAAGAGGACATAGCATTAAGCTATTTCAGGAAAGATTTAAATCAGAGTTAGTACAACATAGTTTTTCAAATAGCGTAGTAAAATTCTGGACTAGCTTAGATGAAGAAATTGTGAGTTCCCATAGTTTGGAGACTTTTAAGAATAAACTAGATAAATTAATGACTGAAAGAGGTATCTGATAATGACGTTTTGCTGAAGCTGGTAACGGTGTGGAGAAGAGGTTTGTGAACCCCTCTCACATATACAGTAGGCTACATATATATATATAGTTTATTTTTTATTTGGGTAAATCTCATCACCCACACAGAGTGATGGGATGTAGGGAGGCATCATCTTGGGTTAGGGGATACTCTCTGTCTTTATACCCCCTATTTAAAGAGATTTCTCTGCCGAGCGGTGCCCCCCCCATAGCACTATGATGTATGAAAGACTCAGTATGGTCACTTACCTCATAGACACCTTTAAATGGGAGACCCTGAATGGGTGTACATTCAAATACTCTATACAGTCTTTACAGTCCCACCTACTCCCTTTTTCTTAATTGTAGAGCTTGTATTATTCCGGTTATATGTACATAGCTATATACATGTTGTAGTGTTTCTCATTCCTTCATTTATAATTCATTATTTACTTTACTTTCTATTCAATTTCTCTTTATCTTTCATTGTTCTCTCTACACTCGCTTCGCTGTACTTTATAAATACGGGTAGACGTGGCCGCTATGAGGCGCCAATATATATCGAACAATGCAATGGAGACAGGGGGATTAATTATACACTTCATTTTCACTTTACTGACTTTTATTTATACCGAAACACTTTCAGATAAACGGGGTAATGCGAGGGGGGAGGGGGGAATTAACGTTAACGTTTTAGCCGGAGAGAGAGAGAAAAAAATATTTTAAATTTAGAACATCGTAATACACCCAAAAACACCTTATTAGCCCAAAGGCCGTCCGATAACTGCCGTTTCTGGGCATTCTCTTAGTTGGGCATTCTTTCTCGTCCCTGGACCTATTTCTGGTGTTACCAACTTGTATTTATATATTTTTAATTTCTTTTTATAAAAAAAACATTTAATTAAACATTCTTAAATTCTTATAAACAAAACATTTAATACTTAATTAGACTTTACTACACTCGCATCAACCACTTGAAAATAAATTTTACACTAGGAAAACTTATTAATATCGTTTAACAAATTTATCAACAAAGTTATTTATTTTGTAGTTTTTTCTTTAACAAATTCAAAGTTGAATAGAGAAGAAATCATTAGAATGACAAATTCCACACATCAGATATTTTGTATCATTTTATAAAAATCGAAAACAAACTATAATTTTCACAACATTTGCATAAAATAACATTTCACACTAATAATCAAATTTACAATCTGTAACAAAGCTGTTACGTGAAAAATAAAGGATAATCTTCTTAACAGGAAACAACAAATTTCACTTCACAATCTATTCCAGCGATTTGCTCATTAAAGATCGCTTTACATTCGAAACAAATATTCCTATAGTTATGCAGTTACTCTCAGGGCAACATAGAAAGAACGAGAAAACGTTTATATAAAATACTGACCAGAGCGCACATACTATTTCACGAAACAAAACAAATATGAGCAATAATTGCACCCTTCATTTATAATTTCATTACATAATAATCGGTACATTAATTGCTAGACGCTGTTTAGATCACAATCGGCACAGTTACGAACGGACTCCATCAATTTTCAATCGCAGCTCTCCTGCTCACTTCGCTAGAATGCAAGGGGTTGCATCACCATGCAACAGGTGAGCACGCTTGAGGTTAGTTCCGCTCTCTCTCTAAATGGCGAAAAATAAAACAAGAGAGACGTCCAATTCTAAGAGGATCAGGGGATGGAGATATCTGAAAGTGGAACCACGCACCAGAATTGGACGAAATTTGCAATTCTAGAAGTCGACGAATAAACTCGCCTGTCTCATCTCGACTTTTGCCGGTGAACGCTGCTCTTCCTACGTCCAGTTGAAAGACTCTTTTACTGGCAATAATCAAATGATCACTTCGTCGTAGGCGGTTTCACAACGAACCTAGTCTATGTCTGTATGGACAGTAAAGCCTTAGACACTCGTTCAAACTCTCGTGGTTTGCCTACCGAGTGCTGAAGCACATATTTAGCGAATCATCTAGCAGCGTGACCAGCGACTGCCCGAAAAATATCAGTAGACCATCTTCGACCGAAACTGTCGTGCGCCAAGTCCCTGCGCATTCGGTTTCTCTTCTCTCACTCTTCTCGTCTCTTCTCTTCTCTCTCTCATCTCTTCCCATCGGTGAACGATCACCTATCGGGTCAACTAAACTCAATGGATGGAATTCGGATCTAACTTAGTTGCTTCCAAATCGAGCCTCTCGAAATTTTGAAAAAAAATTATCAAAGTTTATACTGTTACTGATTATCACTTTTCATATTTAATTTACAAATTTACTCGACACTTCACTTCGAAACAATAACTATAATTTGCTCTGGCCAAATTTACGGAAAAAATATGACAAATCTCTCAAAATTTCTCAAAAATTTAATCTTGCATAGCTACCAATAAGATCACTTATGGCATTTACATCGGAGAAGACAATAAAAAAAATCACGAAACGCAACGAAACAAAACTGTATAGTATAAATATAAAAGCACCCCTACATAGTAACCGTTATTATAATTTAACAAATATTATTCAAACCACCCTCAGAAATTATATCGATACATTTAAATACAAAAGACAAAAATGAAACCCAGAAACTTCATGTCATCAATTCTAGATAATCAATAACCCTCTTACACTTTGGGGGGCGCACATAGATACCACAAAAACGTTATTGGCCATCTAAAAGGCTCCATTTCCGGGGAACACTCACGCTAACGTTTCAACTGCACGAGTAAACCCAAATGAAGTTTAAAAAATAACACAATTTTCCAAAACAGAATTATTAAATATTAAAAATTTAAATATTAATACCGAAAATTAATTTAATACATTAATTCCAACCTAACGCTAAATTTCATAGGAAGAAAACTCGTAATTCACAAATTACATCTGAGAGACAACATTCTCCTTCAACACAAAACCCAGTATGGTTTGTAAATTACAAGAATTCCAGTAATTTATCGTTTCCAAGTGAAACATTATTCTAAATATCGTTATTCTAAATAAAAACAGATATTATGAACCCAAAACTTAGAGCACCACCTACTACGTAAACAAAAATTAAAACAAATCATTGCATAATGAAGAGTGTTCGCTCTGTTTGGAAGCGAACCTCTATAAAAATATTCCTGACCGAACAAACTGCATTTACATCACGAAATAATTTTGTAGTATTTCCTATGCTAACGCGCGAACGTAAAAAAACTTCATTTTTTAATATCCAAATTAAAATGTTAAACAAAAAAACACTCCTTAACACAATAAAATCTAATTTCAGAAAAAAATTTAAACAGCCTAACCATACAAAATATCACTCGGAATTGTCCTGATAATGAAAGAAAGAAAAAAATAAACAATAATCAGCACACCTATAAAAATATAAAAATTAATGAATATATAAACAGGGTCAAAAAAACAGAAATTAATTTATCAAAAGAATTTACGAAAACAATTTCTCTATTTCAATTAAACAAATTTTTATCTTTCTATAACAAATTTAGCTTTCTTGTGGTCTCACAATTTATATCCGGCAAACATATAATCTTATAGCGTCCGAATTTGACCCAGTATAAATTATTGTCTTTAACGATTATTTTTCGACTTTAAACCTTAAAATTAACTTAAAATTATAAAGCGAACTAAAACTACAAAGCGAACCTTAAAAGTGTACACACACACATATGATGTTCACGTGTCGCCTGTAAATTCTTTATATACATCCAGTCAAAGAATAATCTTAAAAACTGCCTACTATATTCTGGAAAATTTTGTTACTTGTTCATTCTTTTACAATTTGCTACAATATACATATAATATATACCTAGAAATACGTTACTACGCTCAAACCTTTTAAATCTTACCGTATAAAAATGCATGTCACAATGTCATTACATCTAAAATAATTTAATTCATACAAGTAATTGTAAAATTTATTTACTAATCATTATTATTATTATCATCACAGTTATTACTAATTCCGAAAATGTGAACACAAAAAGACTTTAAACACAAAATAGGCAGGCTGTAGACAGGAGTAATAAAAGCTGAAGGAAAGAAAAAAAAAGATATGAGTCATCGGACGGCAAACCTCAATTTTAATTTTGTCTTCTTCTCTCCGACTGAACGAAACGAAATCTAAAGAAAACGGACGAAATAGAGTCTGACTCCATGAGAAGAAAAACAACGACTCACGAATTTCGACTCAAACTGACTCGAACGGTGGAAACAGTGACTCGATGAAAATAAAAATTTTGAGTCGAAACGGTTGAAAACAGTCGAGACTCCAACGAGAAGAGAAAAAAACGACAAAATTTTGACCGCGAAAATTACAAAAATGCTCGCTATGAGAAGAAATTTTGAAAATGATGGGCGCCATCTTGAATCATCGAATTTTGAAGGAAAGTGAATCAGAATTTGCTTAATTTTATAAAGACTATAAAACAGGTAGCGAAACAGAATATCTACTAATTTTCTTCGTACGGAGAACGTGGCAAAATGTCCTTATTTTAATTTAATAGGGACTAGTGATTAATCGAAAGAACACACGCACAAATTTTCAATTCCTATTCATAAGACACGAAAGAATGCAAAAGCCTATGTTAATAACGGAGTGCGTGGGTTCGTATTATTAAATTGATAATTTAATAAGGTTAGCTGCCACCAAATAATGTAGTGTTTCCCATTCCTTCATTTATAATTCATTATTTACTTTACTTTCTATTCAATTTCTCTTTATCTTTCATCGTTCTCTCTACACTCGCTTTGCTCTACTTTATAAATACGAGTAGATGTGGCCGTGATGAGGCGCCATTATATGTCGAACAATGCAAGGGAGACGGGGGGATTAATTATACACATCATTAACACTTTACTGACTTTTATTTATACCGAAACACTTTTAGATAAAAGTGGTAATGCGAGGGGGAGAATTAACGTTAACGTTTTAGCCGGAGAGAGAGACAAAAAATATCCTAAATTTATAACATCGTAATACACCAAAAAACACCTTATTAGCCCAAAGGCGGTCCGACAACTGCCGTTTCTGGGCATTCTCTTAGTTGGGCAGATTCTTTCTCGTCCCTGGACCTATTTCTGGTGTTGCCAACTTGTATTTTTATATTTTTAATTTCTTTTTATAACAAAACATCTAATTAAACATTCTTAAATTTTTATAAACAAAACATTTAAGGCTTGATTAGACATTACTACACTATAGTCACATGAGAAAGTAGACAACCTGATCCTTCGAGACAACCTGATCCTTCGGGTCTGCAAAACTATTGTAAGGTACTGTATATATAAGTAGTTGGCAAGCAGCGACTAAGATCCTCTAGATCCATGTAAAACATCCTGAGATGAGAAACTCATATGTTGTTTAAAATTAGCACGGCAGTGGTATTGAAGAATGATCCACAGGTGCCAAAGATTTAAAGTTAATGTACACCTAGCAGATGAGTGACAATCTACAAGTTGCAGAGATCAATTGCATCTTAATTTTGCATGTAACTGTATTTGTGGTTTGTTTATATTAACAGTGGAGCCACCCAGATGGGCCGAAGGGCCCCTTGTGTGCCTACTATAAAATTTTTTACCATGTTTACCATAGGCCCATATTTCTGATGTTGATAAATTTAACTATTTATTTTAAAGCACCACCACCTGATGAGGGGGTAGTAGGTCCTGTCTCTTTATTAAAAAAGGTCAAGCATCAGGCTTTTTAATTCACAAAGCAATCCAATTTACCCAAATACATATAAATTAACAAATTTTCTTAGTGTAATGCTACATAAGCATCTGCATTGGAATACTCATGTAAATTAAAAATGTAGACCCTAAACAGGTTTCATTGGGCTTTATCATGCTCTTATATAGTATACTACATCCTTTACTGTAGGCGTAGTTTATCCGCTTATATTATACCCTTTAAGCAGGTATCTTGTATCTCACAACTAACGTGTGTGTGTGTGTGTGTGTGTGTGTGTGTGTGTGTATACACGCACACACCACAACCGTTACAACTTAATTTACTTTACTGGAGGGTAAAATTATAATTTATAATGCATGCAAAAAGGAAATCGGGGTGAAGGATTCGATTCTTTATGGAAGATCCGAGGAATTCCTACATCCAGAGTTTGTTTGGTTTATTGTTTATAGTTCCATTGCAATACCCAGTTGTTTCAGGCCAGCTTAAACAGATCTACCTTCTTCTCAAAGACTTTTTTTGACAAACTAGCTGATACATACTGTATAGCAAATTTAGTGCAATTGCCACAATAAATGAGTACGATAGTATTCTAAATAAGGCCTAACATAAGAATTATATAAATTACAGATGACTTCCCTACTTACTCTTATAGCTAACAGGCCTATTAATATTACCTATCAAATTATTTGACCTAGTTCTATCCTCTAGGCTTTCTAGTATCTAACCTAGCAAAGATGTTAAACCATTACAAATGGTGAATCTACCCTTAAGCATCAGACTTTTTAATTCACAAAGCAGACTAATTTAACCAAAGCAAAGAGAGAAGAAATGAAAACAGTCAGTCAGAGACAGGGTGCAATGTTTACATAATTTGATTAAACAATAAACAGCATAACACCACATTGTAAATTCAAATCTTTTCATTTAATCCTAATTAAACTTATATTTAAGCTCATACTCTTTACACTTTCATGCATTAATCACTTCATTGCTGGTCATTTCATCAAACATTTCATTAGACAAATCAGAAATATGGAGAATTTTATTTTCAGGATCTATAAATATTCACAATTGCATTACATCAAGTGAGGACCGAATACAAGCCTACTAGCTAATTATTTCCCCTATTCACTGAAGATTTTACATTAACGTGATCTTTGATTGATACCGTTTCATCCCAGCCTACATTTTTCTTCCAAAGCTCTTTGAGAAACATTTTTGCTCTAACAGTTGAAAGGTAGGGACAAAGCCATGGGATCAAAAATTTTTGAAGCTTCAGAAAGTATTTCTCTTTTTCTATTAGCTACCAAATTAAGTTTAAATTCCTTTGTACAAAGTAAATCATGCTTAACAGAAGCTTTCTCAAGGTAGATGATGAGTCAACAGATGCAATCAAGCCCTACTTAGATACATTATTTAAACAAAGCAGATTAAGGGGATGTTATTAGCCCACTAACAACAGTACGTAACCATTTTGTGATGTAAACCCAATAGTGAGACGTTTATTTCAAAAGGACAGGTAAAATGGGAAATCTTCAGCCAATATAATGCTAAATAATTTTCAAAAATACCCCCTAAACATTGTAACTGCACATTAAGTTCATATGACAAAGCCTAATTCACAATTGGTTTATCTCTCTACAACTACATACCTTTCACAACCTGGGACTCTTACACTGTTCACATACCATAACATATTTTATAATTACTGAAAACCTTTCTGACTTAAATTCAGCTGATCTCACAGGTACTTAAAAAACATTAAATGGAAATAAATGAACACGTATCAACTAATACTACATTGTACAACTTCAAGCATGTGATGTGTCCTATTTTATTTATATAAGGGGTTCCAAAAAACATTAGCCCCCCCATTTGCAGCTTACATGTTTACTTGTATCGAAATAGTTTTTAGTGATTATAAAAATATATAAAATTCTTTATTTATTGCAGGTATTAAAATTACACTAGCTGATAAACTGATAATATAATGGCTTCTCAATTAATTGGTGATTCGGAGAGGCAACGTGTGATAGATCGCATACGAGCAATAACATTTCGGGAAGCTCGTGATGCTGGAGCCACCTTTATAACACGTTCATGGGTTGCCAAAAAGTTGCGAAGAGGTGAGGGCTTCGTCAAAAGAAATTACAATAAAACTTTGGATGAATGTGAAATGGATACAACTAAATCTGGGCGCCCAAATTTGCCACTCTCTCAGGAAAAAAAGGACATCATTGAAAGCGGTACGCGTAAGCGGAAAAACAGCTGTGCTAAACTTTCTAGAGAGATCGAAGTGTTGAGAGGAAAGATCGTTAGTGGTGAGATCATTTGACTGTACCGTCATAGGCAAGGTTTAAAGCCTTGGCATAAACTTTCAAAACCAAGAAAAACTCAACTTAACATCGATGACAGAATGTGGTTTGCCCATTATCTTGAAGATTGGGATGTGGATGATTTCATGCATTTAGCTGTCTCCGATGAGTTTTTTGTTTACGTAACACGTTGGCCTAACTACCAAAATGATCGAGTGTGGGCCACAACACCAGATGAAATCGATGACAATGAACATTATCGAGAATTATTAAAAAGTGCAGACTGTGTTGGTGTGTTTGTTTTGTTTACTGCAAAGAAGCTCATGTGGGTGCTGAAGCCAAATGGTCAGAGTTGGGATGGACAGTATTTTCATGATCTTATTCTATCCCAGTATGTCATTCCTTTTCTAAGAAACCCAAACAATGTTATGGATGTCGATCAGGTCACACTTCTGCACGATAAGGCCCCCTGCTTTAAGGCATTAGCCACTCAACAGTTGTTGCGGAACCATGAGATCGATTTCTTTGGAAATGAAAAATGACCAAAAAATTCTCCTGACCTGAACGTCTGTGAACACATTGGATTAGTTATAAAGGACAAGGTTGAATGTCTCTTGTTTCAAGAACTTGCAGCAAATCGATTTTCGAAGGATACAATGACGCAACACATTGAAACTGTTTTAGCAAATTTGCGTAACGATCAAGATCTATTCATGTCACTTTTGGCAAGCTACCCAAAGCGAACTCAGGCTGTCTTGGAAGCCAATGGCAGGAACACCAAGTTTTAATTGTTTCTCATTAAATGCAGGATTAAATTCTCTTTTGTAAGGTATGTTTAGTTTTACTGTACCTCTAATGGTTTAGGCCATGGGCTGGTGGGGGGGCTAAGGTTTATTGGAGCCCCGTATATATATATATTTACCCTATGAGAGCCTAGCATCAGACTTTCTAGATCACAAAGCAAACTAACTTATCCAAACACAAATTAAATACATTTTCAGCCAATATGTAAAAGAAAAGTAGCGTATTTACTATGCCTCCAAAGAAAAAAAGGAAAGTGATTTGGGGTGTCAGTGTGAATCATGATCTTAAACCTACAAATCATTGTATTGAAATTAGTAAATAAGGCCAATGCTAGATTGAACCTAATGCAAAAACATATAGAATATAAATTACTAGAAATTATAAGTAGGCTCTATACTTCATCCGTGTGGCTCTCTTTTGTACTTTTTCTAGTCTGTCTTTGTCTTGCTCTAAATAAGGACTACTGAACTGAATGCAGTGTTCAAGAAGAGGCCTCACATATGAAGTGTAGTTCCTGCTTATAATTTCTGGTGATATATATTTTATATGTTTTTGCATTAGGTTCAATCTAGCATTGGTCTTATTTCTAATTTCAGTACAATGATTTGTAGGTTTAAGATCATGATTCACAATGACACCCCAAATCTCTTTCCTTTTTTTCTTTGTAGGCATAGTAAATACGCTACTTTGCTTTTACATATTGGCTTAAAATGTATTTAATTTATATGTGTTTGGATAAATTAGTTTGCTTTGTGATTCAGAAAGTCTGATGCTAGGCTCTCATAGGGTATATATACAGTATATACAGGGCGTCCCAAAAAAATGTATACACACTTTAACAGCTGATAGCTCAATTGATGTTTCTTTCTTTCCAAGTTAAACCCATTAGAATTAATAATGGCAGTCAGACTAAGCTTTGAACAAAGGAAATTCATTCTAAAATGCTACTGGAAGTGTGAAAACGCAGTTGAAGTGCAAAGACAGTTTAGGAGGGAGTTTCAAACAGATCCACCAACGCGACTTACCATCACTCGAATTAGAGATAAGTTTGAAGCCGATGGAACTGTTCAGAATGTCCACAAGAAGCGTTCCGGAAGACCACGGACATCGACAAGCCCCACAAAGCAAGAAAGAGTACTGGAAACGTATCACCAAAGTCCAAGAAAATCTGTGCGGCAAGCGAGTCGTGAGGTAGGAATTTCAGAATCGTCTGTCCAACGCATTTTGAAGCGCTGTCAATGGAAAAGTTACATTCCAAGATTAGTCCATGCTATTAATGAAGATGATCCGGACCGAAGAGTGGAGTATTGCGAGTGGTACTTGGCACGATGTGGATGTGGATTGGACGAAGGGGTTTCGTAGAATACCCTCCGCGTTCACCAGACCTCACACCACTAGACTTTTTTTTATGGGGATACTTAAAAGACAAAGTCTACGCTATAAAACCTGCAACAGTCGCTGAATTGAGAGCAGCCATTGAACGAGAATGCACACAAATACCAAACGAAATGTTTCGTGATGTTTGCGATTCCATTGCTTCGCGTTATCAGCAGTGCCTGGACCAGAACGGACGTCAGTTTGAAAACAGGCGTTGACAAAACAATTAAATAATGTCTGTAGATTCTATTACATTTTGAAAATGAAATGTATTTTAATAAACACTGCCTTTATAAGTATTTAAAGTGTGTATACATTTTTTGGGACGCCCTGTATATATATATATATATATATATATATATATATATATATATATATATATTATATTTTTTTTTTCAAAGTGTGACTGCTGATGGCCACCAAAAGAAAGGTGGATAGCAGAGCGAACACAGGACGAAAACTATGAAACAGCTAGCGGAAATGAACAATACACGGGGAAAAAAACAAAACAAAAAAAACAGAAAAATCATAGCGGAGTCACAGCCGGTAAAGAAGTCGGGAACGAAAGAAGGAGAACAACCCGGTTACCGAAAAGTAGGGACCTTCAGAGAGAATAGCTCCGAGCCTATCACAAGGCCCGACGCTCATCAAAAAGGGGAAATACTCTGCGCGCAGCTCAGAGTAAAGCGGACACTCCACCAGGAGGTGGGCAACTGTAAGTGGGACGTTACAATTGGGACATCGTGGCACCCGATCCCCGGCCTTCAAATAGCCATGGGTGAGGTGGGTGTGGCCAATACGGAGGCGGGCCAGAGCCACCTCCTTATGGCGTGATCGATGGAAGGAAGAGGCCCAACATCCCAATTTGGGTTTAATCTTGCAGAGTTTGTTAGTTGTAGCGCCATCCCAGTGACTCTGCCACCGAGAGCGCAAAAACCTACGAAAACCAGGGATATAATCGGAAAAGGGGAGGGACACGGGTGAAACCTGCAGTCGGCACGCGGAACGGGCAGCTTGATCGGCAGCCTCATTTCCAGCCACGTTAACATGTGCAGGGACCCAGCAAAATACCACCTCCTTGCCACCAGAAGTGACAAGGATATGGCACAGTAACTGGATACGTCGGACCAGTGGGTGGACGGGGTCGAAACACTCCAAGCCATCCAGGGCACTGCGGGAATCCGAATAGATAACAAACGACCCATCTGGATGCTCCCGCACCACCTCCAGAGCGCTCAGAATTGCATAGAGCTCCGCTGTGAAAACGGAAGCCTCATCAGGGAGGCGGGTACATCGGAGAGCAAGGGAAGACGACTGGGGAACAGCCGCAGCCCCAACGCCCCCCCGACGACCTCGAGCCATCTCTGAAGACCGCAACACATGCAGAGTGACACGCTGTATGCTGAAGGAACAGGGACTGAAGCAAGGCAGAGTCAGAATCGGCCCTGCGAACGGGGCGCAACGCCCTACAGCATGTAACAGGGGTGTTCTCCCAAGGTGCAACACCCTTGAAAGAGACCGGTATGACGGATGGAGGAGGAGTGCCCATACCATCGAGGAGGTATGGGCACCGTGTCGGTGAAATACCAACCCCCATCCCGGCAGAACGCCCTCTCCACCACCTGCAACAGAGGAGAGTTGGGAAGACGGAGGATCCGGAGATAGTGCTTGCCAATGAGGAACGACCTCCGATATCAACCGGAGAGGAGCGGAAGGCGCCAGAGGACATGCGCAGTCCTCTCGAGAGGACCGGGTACCAGGGACACATTGTACCAGGGACACGTACAAACGGAGGAGTGTCCGCCTATCCACGCCCCATGTAGTGTGAGGCAAATGTCCCAGCAAGTCCAGGGTACGTCTTGCGGTCTCGCGCAGCCTGCGAAAGTGGGGGAACCAGCTCAAACGGTTATCGAAGACCATACCCATAAGACGTACTGATGGAACGAGGGCCAGAGGCTGACCCCCCGAGTGTAAGATTAAAGGCCGTGACGGCGCCGGAGCCCCGTCTCCTCGACGGAAGGAAGGCCACACACGAAGTCTTCGAGGAAGACAGCGTAAGGCCCACCGACGACGCCCAACGTTCAACCCGATTGACCGCGAGTTGGACTTGCCTCTCCACGAGGGGAGAGCTCGTCCCCGCGGCATAGACAGCCAGATTGTCGGCGTAGACGGAACAACGCACCAAGGGAGGGCCCCCGGTAGCGCAGACATGACCAGATTGAAGCAGGAGACGCTCAGTGCCCACCCCTGAGGCACCCCCTCCTCCTGAACATACAGGTCAGATAGGGCCGCCCCATTACGGACACGGAAAGTGCGACGGCAGAGGAAGTTACGAATAAACGTGTGCAAAAGGCCCACGAAACCAAGAGACTTCAAACGGTCCATGACAACTCCCTGACGGGTCGTGTCATAGGCCTTTTGGACGTCGAAAAAGACGGCCAGAACAAGATTCCAGCGGGAAAAGGCCTCCTGTATATCATGACCAAGGAGGAGAAAGGGGTCCAGAGTACCCCGAAACCGACGAAAGCCATACTGGGTCGGGGGGTATAACCCAAGCGACTCCAGTGTAAATGAAAGGCGGACGGCCACCATTTTTTCCAAGAACTTGCATAAGCAGCTCGTCAAGGCAATAGGCCGATAGCCCGTCACCTCCGCCGGATCCTTCCCCGGTTTAGGTATCGGGACCACAATCGCCTCCCTCCAACGGGAAGGGAACGACCCCTCAGCCCATATCCGGTTGAAAAGATCCAGCAAGAAGTGTATGGCCATCGGGTGCAGATTCCGAAGAAAGTCATACGGAATGTCATCAGGACCAGGGGCGGAAGAACGACGGGTTGCCAAGGCAGCCCGAAGTTCCCGCATCGTAAAGAGACGGTTATAGGGCTCGTTCCCAGGTGGCGGGAACGTAACATCCGATAAAGGACGATCCGCAGCTGAAGGCGAACGGGAAACCGCAGCAAAAGCCCCGGCCAGCCGATCGGCCACAGCAGTAGGATCCGAAAGGAAGCCGTCCCCGTCCCGAAGGACAGGGCGACGAGCAGGGACCGGCTTCCCCTCGATACTACCTACCTTCCGCCACACAGCTGCAGAAGGGGTAGACGAGGAAATGCTAGATACAAAAGCACGCAAAGAGCCCGACGGGCCAACTTGAGAGTCCGGCGGGCGAAAGCCTTCGCCCGCCGCATCTCAATCAAGTGGTCCTTGCGCCGGGTGCGGTGGAAGCGGCGCGTTGCCCACTTCCTCTCACACACCGCCTGGTGACATGCTGGAGTCCACCACGGGACGCTACGCATCCGCGGGTTACCGGAAGATCGAGGAATACAGTCCTCCGCTACGCCCATCACCACCCGCTCGAAGAACTCCAAGCTCTCATTCACAGAGCCAAAGTCCAAAACCGAACGGGCAATGACGGAACGAGCTCTGAAGGATGGCTAGTCAGCCCGCGCCAGGCACCACCTCGGTCGAGACGAGACACCCAGTTGCGGTCAGACCGGCTCACGACGGACTGGGTAATGATCACTGCCATAAGAGTCCCCCAACACCCTCCACGAAAAATCGAGTAGGGCATCGAAGGACACCAAGGAGAGATCAATACAGGTAAATGAACCCGTGGGTTCGTGAAAATAGGTAGGTCCGCCAGAATTGAGGTAAGTAAAGAAAAGTTCCTCCATTAAGGAGAGCAACATACCAGCCACATTTGTCGACCGGACATCTCCCCAAGCCGGGTCGCGACTATTAAAGTCCCCGAGGAGGAGAAACGGCCGAGACAGTTGCACCACCAACTCGCGAACCGCGTCGCGAGAAGGAGGGTCATGAGGAGGAATGTAGATCGAGCAGGCAGTGTACTGGCGATCTAAGAAGAGCCGCACAGCCACAGCCTGCAAAGAAGTACGAAGAAGCACACCGCGCGAGGGTAACGAATAGTGAACATAAATCGCCGCACCCCGCCGGTGTGTGTGCTCATCCGGGGTGCAAGGGAAACCAACGTAACCAGAGGGGCGAGGGAGCCCCCGCGCAGCCAGGATAGCCTCCTGGAGACAAACGCAGGAAGGCCGCTCGCTCTCCAGCAGGGAGTCTAGGTTCTCCCATTTAGCTAAAAGCCCCCTACAGTTCCAACGCAAAATGGAACTGTGAGGGGAAGGGGCAGAATAAAAGGCAGAGAAAACAGAGAAATAGCTACGGACCAAGCTGAGCAGCAAACTCAACGGTCCGTAACCAGGGACGGAATCGGCTTCCCCGACTCACCCCGAACGGGGGGGGGCCACCGACTCCGCAGCTGCTTCACCCGTAGTAGAACGAGAGTGGGAAAGTGGAACAGGGAGTTCAGAGGGGGGCTCCCCTGACAGGAGGAGAGGAGACGACGAGACGGGCCCAGCCGAAAACCCCGACTCCCCCAGACGGGGGCCAGGAGAACAAGATGTTCGAGGGTTCGTCACACCAGACAAGTGCTGACGGGGGTTGGGAGGAAAGATCCACCGCAGGTGAGAAAGGTAGATCCAGGAGAGAGACCCGACCACTCTCAGCAGGAGCCGAAGGGAGAGACACTCCATGAAGAAGGGCCAGGCGCCTCTCGACCGGGTCCATCGTGGGAACCGAGTCAGTAATCGAGGGTGTCATGGGGCGGTGTACCTCAACCGACACCCGGACAGTAGTTGGGGCACCTGGAGGTGACGCCCCACCAGCCCTCCGTATAGGGGGGGGAGTCCCGAGCGGATTAGGAGCGGCGCGCCGCTTCCCCTCCGGTGAAGAAAGGGAAGCAGGGCGAGCAGTGGTCATGATCGGGTCTGGAAGACTCCGACCACGGCGACGTTTCCTCCTCCCCTTCGGGGCATCACCCTCCCCCCGAGAGACGGGTAGGCAAGGATCCAGACCCCAAGGCCGGAGAGGGAGAAGGGGCACTTGTAGGCAGGGAATCAGACGGGATGACTGAAAGTGAGACAGAGGGACAAGAAGGTCCCGCGGCGCCAGGAGAACCACCAACCCCCGGAACTTCCAGGGGGGGGACCACTCCGGTAGGCGCCGTGGTAGCACGGGAGGGGGCCCTAGGACCCGCCGGAGCCAAGAGCCGCAGCATAGGAAACCCACGCCACGGCTCCCGGTTACGGACCCTATCGCGCGCCTCCCGCGCACTAAGGAATTCGGTAGTCCTAAAGGACCGCACCTCGAATTCAAACCTGAAAACGGGGCACTCCCGAGAGGAGGAAGGGTGGGCCCCCGAGCAGTTCGAGCACCGCGGGGGCTTCGTGCATGGAGGAGGGTGCGCAGGCCCACCACAGTGGGCACATCGTTTACCCTCACGGCGGCACGCAGAGCTAACATGGACGAACCGGTTGCAGCCAAAGCAGTGAACCGGGTCAGGCACATATAGTCTAGGATCTGGCGCAGAGTTCGTATAAATTTCTGGGTGCAGAGGTTTTGACGACTGATCTAGGCTAATTTTGGGGCGCAGAATCCGAATTTTTCTATACCATCGCACCAAATTGGTGCGAAAGTGGTCAAAATGGCAAAAAATTGGCAAAAATGGCCAAATTTTATCAGTTTTTCATATTTTTGTCATATTCTTGATTTGAAACATTTTTTAAGGGCAATTTTTTGTTTGAGAATCTGTTTCTGTAACATACTGCTGCCTGAACCAAGAAAACTGACAAAAATGTCAAAAAATAACAGCAAAAATAGTAAAAAATTAAGTAAATATTGTCAAAAAACCGCAAAAATGAAATTTTTGGCTATTTTAGTGCATAAACTAGCTCTAACCAATCATATCGAACTAAATAGTGAAGAAATTAGATATTAATAGCTCTGCAAGAATTTATTAAAACAAAGTATGCACAAATGTCTAAATTTCCGGTATAAATCGATAAAAATGTTGTAAAATACTTGAAAAAATAGCCAAAATATAAAAAATAGTACTAATTTTATGTTATTATTAGGCTTGCTTGTTGTAAAATGCTTGAACTTCTTATAGAATCGATCTATTTGATTTCTTTAGGGTAACTAAGTCATATTTATTGTGTTTCAGGTTTAGTATTGGTAGTAGCTACAAATTGAGGATCCCTGTATTCATTATGTGATTCAACAGATGATAGATCATGGTAAGTAATAATCGAATTGAATATTTAAAACATAAATATAAAGACCAATGTGTTACAAATGAATTTTTATATGTATAGAATAGAACCAGTTTATTATAATTGCAATTGCAAGAAGTCTTAGTATATTTTATTTTCTCAGGATGTATGTCAACTTGTGCCAGAAAAGAAGCATAGCTCAAACCTTGGTAAATGTATCTGGTGCAAGAAGAACAAAAGCCCAAGTGGAGAGAAATATTTGAGCAGCGGAGAACATGGAATAAAAAATTTGCTTCAGTTGGCTTCTGCGTACCCAAATGATGACAGAAGCAAGCGTTTGAAAGCTCTTACTGAGAGTCAGACTTCTTATATCCAGTATCACAGCACTTCGTGCTATGCAACATATAAAAAGTTCGTTGAACGTAGCCAGAAGTCTAAAAATGCTGAATCTGAACCCTCCGATTCCTCTTTAGGGGAAGCATTAACTCCTCCAGAAAATAGTTCAAGCAAAAGGATTAAAACACAGCATATCAAGGATATGAAAGTGTGTGTATTTTGTCGTGCCCAAAAGTTATTGAGTTGTCCTCACTTGTTCCAAGACGATGTTTTTACCAGAGTAGCGATGTTGAACGAATACAAAGATGTATTCGCTGCAGATGTATTATATCATAATAATTGTATAAAGAAGCATTTTGCAGCCTATGATCGCAGAATAGAGACGATTTTGGAAAACAGACAGCAAGAAAATGAAGTTATGGGTTCTACTGACATGGTTCAAGAAGCGTTTAATGATGTAGTCTCAAAAATAGACTTCACAAGCTGTGGATACAGTGTCACCTACTTGAGACAAGAGATCAATAAAAAGCTGAACCAGGATGAATCTATCAGTAACTATTTGGTTAAGAGCCTGCTTATAGACAAATTTAAGGACACCATTTATTTTACATATCCTAGCAACAAACGAAAATCCCAGATGGTTTATTCTGTCCAGATTGAGAGTGCAAGAATTGTTGAAACTTTGCGGAAATCATCTGTCGAAAACGTTGCTAAGGACCTAAGGAAAGAGTTAAAAACTTACAGTTTTGGTTTACGCTCTAGCTATTGTGATCCAAACGATCTTGATCTAGCCTTAAAACGCTTCCAAAATGAACGTCCTCCAATATGGATGGAATTTCTTCAGCATTTGTTTTCCACCCGGAATGTATCAGATAGCAACAATCAGTTGATGCTGAAGTGTGACACTATCTTCCAGATGTTGTTTTACATCCTTCATAATGGTTTGGAGCCCACCCCATTGCATGTCGGATTTGCTCAAACTATACATAACCTGTCACAGTCTAAAGATCTTATTGAAATTGCAAACAAACGGAGCATTTGTGTAGGATATCAAGAAGTTCGCAAAATAAATTTTGCACTAGCAAAACGTACAATATCTTTATGTGGTTCACATAGAGTTCCAGTTCCTCCAGTATTTGATCAAAACCATCCAATTCAAGCAGCAATGGATAATTTTGACACCTTGGAAAATACCTTGTCTGGAATTGGTTCGACACACGATACGGTGCTAGTTTTATTCCAAAATGCTCCATTAAGCTCTGCACCAACACAACAGCATACTAATAAGATCAGTGAAGCTCCAGAGTCAACCCTCCGGCTTGGCAAGTTACAAAGCGTTCTTCCTTGCCAAGAAATTATCTCGATTGGACCAAGACATGAACGAGGTACAATAAGTCAAGATTTCCAAGTCTCTGAATACAAGGCAAACGATCATTTACTAGAGACTGTTAATCTCGACCATTTCCTGTGGTTTGTGATGCGATACAAACATAGAACAACCACAATACAGGGCTCTTCAACTAACTCAAATACTGATAATGATGACTTTGTTCCAAGCTTTGTTGCTGTCAAAAGCCCTTTTGTAGGAGATAGCTTGAAGCCTACAACTATTGCGTTCACTCCCATACTGCCATACAAAGCAACTGAATTTGATACCATTTTTACAACAATGATTAACTTTCAGGACGTGCTTAAGCAGCAGAATAAGCCATACGGTGCACTGTGGTGTGATGAAGGAGTTTATGCTATTGCGAAGGAAATTCAGCTCCTGAAAAAAGATCTGTTCAGTAATTTGTTTATCGGATTGGGTGGATTCCATTTTGAGAAGATTGTACTTGCTTGTATTGGATCTTATCTTCATATATCGGGAATTGAATCTGTTTTGGTTGAAAGCGAATGTTTCGGTCCAGACACAGTAAAATCCGTTATGAATGGCAATCATTATGTGAGAGCCAAGCAAGGATTATCTTTCGTGCACGAAGCAATAACAAGCATTATGTTCGATGGGTTTTTGAGTGTCGATGAACACCGTAACTTATATCAAGATGCTGCAACTAAAATTTCAATTATGGTTGCAGAACAAGAGCAATGGGACGACTTTAAGTCTTCGATATATACTCTGTCTCAATCCTTTCAACAATATATAAAGCAGAGGTCTGATAGTAATGAAAACTTTCATTACTGGTATCATTTTAACAATAGATTGTATCCAATCATCAGAGATTTAACCTACTCCATACAGAGATCAATCCCACTTTTCTTCGCCTACAATAGAACCAACTACGCCAGATGGGCACCAATCTTCTTTGAGGATTGTTTAAACCTTGAGGTACATTTTCCTGATCTCCACAAATCATTCCTTAGTGGTGGTTTTGTAGTGAGGAGAACGACACGACAATGTAGTGGAGTTCCAATGGACCAGGCACTTGAGCAACATTATAATAAGCCTGCAAAAGTGTCCGGAGGATTAATTGGCTTTACTCGGAGAAAGGAAGCAGTGGCACTGTGGAATATTATTAAACATGAGAAGGACTTATATTCTTCACAAATGAGAGGTTCCGGCCAGTTTGAAAATCGTGACGAGTATGATATTCATCATGAATACTCCAAGAGCCATGCCTTATCGAGCTCCAGTAATGTCCAAGCTATTCAACAGTACATTTACAAAGTTGGAAACACATTGAGCAAAACATTAGATGGCAAACCATTCAGAAACATTGCTACCGGTGAAGAGGATAAAGAGTCTTATACATATCACATTACTTGCCTGGATAGAGATGTTGCTTACAAGAATTTCAAAACCGAACGGCTTGAGAAAAAAACAGAAACTTTGTTTGCAGCAATTAAGAGGCAAAAACCCGCAACAGCGAGGAACACTTCCAGAAAACGAAAGGAATATGACATAAAAAAGAAACCATTGCAGCACTGAACTACATTGCATTTGCTCAGCTCAGGGAATTTCCATTGAATCAATTACTTTTCCATGAAATTACACCTCCCATTTTTTCTTGTAGACAGTGATGGTTTTTTGAAGAAATCTAAGAAATCGGAATTGGGATCGGAACTTGAAAAGAAACTGGGTGAAGACCTCCCATTGTTGTTAGAAGGGAATGATGCAATGATCATAGATTTTATGGCTCAAGTAAGGAAATTCCCGTGAAAAAAGCAATGTTGAAAACATTTGGTGAATTTGCACAATCACTTTTAAATATGTTTTTGAGTATGGGATCCAAGTCAACCACAATTCATATCTTATTTGAAAATTACAAGGCTTCAAGCATCAAGACTGGAGAACGGATGAGACGATCAATTGCGCATTCGAAAATACAAATTTCCATAACATCACCTGAGCAGAGGCTTCCAATTGACTTCAACAAGTATTGGAGTTCCACAGATAACAAGGCAAACTTCCAAAAATTTTTGTCGGCTTTTTCATGGAAAACTACCATGGAGATAAAGTAATTGTACTGGGAGGTGGTACTCTTGAAAAACCTGAAGTTTGTGTCCAATTCCAAAATGGGAAGGTCTGCGAAATTCCTGAGCTTTGTTCTTCACAAGAAGAAGCAGATGACAAAGTGATGTTACATGTAAACTATGTGGTGGATAAAGCAATGCCTGGTGGTGGAGCTACAGTTTCAGTAGCTACCAGTGATACTGATATCTTTGTGTGCCTCATCTACCATTTAACAAAATGGATTGAGCATGGCCTGAAGGAATTATGGTTTGTTAAAGGCTCTGGAACAAGTCGCAAAATCATTCCTCTGCATGGCTTGCATCAAAAGCTTGAAAACGATTTGATCCAAGTTTTACCTGCCTTGCATGCTTTAACTGGCTGTGACAGTGTCAGTAAAGTAGGCACAAAATCTAGTGCACTGAAGCAGTCAAACTACTTTGATGAAATTAAGGACTTTGGCAAGGAACCACTTACAGAGGAAATAATCGAAGGTGCCGTAAACTTTCTGGTTCATTGCATCAAACCCAAGTCAAAATCCATATCATTTGATCAACTAAGATCTGAGCAATACTGTACTACAAAACTGTGGACAAAATCGATTTTACTCAGCTTCCTTGCCCTTCAAAAAGTATTAGACTGCATATTATTAAACGGGCATATCTTCAGTGCAAACTTTGGCTTGACTCTCCATATTGCTCCATATCTGAAAATTTAAATCCACTTGACTATGGTTACGTAAAGTCTGATGAGGGACTTTTGGAACCTCAACTAACCGATTACCCAGATAAACCTCAGGATATGATTAAACTTTGCAGCTGCAAAACCTGTACCAAGAGGTCAAAATGCCCTTGCACTGCGTCATCCATACCATGCTGCTCATTCTGCAAGTGCAATCAAAGAACATGCCAAAATCCTAACCCCTGAATTTCAGCAGGTAACTGAATAAAATTACAGATGAACAAATCTGTACATTGTACTTCTGTTTCATTTTCATGGTGTCGGAAGATGATACCACAAAAGCCATTGTGCTTTTATTTGTAAATAATGTTCCAATAAAAGTTTCAAATAAACAAAAAAAAGAACAGAAAAAAAAATGGGGCCTCATCATTAAATGAGGTCGTTCCCACTAAGTTAGCTATAACTTAGCCCAGCGCTGTCCAACTTGCGCCCCGCGGAATTGACTTTTGCCAAATTTCATTTCTGAATTTTCTTCCCTATTTTGTCATTTCTAGTAGGGAGAACAACATTCAGCGGGTTCCTAAGTCGTATTAACCAAAAGTGTATGATTATAGGCAACATTTTGGCCGCGCTTTATAGAAGTTGGACAGCACTGACTTAGCCCATTGCCGTGGTGCTGCACTGGGAAGATGCACCTGAGTGACGGTAACACTCTTTCTCAATCATATAAGCGGCCTTGACAGTTTTTGTCATTTTTGCCAAACTCTTTGCCACTTTTGCAAGATTTTCAGTCAACTTCATCATCAGAAATGATACATGATCTTATCTCACAGTCTTTTACAACATGCAAACCTAAGAGTTTTATAAAATTAGCACTATTTTTTATATTTTCTCTATTTTTTCAAATATTCTACAACCATTTTTAATCATTGTAACCCAAAATTTAACATTTGTACATGATTTTTTGTTAGGAAATTTTAGTAGAGCTATTAATATCTAATTTCTTGACTATTTAGTTCGATAAGATTGGCTAGAGCTAGTTTATGCACCAAAATAGCCAAAAATTTCATTTTTGCGATTTTTTGACAATATTTACTTAGTTTTTTACTATTTTTGCTGTTATTTTTTGACATTTTTGTCAGTTTTCTTGGTGCAGGCAGCAGTATGTTACAAACACAGATTCTCAAACAAACAATTGCCCTTAAAAAAATTTTCAACTCAAGAATATGACAAAAATATGAAAAACTGATAAAATTTGGCCATTTTGGCCAATTTTTTGCCATTTTGACCACTTTCGCACCAATTTGGTGCGATGGCATAGAAAAATTCGGATTCTACGCCCCAAAATTAGCCTAGATCAGTCGTCAAAACCTCTGCACCCAGAAATTTATACGAACTCTAGGCCAGATCCTGTACTAATACGGTCGCACCGAAAACTCACACGACCGGCGATCACCCACGCCCCAGAACACCTGGGCCGGAGGCACAAGGGAACAAGGGAGTCAAAGGTCAGGAGCAGACGAGCAGACGAGCGGACGGGGTAAGAACACCATCCAGGTTCGACGAAAAGCGGAAGACCTTCGTTACCCCCTGGGGGGCAAGACCCTCCTGCAACTCGCCAACCGAGATTGACAGCAGACGGGAGGCGAAAATTACAGCTATTCAGTTGCGGATGGGGAGTCACAGAAACTCTGCAACCCAGAACATCCTGCAACTGAGGAAGGGACTCAGTCACCCCCGAAGAACGGGACTTCAAAAGAAGAGACCCATCCTTCAGAGGGCGGATATCATAACGACAGGGAACCCCCACCGTCTTAAGACTCTGAAACACCCGTTCCGAGTTGCTGTAAGGGAGCCAGCGGAAGGGCGGAGAACAAGGAACCTGTTCATCGGACAGAAATTGACAGCAGAGACAAGTCCATGTGTGACGGTAACCGAGAATGGGCGAGGGAACGAGGGCCGCGAAGACACCGCCCTACGGCCACCACGAGTCCGGCCACGAGAGGGGGCCATACGGCTTTAATTTCAATCCAGCGGAGGCAGAGGCCGCTGAACGACCAGAAGTAGAAGTCTTATCCAAATCCAAGGATGGGCCAGAGACGTCAACAGGAGGGGATTGAAGTTTTGAAATTGAACCCATAAACAATAGCATTACAAAAAGGACAGCCTCGGACCCAAAGCAATGCACCATCCGCCGCTGCATCCTTCAAGGCGCAGGTCCAACGTCCCGGGTAGCCCGCCCCCCAACCTGACTGTCGTTTTAAAAACAGCAGATTGGCTCTACGGAGATTTGTCCGTTAAGGGCCTAGCAAAGACCCATTCCAGACGCAGCAGCGGTCCGGGCGCCCGTACCGTCCCCAGAACACGGCTCAGCCACGGAGCGATGCCCCCCACCGGGTGCACCCGATGACCCCAAGACTACAAAATACAAACAGACGGGGGGGGATACTACAATTGACAGAGGCGCAAGACCGAGTCAAGAAAAGAGAAATTCCGGGAGATACGGAAAAAAAGGGGAGCAAAAAGAACAGGATAAAAAAAAAAACGCAACTAGGTAACTCTTCGCCCACACCCAGCGAGGAGTTGAGGAAACCCCAAGAACCCACGAGGTGTGCGAGCCCCCTCGACCCGGCAAGCCAGAGTACCTAATCGAGAGGGATATATATATATATATATATTATACAGTGTGTGTATATATATATATATATATATATAGGACACATCACATGCTTCAAGTTGTACAATGTAGTATTAGTTGATACGTGTTCATTTATTTCCATTTAATGGTTTTTAAGTACCTGTGAGATCAGCTGAATTTAATATTAAGTCAGAAAGGTTTTCGCTGAATTTAATATTAAGTCAGAAAGGTTTTCAGTTATTATAAAATATGTTTTGGTATGTGAACAGTGTAAGAGTCCCAGGGTGTGAAAGTTATGTAGCTGTAGAGAGATAAACCAATTGTGAATTAGACTTTGTCATATGAACTTAATGTGCAATTACAATGTTTAGGGAGTATTTTAAAAATTATTTAGCATTATATTCGCTGAAGATTTCCCATTTAACTCTGTCCTTTTGAAATAAACGTCTCACTATTGAGTTTACATCACAAAATGGTTACGTACTGTTGTTAGTGGGCTAATAACATTCCCTTAATCTGCTTTGTTTAAATAATGTATCTAAGTAGGGCCTAAGTGCGTCTGTTGACTCATCATCTACCTTGAGAAAGCTTCTGTTAAGTATGATTTACTTTGTACAAAGGAATTTGAACTTAATTTGGTAGCTAATCAAAAAGAGAATTACTTTCTGAAGCTTCAAAGATATTTGATCCCATGGCCTTGTCCCTACCTTTCAACTGTTAGAGCAAAAGCATTTCTCCAAGAGCTTTGGAAGAAAAATGTAGGCTGGGATGAAACAGTATCAATCAAAGATCACGTTAATGTAAAGTCCTCAGTGAATAGGAAAAAATAATTAGCTAGTAGGCTTGTATTCGGTCCTCACTGGATGTAATGCAATTATGTGCATATTTATAGATCCTGAATATAAAATTCTCCATATTTCTGATTTGTCTAATGAAATGTTTGATGAAATGACTAGCAATGAAGTGATTAATGCATGAAATTGTAAAGAGTATGAGCTTAAATATAAGTTTAATTAGGATTAAATGAAAAGATTTGAATTTACAATGTGGTGTTATGCTGTTTACTGTTTAATCAAATTATGTAAACATTGCACCCTGTCTCTGTCTGACTGTTTTCATTCCCTCTCTCTTTGCTTTGGTTAAATTAGTCTGCTTTGTGATTTAAAAAGTCTGATGCTTAAGGGTAGATTCACCATTTGTAATAGTTTAACATCTTTGCTAGGTTAGATACTAGAAAGCCTAGAGGATAGAACTAAGTCAAATAAATTGATAGGTAATATTAATAGGCCTGTTAGCTACAAGAGTAGGTGGGGAAGTCATCTGTAATTTATATAATTCTTATGTTAGACCTTATTTAGAATACTATCGTACTCATTTATTGTGGCAATTGCACTAAATTTGCTATATGTATCAGCTAATTTGCAAAAAAGTCTTTGAGAAGAAGGTAGACCTGTTTAAGCTGGCCTGAAACAACTGGGTATTGCAATAGAACTATAAACAATAAGCCAAACAAACTCTGGATGTAGGAATTCCTCAGATCTTCCATAAAGAATCGAGTCCTTCACCCCGATTTCCTTTTTGCATGCGTTATAAATTATAATTTTACCCTCCAGTAAAGTAAATTAAGTTTTAACGGTTGTGGTGTGTGCGTGTATACACACACACACACACACACACGTTAGTTGTGAGATACAAGATACCTGCTTAAAGGGTATAATATAAGCGGATAAACTACGCCTACAGTAAAGGATGCAGTATGCTATATAAAAGCATGATAAAGCACAATAAAACCTGTTTAGGGCCTATATTTCTAAATTTAACCATTAAGCTACGCTCCTTGAAATCGTTTCAGCGTTTTTTATTTACATGAGCATTCCAATGCAGATGCTTATGTTGCATTACACCAAGAAAATTTGTTAATTTATATGTATTTGGGTAAATTGGATTGCTTTGTGAATTAAAAACCTGAGGCTTGACCTTTTTTATAAAGAGACAGGACCTACTACCACCTCATCAGGTGGTGGTGCTTTAAAATAAATAGTTAAATTTATCAACATCAGAAATATGAGCCTGTGGTAAACATGCTAAAAAATTTTATAGTTGGTACACAAGGGGCCCTTCGGCCCATCTGGGTGGCTCCACTGTTAATATAAACAAACCACAAATACAGTTACATGCAAAATTAAGATACAATTGATCTCTGCAACTAGCAGATTGTCACTCATCTGCTAGGTGTACATTAACTTTAAATCTTTGGCACCTGTGGATCATTCTTCAATACCACTACCGTACTAATTTTAAACAACATATGATTATCTCATCTCAGGATGTTTTACATGGATCTTAGTAAGGGGGCTTAATCCAAAAAATCACCCCGATTGTTCCCTTTGTTCCAAAAGTACCATTTTTTTACCAGGGGTAGATATGACCATAAGCATTCATGTTTTTGCGGGAGCCAACATGGGCTCTCCCTGTGGCGGCCATTATGGACGAATCCAAGATGGCCGCCATCTGGTCTGACATTGGGCGATAAAATAACAACCAATCATAGTAGAACAGCAAATAATGACACTTTTTGTATGTTTTTGAGTATAGAGAATCCAGTTCTGATATTTGTTTTTTAATTCAAGATATACGTCAGGTCGTATATATCCACATTTGATATTATTTTATAAGAAATGTACATTTTATGTCAATTGAATCATGATACATAATTATTGCACTTAGATTTGTGGTTGTAACAGCTATATTAACTTTTACATTGGATTTCTACTGACATTTTGTCCACTATTAATCTATTAATCTATTAAAGCAATGCACCATCCGCCGCTGCATCCTTCAAGGCGCAGGTCCAACGTCCCGGGTAGCCCGCCCCCCAACCTGACTGTCGTTTTAAAAACAGCAGATTGGCTCTACGGAGATTTGTCCGTTAAGGGCCTAGCAAAGACCCATTCCAGACGCAGCAGCGGTCCGGGCGCCCGTACCGTCCCCAGAACACGGCTCAGCCACGGAGCGATGCCCCCCACCGGGTGCACCCGATGGCCCCAAGACTACAAAATACAAACAGACGGGGGGGGGGGATACTACTCAAACTCCTTCCTCTATGGTTGGGGATGTGAGCAATGCGCAGCAGGCGTGCCTGGGTATCCCCAACAAACTGGTGCTCCACTATATTACTGTAAATATAGCACATGTCTGGGGACCTTTCAGCCAATTTCTCCATCTTCAATTGATACATTAATCTGGACAAGTTATACTGTCTCGTGAAATGTGTCTCTTTGGAAGGCTGCGCTATATCGGCCGTTGGTTAGAATTTTGAACTTTCTATGTTCTTTAAGACGTCTGTTAGTCTTTGATTTTAGGATTAGTGTATGTGCAGGGTTGTTTACGATTTCATATACTAAATCATTCGTAAGGTTTGAGTTTCTTAAACTTACGTTTAAGCCTCTCACAACATCCTCGGCCGAACCATATTGACCCGGCCCTAGTCTTACTTCTGTAATGTAATACCGTGCAATCTTAGTCCGAGCGATGCGCATAGTTTCATCCATAGCTACCCCAGCTTTTTCACACTCGTCAATGTCTCTAAGAATCGTAAAAACGGTTTCTTTATGTTCAATATTTAAAAAGACGGTGTCCAGCTGAATTTCGCATATCCCCACCTCATACGAATCACGACCCAATTCAATGTGCCCATGGAGTTCTGTTACAAAGTTGGCTAGCGTGTTGTTAGGGTGTACAGACAGGGACGAGGAGGACGGGAGTGTGACGTAAAAATGGTTAGGAGCCATGTTGCATACTATTTAAGCTTCATTATTGCATCAGCTTTTATATAGGTGTTGAAGCTTTCTGGGTACCCTAGCCATTTCACCAGGTACATTTTTCTCCTTCCTGAACCTTTGCTTCCTAAAATTTTCTCAATTTTAAACACATTTTTTTCTAAATTAAACGCAACTTTCTGCAATTCCTCGCGGTAAAAGCTTCCTGAGATTTCTTCCCCATTCAAATCTTCAATGTAATACATCATTATCTCACCTTTAGGTCTCACAGCCCTAACTTTAAACATCTCGCGTGTCCATCCTTGCTCAAAACCCTTTGCGAATTTATTCCCCGAACGCGACAGCCTTACATAATCATTGATTTTGAAACGCGCAGAGTGTGGTGGTGGTGGTGGTGGTCCATCTCTTCTCGGGAGCGTACCTCTTTCTAAAACTTCGTTAGGTGTTGCCCCAATCGTGCGATGGTGTGAGCGGTTGTAGGATGATGCCAATGATTCCAGAATGTCTAGAAATCTGTATGTGTTTTTATGTGTAAAATAACGGTGCATGCGTTCCTTTATGGTGCGCTGAACTCTTTCAGCTAAAGAAGCCTTATGTATAGAATTTGTTGTGTAATAGCTGATATTAAACTCTGTCAACATATTCTGAAAAGCACGGCCTATAAACTCCTTCCCCATATCCGTACAAAAATAGCCAGGAACCCTGTTTTCTTTTAACATTAGCGTTTTGGTGGCTTTAGCAACTGTTTCAGGTGATTTATTTTTCAGAGGAACTAGCCACAGATATCTAGAGAATACGTCTATTATGAATAGAATGTAGCGGTAACCATCGTTATACACAGAATATCTTTGCATGTCTGTTAAATCTGCTTGCCAAATAGAATCAATCGAGGAAGCCGTTGTCTTGGCTGTTTTAAACCTTTTTCTCACAGGCTTATGAAGCGTATAAGCGTCCTGCTCCCTCAAAAATCTTTCAACATCTTTTTTTCCTACTCCGTAAACACTTCTGTACAGTCTATCTACGCCGCCGTAAGAGGATGGGATAGAAATGTCATAATAGCGTTTAGTTAATACGTTAGCCATTTGCGTATTTTAGAGGCACGTGGGTAGGGTTGGTTTAACCTCTTCTTGCTCCTCTTCAAAGGTGTTAGCGCCGGGGGTGACGGCGCCTTCAATTGTGTCACAGGCGTTGCATGTTCCAAGTCTTTTAACCTGTTCAGATTTCCTATCAACGTTTTAGGGACATTTATTTGTTGTAGTCTTGCTTTAATATGCTTCCATCCTGATGGTGATGGCCTATCCCACTTTCTCACCAGATCATGGACAATGTCTACGATATTCGATCCCTGTACCTTTGATCCTTCCACAATGATCTCCCCTGTATCGGTCCATTGTATGGCGGGATCCTCATACAATAGATTATAAAGACTTAAGCCTTTACTCCTCAATGTAAGTGGGAGGGTATTTTTTAATACATGTTCGATATGTTGTGTGGCTAATCTTTTTGGTTGGTCAGCTGTGTCGTCGGGTACAGATCCTATGTCGCCATCGTCCCCCGTGCTGTGCCTAATAACCACAGGAATCTCTGTAGGGCTCTTATAATTTTCGTACTCGTGAAGAAATTTCTGCAGAGCTTCTTGGTATAAGATTCTTTTCTCATCAGGTGTTTTTTCACTGTTTAATAGGGCTAACAATTCGCTTTCCATTCTTTTAAGTCTGCTTTTACGGGGATCTAGATACGTGTCTGGATTCCTTTGCAGTGAGGCGTACACCTCGTGGGGAATCACTACCACTTTCTTCATTATATTAATCTAGTCAGTAAAGGACCCAAAACTGAAAATAAGATGGGGAGAAATGACCCTCCTGTTTGTACAATAATTCGTTTTTTCTTCGCTACAGTTTGGCTTTTACGAGCGAGTGCACGTATTATGTTCTTGTAGCGGCGTAGGCGAGCCTTCTGATGGGTTTTCATTGATACATTGCAATTTATAACGTTAAGACAGATTTCACAGATGCATTTTAAAAAGTCGGCATCGATATTTTTAATAAACATCTGCTGCATTGCCCGAGGCAGTCGATGATAGATTTTTATTAATTCACGGTATTTCTTTAGTCTCTTTGTCATTCTGGAATATACACTGTTTCAGGCTCGTTTGGAAATATATCGTTCGCAGAAGCACTCTAAACGTGTTTCGCGGATGAAGGTCGCAAAGCAAATATCCGTAACGCGTGCTTGTAGCTTCTTTATAAACTTCCAAAAACTCCTTACGCTGATTCGGGAACATTTGATTGGCTAATACCCCAATTTGTGATACATCTCTACGTTGCGCGAATAAGACTAGATATTGCGTATTTAACGACACATCGCGCATGTATCTATTTTTGAAAAATAGATTCTGATTGATGAAGAACACGCTTATGTTAAGATGGTGGGAGAATACTGTAAATGTCTCGGCAAACGTTTTATCCATCTCCAACATGAGATCGTCAACTACAATGATTGTATGTTCATTTCCCTTTAAGGAATTAACGTCATATACGCCTTTGTGGAACAAAATATCATCTTGGTACTCGTTGAACACTGATTGATATGTCGAATAGCACCATATAACTTTATGCACAAATTTCGAGAACATCTCCCCCTTTTCTTTAATGATTTTAAGCATAAACACAGTTTTACCACATCCTGTAGGTCCAGATATAATACATGTGGATGAGCTCGTGAATCTGAATTTTTCTACAGAGTCCATTTCTAACACGTCACACTCCTAAGTGAGTCATTTACAAAATATTACAAATTTTGAGTGCTGATCCTTATATTTCTTCTCCCACAGAACCGTGAATGACGATGAGGTAGAGCAGCCCATCATTACGGATGACCTCGACGACAGTGTAGTTGTGATCTCCTCCCCTGAACCCTCACCAGCGATACCGGTAACACGTCCAAAGCGGAGGTATGAGATACCCACGTCAGGTATAAAGCGACCGAATTACGCGTCTCTTGCAGCGGTAATAGATCCCCAACCCTCAACCTCTTACGCAACAACACCCCCAGCAGCACCTAATATATCCCCTTATTCATCCGCCGCCCCCCGTTCTGTTAAGTCTACAATAATAGAGCCCCAACCATCAACCTCCTACGCAACAGGGCCCCCATCAGCAGCACCTTCGGCTAATATATCCACTAATTCATCCGCCGCCCCCCGTTCTGTTGAGGATGGTATAACGCTGGAATTGGTGCGATCCGCAGCCCCCACCCCAGCCTTGACTAGAAATCGGTATAGAGTCAGGGTCGACCCTAGAGTCATGTATAGCAGTGGAATTGAGCGCAGACTACGCCGGGTTGTAGAGCGTATTATAGAGTTTGCTCTTCAGAATCGCGACGAGCGTGAAGTCAGGACGAGTCTGTCCTTTGGATTCGGGTCAGATGACGGTGATGTAGACGATTATTGGGTGATAGTGCCATTTAGACGTTTGGCGGCTGAAGATGTAGAATATATATTAGGACGTATAATGCAAGCCGCCCAAAGTAGTATAGCCTTCAATATGGACAACTTCACGGTAAATATTGACCATGTATACCGTGTTGCGGGTCATAGTGCCATACCGTATACTCTTAACTTCAATTCTCAAGCTATTTATAGACGGCATATAAACGTCGATCGTGGTTGCGGCTTTATAGCAGTACTCTTAGCACGTATGTTTACTGTACAAAATACACGAACTCAAAAAATTTGGTTGCCTACAGTCGTGGAGCATGCCTAAACTAGCTGTAGACTGTGAACTTGAATTTGACTGTAATATGGGTCCTGAAGAGCTGAGAAGGGTAGAACAGGAAATGAATGTCCGCATAGTTGTGTTTGGGTTGGATGATCGTCGTAGGACTGTGTATGTTTTTAAAAGCTGTGTGAGAGATCGTACAAGGCCCCTACTTATTTTAGGATTGTCAGGGACAACGTATCTCCCCATCCGTAATATAAGGTGGCTTTACGCGAGTTATGACAAAAGTCGAAAATATGGGAGACATCATGATTTGTAAGGGTGCCTCGAGTTTGCGGATGATATAGTGAGACATTGTAAAGAATGTCACATGGTATGTGAGCAGTGTAAAAGCACCAAATGTGAAAGGCGTGTAGTTGAAGCTGAGAAGAGAGACTGTGATATGTGTAGACGCACATTTTTCAATAATAGCTGTTTTGATTTCCATAAATCAATTGGCACGTGCAGGAAAATGAGAATCTGTGAATGTGGTATGTTTCACACAATGGATAATTGGGGAAAATTTAAGCACAAGTGTGACGTAATTCACTGTCCTACATGCCAGGAGGAATATAAGGCGGATGGAGTAAAGCATGTATGTTATATGAAAGATGCTAAGCCTAAAAATAACCCTTGTATAACTGTATACTACGAAATAGAAACATATACGAACGCTGAAACCAAAGAGGTAATTCCACATTTACTTGTGAGCCAGACTATCTGTGATGAGTGTATGGATATCGAATGTGACGAGTGCCCCAAATGTGGTAAACGGACAAACGTTGTTTTTAAAACGAATGTCAGCGATAGTCCTGTGAAACTATTTGTGTCCTATATTGTCAAGTTAGTCGACAAGTTCAAAAAAATGACTGTGTATATTCTCGCCCATAACGGGGCAAAGTTTGACACGCAGTCCCTTTATAAGGAGTTGCTTGAACACGAATCCTCTGAGATATTTACAGGTGATCCATTGAAAACAGGCAACAAATTAATACAGATGCAGATAAGAGGCAATGTACAATTTAAAGATACTTTATTATTCACACCTTGTAAATTAGCAAAGCTACCCAAGGTGATGGGAGTAGCAGCTGAAGTTTCCAAAGGATACTTCCCATACACTTTCCTCACCAGCGAGACTTTAAACTACGTAGGCCCACCACCCCCCAAACATTATTTTGACTGTATGGATGAACGTGAAGAGTTTGATCGATACTACGACAGTTTTAATGAAAGTAACCCTTATAATATAGCTGATGAATGTGAGCGTTATTGCGTGAATGATGTGCGTGTGCTTAGAGTATGTTTCCAGGCCTTTAGAAGGATGTACATAGCCCGTTTCAAATGCGATCCACTGCAAGTCGCAACCACCATCGCATCATTATGTTTTACGGTGTTCAAGAATAACTTCATGCCGAAAGACACCTTAGCCATTATTCACCGAAACAATCCCCGCAGTTACCGGCACAAGGCTATTTACTGGCTCATACACCTACAGCAACAGACAGGTGTATACATAAAGCACGCCCGCAACACGGGTGAAGTACCCATTAAGATTAATGGACGTGTTTTTTGGGTTGATGGGTTAAGTGAAAACCGTGTCACTGGTGTGAAGACTGTGTACTCCTTTAACGGTTGCTGGTGGCATGGATGCCCCCGTCCTGAGTGCGGAGTCACCGGAGATATCCACGGTAGGTCTCCCGCCGAATGTCTTGCATCGACCCGCAGCCGCGATCAACTTATAGGATCACAGTTCACTCACAAAGTCTTGTGGGAGCATGAATATGATGCACGGATGGAGACAGACGAGGTGTACCGTGAGGAAATAAAAGCGATCAAGCGTTCAATGGTGCTGGATCCTCTCAAATGTGGTGATAGCTTGTTTGGAGGACGTACAAATCCTTTCAGACTATACTTCCCACCTACGGAGGGCGTGAAGCTCCATTACTACGATTTCTGTTCTTTATACCCATACGTGATGAAGAGCAATCCGTACCCCGTGGGCGCTCCTGAGAAACTGGTGGCACCTAGCCTACCCTCCATCCATGAATTTTCAAAAAATTTGAATGATCGTTACTTTGGGCTGTCTTTCGTAGACGTACTCCCCCCCACGCAATTTATGGATGCCGATCTTACCTGTCGTTATCGACGACAAACTCATGTTTCCCCTGTGCGTGAAGTGCGCGGAAGAGGTTAACGGCGAATGTAACCATATACCCCACCAGCGTAAGATCAGAGGCGTATATACAAGTCCTGAGTTGGCCCTAGCCGTGCGCCATGGTTATAGAATACTGAAGATACATGAGGTGTGGAGGTTTCAGAAGCTACCCAACCTTTTCACACCATATATAAACACCTTTTTGAAGGATAAGGTTGAGGCATCAGGGTATCCGCGAGGAGTTGATACCGAAGATGAAAAGTCTGCCTATATTCAACGTTACAGCGACCGCGAAGGTATACAACTTGATCGTGTCCAAATTGTAAAGAATCCTGGCAAGCGCTTTAGTGCAAAGTTGTGTCTAAACAGTCTATGGGGAAAATTTGCGCAGAATACCGGCAGAGGGAGCATTCATTTGGCACAAAGTTATAGCGATGTCTGGGATTATGCCAATGCCCCCGATAAAGAGGTCATGGAGATCGTAAATGTAGGTAATACTTACGTAATAAAGTACAACAACACTGAATTTGCCACAGATACCTCAAGGGTTACAAACATACCTGTGGCCAGCTTCACAACAGCCTACGCCCGTATAAAACTTTGGGGTCTATTGCATTCTCTTGGGCGGAGAGTATTGTATGCCGATACAGATAGCGTGATATTCACAGAGAGGGAGGGTGAATACATGCCCACTATTGGGGAGTTCCTCGGCGAGCTCACTGATGAGATCAAGGATGAGTATGGGGACAACGCATACGCCGACTCTTTTGCCTCAACAGGACCTAAGACTTATGGGGTACGGGTCAGGGTGGGGGAGGAAATGAAATATATCTTGAAGGCAAAGGGTATTACGCTCAACCATGCGAATCGGGAGGTTGTTAACTTTGAGTCGTTGAAGGATCTAGCATGTTTGGATGAACAACCTCCCCAACTAATTGTAGGCACCCACAATTTTCGGGCGCAGAAGCTGGGGGGCGTGAAGGAACTTAGGGGTACGATGGTGTGCCGTAACACCTATAGGAAACGTTACCAGATACCTGGTACCTATGATACCGTACCCTTTGGATACCAATGATGCTTCTAACTCACACGTCTTGTATATAATCGTATCTATTTGTAAATATATATATATATATATATATACTTGACTATCTCGTTTATTAAATCGTATTTGTAAATATATATAACTTGAATATCTCGTTTATTAAATAAATCATGTTTCAAATAGCGTTTCACTTTCTCCTTTGTGTGTGTGTGTGTGTGTGTGTGTGTGTGTGTAGGTGAAAGTTCTAAGCTCCGCCCACTGTAAGACCGTGTCATGCTACTATCTGGGAGTCCCTGCGTGGTCAGTCGACCGCAGTAAGCCCGAGAGATCAGACGTGTATTCAGATCAGACGTGTATTCAAATGGCTACCTTTAATATTGCTTGTACTACGTTTACGAAATGGTATTCAGTAAAGTGCCAGGATGTGGTGGATACCGAAAAACTTCCTATTCCTCCCTCCTATGCCTCTTTTAAAAACACATTGGATTGTGCGAAGTTCCAAGATGTACAAATACTCTACGGATGTTCTGATGAGACCGTTGAAGGCTTTCGTTGCACAGACGATGTGCTGAAGTATACTGCAGAGCTAAACTTTATAAAGTCTCACATACACCGTGAAGTAAAAGAAACAACGCGTGCAGAAGAGAAGCAGCAGGTATGGATAATGAGTCTTGCTGATGGGTGGTGTGACAAGCGGTATTACGTCATGCTACACCATGTCGATTACTCATACCCTACGACTGGAAATGTGAATCGCGTGATCATGGACAATCTTAAGTTTTTTTATCACTATATTAACGTATATCATGATGAGGTTCGTAGTGAGGTTGTGGCTAGTGCCCTGCGTGAATTTTTAACAGAGTTTAGAGACGAGTATCGTTTGATGGGCAGAAAGGAAAAATATGAACATATGTTCCTCTCAAATAGTGCGCCGGAGTGTGGAGATATTTAGTAAAACTAAAATGTTCCTAGTTCTTATCCAAATGTCTGGTGCGTAGGCTGGTAGTGATATTCTTGTACCGGTACAACAATTCGACTCGCGGAACAAGCCCATTCACGTATCATCGAGTCAGCCGCCCGTCGAACCATTCCTGCCTACCTGCGTGCCTCACACGGCTCATAGTTATCTCAGAGCTTGAGCCGAGTGGACGTGCGCTCTTCGAATACGATGGAACTTCCTTTGAGCAGCATTCTCAACGCCTCGTACGATGTGTCCGTGACGAAATCGTTGCGCGTGTTCAGGCGTAATTCCGGTACCATTAGCTATGTACTAGAAACGGAATGTAGACCGACAAACAAACGGGTTTATTTAAGTATCGAGGAGATGAATAGAATCTTTGTGATAGTTGAGAAGTGGAGTCAAGATCGTTATAAAATACCTGCTAACGTATGTACAAGAAGAGAGCAGATTAGTGACGCACCCTCATACGCCGTTGTATGTACGTTGTGTATAAATAACGATCGGCCGTGCATTGATATACGGTTGATGTGGAAGAATGCTTCTGATAATAACGCTCTTATTCCTACGCGAAACCGTTTCACCCTCGACAGAATGTTTGAAATCGTCGGATTCCGTAAACTGAAACCTATATTAGACGCGCGTGTTACGGATATGTTTTATTTTGATACAGTACTTGAATATGCATACACCGCTCTGCTCGATGGGTTTACCGAGTGTAGGGCTGGTGAGAATGGTCTAGTGCTGGATGTTTATTTAAAAAGTTTAGACTCTTTGAAATACCAGGAACTTTGGTACAAAGCAATTGATCGGTACAAGGCTGAGCTCACCTACACCGTTCACCCTGAAGAACTATTTCTTTATATAACGCGCAGTTGTCGTAACGATTTAGAAGATTATTTCAATTGCCGCTATGTTGAGTGAGTTCACGATTGAAAGCTCGAGTCGGTAGAAATAAACCCTCGATTGGAAAAGCGTGTTTATAAACTTGTGTTTAATAATGTAGCTAACGATGAACTCTTTGTGCGTGCTTTTGATTGTATTCTAGACGTATTTAAAGATGACTTACCAACCGGTTGTAAAGTGGGAACAAAAATAGTACTGAACGATATGAAAGCCCTTCATATCGAGTACAGGTTTCCCTATACTTTAAGCGGTGAAATATTATTAAGCCGCATATACTGCGTAATGCAGAGCAATAATGATGTAATTGTAAACTCGATTAAGACCGAGTTTAGTATTTTGAAAAAAAGTGAATTGTATTTATATTTTGCTTGACATTTCTCCTGTACTGATTATACGCATATTTCTATTGAAGTGTATATTTATTTGAAATGTATATTTTATTTTATATATCCATAATTGTGTGTGTATATTTCCTGTACTGTTATATGCATATTCCTCAAATGTATATTTATTTTCTATATATTTATAATAAACAGAATGATGCAATGTTGTTTTACTTAATTGTTATGCCTTCTACTACCGGTATTCAAATATAATAATGCATACAACGGTATTGCGGTATCTGGCAATATTTAAGCCTTCTAAGCCAACTGGCTGATTAGGAGTCTATAATAGTGTATACAATGGTATCTGGCAACTCAGTCTTCGATTAAATGAATACATGGCGCTATCTGGCAACTCAAGCCATTTACAGCCAACTGGGTGATTAGGCGTATATAATAATAATGTATACAATAATACTACTAAAAAGAGGTATCTGACAACTCAAGCCATTTACAGCCAACTGGCTGATTAGGAGTCTATAATAATGTATACAATGGTATCGCGGTATCTGGCAACTCAAGCCATTTACGCCAACTGGCTGATTAGGAGCCTATAAAACAACGCCTACTCGGCTGAAGTCTTAATGTGCACTTGGCTCCTGCCAGGTGAACACCTCTCCTCCTTTCTCTCCTCCTCTCTCTCCTTTCTCTTGGGGGATAACGCCGCCTCCAAGTTTCCCCCCCACCCCCTTTGCAACAACCCCCCACTTTGCAACAACCCCACCCCCCTTTGCAACAATCCCCACCACCCTTTGCACCACCCCACCCCATTTGCAACATTACATAATAACCTGCAACATTCTTGCACTCTCCCCTTTTGCGGCTATACTACTCAGCTCAATGCTGTTCCATCTGGTATCAAGGTTAGTGAGCTCGATGATGGCTCAGGAATTGCAGCAACCCTCCAATCACATGCTGCAGTGTATCATAAAAGTTGTAGGAGTGCATGCAGCAGTTACAGGGTAAAGCGGGCACGAGGAAAAGTGGCCACGCAAGATGAATGTGCAGCTGGGATAAGTCCGAAGAAACTCAGATCAAGTTACGGATCACCTCCAGAAACATTATTCTGCATCATATGTCTGGGTGAGGATCAGTATGATCTTCATAGAGCCTTAAGTGACAACATTGATCAAAATCTGAAGAATTGGGCAAAAACAACTAACAACTGGCATTTATATGGGCGCTTGACTGCAGTTTCTGATGCACATGCAATGGATGCATGTTATCATGTACAATGCTATTGGCGGCTTCGTGATGGAGCTCGTGCAGTTGAACGTCGATCTTCAAGTGAACCCAAGCCTCCCCCATTTGATCCCATGGTCATAGCACAGTTAGTGGCATTTGTGGATGACTCTCAGTCTGAGGTCCACAAGTTGTCTGACTTACGGGAAATGTACAAGATAATGATGTCAGATCTAGGACATCCCTCTTCTGGTAGAGAACCTCATGCAACAAGATTGAAAGACCATCTGCTTGAGCATCTTCCTGAGTGGGCTTCCTATGCACAGGGGAGAGATGTATTCATTAGCCACAAGACAAAAGTGGGTGCTGTGCTAGAACAAAGCTATCATTCCTCACAAATCAATCAAGATGAAGCTGTGTTATTGATACGTGCTGCTATGGCACTACGAAAGCGAATCCTTCAGAAACAAGAGCCATTTAATGGTTCATTCTCTCCACAATGCCTGACGTCCCCCATAGAAGAAACACTGTTAGGTTTCATCAATGTTGTCCTCCAGGGTCCTAAAGGTAATATCGATAAACATAGTAGGGAGCAATCCAACAGTGATGCTGAACTGGGCACAAGGGCGAAGATTGCGTGCACACTGTGCCAACTGCTGATATTCAACACAGTAAAATATGCATCTTCATCAGACAGCACCCAAATCCGTCACAATAGGGATCGTGAAACGCAATTCCCACTTTACCATGGTATTAAACTGCATGGAGATGCCAGATTCAAGCACCAGATAGAGAATGCCCATCACCTTGGGCTCTCTGTCTCATATGACCGTGTGATGGAAGTCAAAACACAGGTAGCTCTTGCTGTTTGCAAGAGACACACTGAAGACGGTATTGTTCTACCCACAAATACAAGACTTTCAGTTTTCACTACACATGATGTAGACAATCTGGACAGCAACAAAACGGGAAATTTGTCACGTGGTGATTTTCATGGAACATGCATTACTGTGACCAATCACCTATCCAAAGAGAACTTGGGAATTCGTCGACCAGCAATCACACTTGATCCATCTGATACATCAAAACCCAAGTTGCCGGATAGTTATGTAATTGTTCCTCCCATCGAACTCAACACCCGTGACATTCTTGTGCCCAGAATCAACGAAGGTCAAGTTCGGCCGAACCACAGCCTGGTCAACGGTGCCAAAGTAAAAGATGATGCATGGATAGCACATGTTGGAAGAGTGCTGGAAAAGGGTGAGCTTGAAAAACGTGATGTGGTTACGTGGTCAGGCTTCAACTCTCAGCTCATGGATGATGCATCAATAAAGCCAAAGGCAGAGACTGGTATACTCCCCTTATTTCCTGATAAGGCAGCTTCTGCATCAATGATGAAGCACACGATGGAGATTGTGAAAACTACGACTGAGTTCATAAACCCTGGTCAAACCCCTGTCCTTGGGGCTGATCAGCCTCTCTTTGCCATATGCAAACAGTTACAGTGGGAGTTTCCTGACACACTGGGTGAGGATAAGTTTGTGATGCAGTTGGGAGCTTTACATATCGAGGATAAGTGTCAGCTGATGCTGGGCAAGGTGCTACGAGGTTCCGGATGGGACACAGCTCTAGCTCAAGCAGGTGTCCTCTCCTCTGGACGTGCCCAGTCAGCTCTCGATGATCACCACATAAAGCGTACACGATATGCTCATCAAGTGTCACTTGTTTCCCTCTCTCATTTGAAGCAAAATGCATACTTGCAATACACATCCAATGTGCTGGGGCCTTGTGAGTCATATGAGATGTGGTGAGCAAGGAAATCTGCAAATGTTCACATGTTCAAATATTGGTCACTAGTGATTGAGCTTGAGCTATTGATGTGTCGATTTGTGCGCTCATTAAGAGAGGGTGACTTCCCTCTCTATGTCCAGGTGTGTGATGAACTATGTCCATGGTTCTTTGTGCTGGACCACACTAACTATGCCCGCTGGTTGCCGATTCATGTCAGAGATATGGTTGGTCTTGCTGAAAGCCATCCACAGGTGTACGCAGAGTACCTCAAAGGGAACTTTACAGTCCAAAAGTCTGCTCGTACATTCAGCCTCATCGCGAAAGATCAATCTCATGAGCAGATGAACAAAGTACTGCAGGGCTGTGGGAGCACTCTGACCTCTATGACAAAACAGAAGCATTAGCATTGTACATGTTGGCAGGTCCTGAATGTGTCAGAATGATAGAAGAGTTTGAGAATGCTCAGAAACTTACAGAAGGACCAACTGGCCACCACGAAACAGCACCTGGGCTACAGTCTAGGTTTTTGAAGGATGTCAAGTCATTCACAAAGGTGGTGTCTGAACTGGGCAACCCCTTCCTGGCCACAAATCAGGAGCTTGTAGCCCTTGACACACACGATGTTATGGAGAATGAAGTAGCAGCATCACTGTCACAGATACAGGAAGTTGGCCAAGCCCTTCATGAGGAGTATGTAAAGACTAGGCTGGACAAAGGGACAGTTCCTATATCAAACACTATAAAGAAAAACAATGTGTACACATTCAGCAATCGGCCAGACCCACGCAAGAAGAGTAGCAAAGTGGGGTACAGAAGCAAAACACAGTGCTCATTACTCAGCTATTCCTGTCTCTACAATCACGTCCAGATGCGGATATGACAGAATTTTTCACATACGAGAATCAGCGAGAGCCCCCTTCACTCTCAGACCGAGGTTCACTCAGAGCTGGAAATAAATCAGACATTCTTGCATGTGTCAATGCACCAACTGGATCTGCCAATCCTGCTAAACAAGTGACAGTTCAGTTGTATGACATGGCCGCCATCGTCCACATTGTGCGTCCAAGTAGAGCATCAACATTTGCTGAATATGTATCTTACACATCATACCTTTCATTAAAGCACAGATGACTGACACAGTTGAGCGCGTCGATGCCGTGTGGGATACCTATCCTGAAGACAGTCTGAAATCACTTGCACAGCAGCGGCGTGGTTCAGGAGCACGTACTCGACTTGATCCAGATAGTGATGGTACCACACCCATTCCCAAACGAGACTGGCAGTCATATTTGAAAAATGTGGAAAACAAGAAGGAACTGTTCGTCTTTATCAGTAAACAGCTGATCAAGATTGACATGGGTGGAAAACTCCTCCTCAGCACTGAATTAGAAACTGTGCTCTCCAATAAAGCATTTGATATATCAGGGCTCCAACCATGCAACCACACAGAGGCAGATACGCGGATCATTCTGCATCTTGCTCACGCATCATCTCAGGGTCACAAGAAAGCATTCATCCGCACTGTTGACAGTGACATAGTCGTTCTTGCCATTGCTTTCTTTCAACAGCTTGACCTAACAGAACTCTGGATTGGTTTTGGTAGTGGCAAATATTACCGAGACATCCCAGTGCACAGCATTCAATCACAGCTTGGTCCATCAAAGTCGCTGGCTCTACCTCTGTTCCATGCACTAACAGGCTGCGACACTACGTCTCAGTTTCTTGGATGTGGGAAGAAGACAGCATGGACTGCATGGAATAATACACCAAACTTAACTGAAACCATGATCAAATTGACTGAAGACCCCGAGTCCTTCAGTCTAGTATCTCCTGAAATGACACACATTGAGAGGTTTGTTGTGCTCATGTACAGTAAAACATGTGGACAAGCATCTGTAAACGTAGCCAGGCACCATCTGTTTTCTAGTGGCAGTCGATCATTGGACAGCATACCACCTACCCAAGCTGCCCTCTTCCAGCATATCAAGAGGTCATTGTTGCAGGCAAGTTTTGTGTGGAAGCAGTCAACCACATGCCATCAGACACTCCCTGCTTTTGATAAATGGGGATGGGAATATGACAAGCGCAGCAACCAATGGCTCCCTTTCTGGACAACTCTCGCTGATGCCAGTAAGGCATGTGCTTCTCCTTCATTGCGGATGCACTAAAGCCTGCAGAGGGAATTGCAAATGCAGTAGTGCTGGAATTCGATGTCGACACTCTGCAAGTGTGAGGGTGGCTGCCTGAACAATGACGACTATTAATCAGTGAACAGCCATCTATTGGATAGACATTATCATGAGATGCAGTACTGTGAGTAAAAGGAATAAAGAAGATTGTACTTGCGTATATACTAAAGTTTAACAGCAAAAGATGTTGATGCTGACTCTTATTTTTTATCAAGTTAACTATGTAACCTGTACTAGTATTGGTACTCAAGTGGATGTCATTTTGGACAGCGGCCATTTTGATTTGGCCAATATGGCCGCCACAGTGGGAGCCCAGCTTGGCTCCTGCAAACATTCAAATTAGTATGGTCATAGCTACCTGTGGTCCAAAAATGGCACTTTTGGAATGATTTGAACAATTATATGATTAAGCCCCCTGACTATCTGGACGATCTTAGTCGCCGCTTGTCAAATACTTATATATATGTACAGTACCTTACAATAGTTTTGCAGACCCGAAGGATCAGGTTTTCTACTTTCTCATATGACATATATAGTATATATAGCTATGTACATATAACCTGAATAATACAAGCTCTACAATTAAGAGAAAAGGAGTAGGTGGGACTGTAAAGACTGTATAGAGTATTTGAATGTACACCCATTCAGGGTCTCCCATTTAAAGGTGTCTATGAGGCAAACGACCATACTGAGTCTTTCATACATCACAGTGCTAGGAGGGGGGGGGGACACCGCTCGGCAGAAAAATCTCTTTAAATGGGGGGGTATAAAGACAGAGAGTATCACATAACCCAAGACGATGCCTCCCTACATCCCCCACACTGTGTGGGTGATGAGATTAACCCAAATGAAAAATAAACTATATATATATATATATATATATATATGTATATGTGGGAGGGGTTCACAAACCTCTTCTCCACACCGTTACCAGTTCCAGCAAAACGTCATTATCAGATACCTCTTTCAGTCATTCATTTATCTAGTTTATTCTTAAAAGTCTCCAAAGTGTCCAAACTATGGGGACTCACAACTTCATCTAAGCTAGTCCAGAATTTTACTATGCTATTTGAAAAACTATGTTGTACTAACTGTGATTTACATCTTTTCTGAAATAGCTTAAGGCTATGGCCTCTTGTTCTATCATTGTGATCCTTTGTAAAAAGAGAGTGGAAGTCTGTATTATCTAACTCATTTATTATTTCATATACTTCTATCATATCACCTCGTAACCTTCTTCGCTTTAGGGAAAACATGTTTAGGTGCTCCAATCTCTCTTTGTAACGAATAAGGACTACTGAACTGAATGCAATACTCAAGAAGAGGCCTCACGTATGAAGTATAGAGCCTACTTGTAATTTCTGGTGATTTATATTCTATATGTTTTTGCATTAGGTTCAATCTAGCAGTAGCCTTATTTCTAGTTTCAATACAATGATTTGTAGGTTTAAGATCATGATTCACGATGACACCCTAATCGCTTTCCTTTTTTTCTTTGTAGGCATAGTAAATACGCTACTTTGCTTTTATGTACTGGCTTAAAATATATTTAATTTACATGTGTTTGGATAAATTAGTTTGCTTTGTATTTTTAAAAGGTCTGATGCCAGGCTGTAAGTGAGATGCCATTGGTTAAAACAGTGTAATGGTTGGAGCTGTAAATGTACATATATCTGATTAGTTTAGTGTATGCTAGCCTAGATTATGAGGAATATATATATATATATACACACACACATACATATGAAATGAAAATGAAAATGAAATGAAAATGAAAAGGTTTATTGGCAGACTATAGTCCATATGACAAATATTATTAATACAATGACAGTTCATATACTAAGGATAGAAATATATACAATTGATTAGAAATAATACTGCACTGTCGAAGTTAAGTGGAGCTACAGACAGACGTTTTCGTACCAAGAAGTCCATAGCTTAGAGGATAAATGGCAGAACTCATGGATAGCTTGGATGATCGGGTTGGTTGATTTTTTAATTCTTTGCTTCAGACTGTGTTGAACACGTCTTGTTACCTCTGGGAAGCTCGGGACATTGCGGGTAGCAAACATTTGCGAAGCTGAGCATCTCGGGGGTAATTTATGTAAGAGGCTAAAAGACCTGTTGTACAGCAAATTTAGGGTTCTGCCAGAACCTTTTTTATAATTCACCCAGAGTTGCTGACCGTATATATTACTGCAGAAAGTACGAAAGAGTGTCTTTAGCTTCACTTGTACAGAAACGAAAGTTCCTTATGGTCATATTCGCTTTAGCACACAGGCTTCGAGATTGTTTTCTTATATCCGAGTCATCACTCAAGCAGCTGGTAATAGTTTGACCCAAATACTTAAACTCTTGTACTTCCTCAATTACTTCACCATTTATTTTAAACCTTATATCAGCTGGCTGATTACAGCTTTTAGGATGAAATTGCATAACCTTAGTTTTTGTAACATTAAGAAGAATATCATGTTTCTGCGAATACACTTCGCAGACATTTATTAGCCGATCCAGACCTTTAACAGAGGGACTTATTAAAACCATATCATCAACATAAACTAAGTTATTTATCCTTGTGTTATCTATGCAACATCCTACTGTTGCCTCATTAAGTGAAGCAATTAATCCGTCAATATACACATTAAACAGCATAGGGGAGAGCAAGGAGCCTTGTCTCACCCCGCAAGAGGAGCCAAAACACTCGGATAGTACATTGCCCCACCTAACAGTGAAAGATTGGTGGGAATACCAAAATTTCAATAAATTTAATATGTACATGGGAATCTTCCTGTTTTCTAGTTTTGCAAATAAAATATTGTGGTTCACCCTATCATATGCCTTAGTTATATCAAGGAAACAGCTATAAATGGTTGAATTACTGTCAATGTATTTAGATATTGTTTCCTTAAGTACATAGATACACAAGTCAGTTGAGTGGGACCTTTTAAAGCCAAACTGATTAGGAGATGTCCATAGGAAATCATTTAATTGGAGTAACGAGAGTTTTTCTAGTAGTTTCGAGAAGCAGGAAGCGACAGTAATAGGCCTGTAATTATTGCTGGACAGAATGTCTCCGTACTTATTTTTGACCAGGGGCAAGATATATACCCTCATGAAGTTATGAACTCTGCAGGGATATAGCTATGAGCAGTGGTGGGCACAGCTAACCGAAAAGTTAGCTTCGATAACCGCTGAACCGCTAACTCAAAACTTAACTTCGATAACGCTAAACCGATAAACCGCTAAAAAATTTAGCGGAAGCTAACGATAACCGCTAACCGCTAACTTTTATTATATGAATTTAGCTTCGGTTTGGTTTTTTGGCTCTAAAACCCTTAAAGAGAGCTGAAATTTTAATATGTTGCAGCTTAGACATAGAGCTTTCCAAAAAGGTATAGCATGCCAAGATCAGATGATGATTAAGGTGTACATAAATAATTAAATGAACAAATGAAATTAAACATTAGTTTACATTCAACATACAGTTTATTTACAGTACAAAAAGTATTAAACGAATCAAAAATATTAAGAAATAAAAATACACATAAAAAATAACTTTAATAATCTAATAATGCATTCACTCTGGCTTGGCCTCCTGCTCCTTCTCCATCGCCTCGACGTGATGCTGGTTGCCCTTCATGAACATCAGCCTGGCGGACCTGGCCATCAACAGGCCCAACATCCTCAGGCGGAACCAAAACGTCTTCACTTTCCATTGCAAAAACTTGTAGACTCGGTAAACTGACGAAAATATGCTTATGATAACGTACGCTGTCGCTGACACTGTAAGACTGTAACGTCGTGAGTGAACTGAACTGCAGAATTACACAACGCTGCTCAGCTGCTGCTGCGTCAACCAATCACGTCTTGTGTTTACACGTAGTCAGCCAATAGCGTGCCAGACTGACTGTTGCAGACACGCTCAGAACAGACTGGAACAAACATGTATGATTTTAGGGTTAGCGGACTTAAAGTTAGCGGAACTAAATTTAGCGGAAGCTAATTGGTCCGCTAACGGTTCTCAAAGTTAGCGGATACGCTAATCCGCTAACGGAAAAGTTAGCTTCGCTAATTAGCGGTTAGCGGATTAGCGGAACCGTGCCCACCACTGGCTATGAGCAAGCATGGCTGATAGGAGCAATGATATATGCAGACATACTACGTCATTGGCATATTTTAAGTGCTCATTCGATAAGTCATCTACCCCTGACGCAGAAACCAGTCTTTAACTCTTTAATTAACCTCTTACTTCAGAAAATGATATCAAAATATTTTCCCTTGTCCCTCCCACAATCGTTTCGCTGCAATCTATCTTAAGATTATCCCTACTCACACTATTAAGAATGTTAGAGTAGTGGTTTTTCCACAGCTTTGCAATTTCATTCTCCCCCGACACCCCATCGATTGTCGGAGGGAGAACATTTTTGACACCCGTTTGATTCTTAACAAATTTCAAAAATTTGTTATTATCGTTATTTATGCGAGCTTCACAGGCTTTTGATGCTCGAATAGACTCTTCTTCCTGTTTGCATCGCCTTATGGCCGCCTTATACTGACCCCGACTTCTACACATATTTATGTATACTGGTCCTAATCTGGGTCTACCATGAAAGCACGACAAATCATAGGCGTCTTTCGATTCCCTCTTCAGGGGGGCAATAAAATCATTCCATCCAGGAATAACCTTAGTATGTTAGTTGTAAGATTTAATCAGGGGGCTTCCTGCTTCTCTTAACAGGGATATTATCTTACTATAATACCTATCTATGAGTTTACAGCGAGAATCATTTGAGCAAGGATTACACCGGTCTGCATGAAAATCGATTTATTTATTTTGAGTTGTGATTCTGAAGCAGTTCGCTGCGCTGAATTAAAAAATGCTATCAGTTTTTTTCTATCACCCACAGTTTTAAAGTTATTAGCAAAACAATTTTGGGGCGTTTTGTAATTTTTTACCTTTTTTATCTTTAAATAATTTCGTTTTTTCATATTTTTCAGATAGATAATTCTAACATTACGTCTTTAAAATTTTAATAATGGCTTCTAGAGGATGTACCCATAGTCCAGACATATTTTGTTATATTTGTGGTCGATAACTCGATATGTTGTTGTAAAACAAAGGACAAATGTAAAGACCTTCATTAAGAGAGCTTATCATGCTTATTTTGGAATTAAATTAGGAGATCAAGACAAAAGTTGGGCTCCACACAAGGTTTGTCTTACGTGTGTTGCGGCACTAAGGAATTGGAGCAAAGGTAAAAAGAAAAGTTTGCCATTTGGGATCCCTATGGTATGGCGCGAGCCTAGAAACCATACCGACGACTGCTACTTCTGTTCTTGCAATGTTAAAGGTTATAATAAGGCCGGTACCCCATGGTCCAGAAGTTCCTATTTTCCGCCCACCCGAGAGTCTGGATCAATACAATTCAGATTCTGATTCAGCTCCAAATCCAGACAATGATGATGTTTATGAACAGCCAACAGCTGACCGAGATCCTAAACCATTAACCCAAGCCGAACTAAATGACTTAGTCAGGGATTTGAATCTGCCTAAGGACTCAGCAGAACTTTTGGGGTCTAGATTGCAGGAGAACAATTTATTGGCATCCGACACATACTTCGCTTGGAATAAGTCCTGAAATATGAAAATAAAAACCCACTCTAATAGACAGAGTTTATTTCCACGACAGTTTCGACGCCCACTGGCATCCTCCTCGGGTGGATACAGAAACACAAATGAACCAAAACAAGAGGGAAAAAACAGTTCAGGGATCGACCGTTAAGAAATTCGCACCTAGGTTGGATTCCATTCTCTCGAGACAGGAGGGGCATTTTCATTAAGTACATTCGCACAAATTTTTAAAACTATCTTCCTGTTCTAAACATACAGATTCTATTATTTTTACATAATTATTATATTTATAATTAAATTTATTACATTTAATATTGCATAATTATTAATTACAGAAATTATAAATTTATTATTACATTGGTTATTACATTGTTGTTTATTATACAGAAATTATAAACCGAAAAACGAATGAAAAAAGCCGATTAGGAAATAATCCAGAGACCATTGAGAAATTCGCACCTAGGTTAGATATCGTTCTCCCGAAACCAGAAGGGCATTTTTATTACAGGGTCAGCTTATAACTACATTCCAACAAATTAAAAATTAAAAATATCTTCTTGTTCTATACATACAGATTCTAATATTTTGACATAATTAGACAAGCTCAGGAAGAATGAAGCAATATTTGTCACTAAAGCGGACAAAAATAACACTGTGGTTATTTTGGACAAGTGTGATTATAAACAAAAAATGGAAGCGTTACTTAGTGATGAATTCACCTACACCAAAGCGAGATCGTCCCCCCTAAAGCGTCTTTCTGCCGAATTCAACAAAACCATCAGGAACTTATTAAAAGATGTCCCGGCGATTGATCCTAAAAGATTCCTACAGATTAACCCCAAACTCCCCCACATTTACGGCCTACCCAAAACCCATAAGATTAATATACCACTCCGTCCCATTATTTCACACAGGGGTTCCTTTAGTTACAGGTTATCTAAATTTCTTGCAGATAAATTATCCCCATTAGTTGGTAAATTTTCAGGCTCGCACATCACTAATTCCTGTGACTTTATTAACAAAGTTATGTCCTTAGATTTAAAACGAGGAAGAATGATAAGTTTTGATGTTGAGTCCTTGTTTACGAAAGTTCCCATTGATGATGTACTTAGTTTTTTAGATAGAAAATTGCCAACATGTAACGTAGAACTAGGCATGCCCACATCTGTATTTTTAGAACTGATAAAACTCTGTGTCACCAATAATGCCTTCTCCTTCGGTGAAGAATTTTATTTGCAACGTTTTGGTATGGGAATGGGGTCCCCTTTATCCCCAATACTGAGTACATTATATATGGAGTATTATGAGTCGGAATTGTTGCAAACAATATGTCCTAGGAATCTAATTTGGTTTCGTTATGTAGATGATATTTTCTCATTTTGGCCTGACCACTGGAACACTTTGACACTTTCTTTCAGTCATTAAATAATCTTGTTCCTCTATTAAATTTAAATATGAATGGGAGAACGACAAACAATTGCCTTTTCTAGATGTTTTGGTCATTAACGAAAGCGGAAAGCCCAATTTCACGGTCTATAGAAAACCTACTCATTGTAATTCGTACATTCATTATTTTTCATATCATGATGAAGGGGTTAAAAGCTCAATTATTTCTTCCATGTTTCTAAGAGCACTCAGGATTTGTAGCCCACATTTGCTGGATCCGGAAAATTCAAAGATTTGGAACATTTTTAAGGATTTAAAATATCCTGAGTGGTTTATCAGAAAGGCGTATTTTAAAGCCAGAAAATCTTTTTATGCCCCTCGGGAACCTTCAGTTAACCAAAAACAATATGTGAGTTTGCCTTACATTGCCGGCTTAGAAAGAGTAAAACCGTTGACGAAAGATTTTAAGTTTGCTTTGGCGTTCAAATATTCGTCTACCGTGAAAAGTAAATTGGTTAGGATAACGTTGCAAAAGAGGAACAAGCCTGTGTCTACAGCATTCCCTGTAAAAGTTGTGATTTAGTATACGTGGGAGAAACTGGAAGAAATATTGAAACCCGTATCAAAGAACACAAATATGCCTTCAGAAGTTGTAATACTAATAATGCCATTTTTTATCACGCTAGCCAAAATAATCATGCTATAGATTGGGAATCAAGTAAGGTACTTTATAAATGTAATAATTATGTCAAAAGAAAAATAATAGAATCTGTGTGTATAGAAAAAGTAGATAATTTTAATTTGTGCGAAGGTACTTATAAGTTAGACCCTTTAATGAGATTCTTGGTCAATAAATCCCTTACGGAGTCGTGGGAACGTGTTCGAACCTACAGTAAGTGTGAATTTCTTAAATGTCTCTGGATTGGAATGTTTCCTTACTCGCTTTTAGTAAATGTAATAATGGAAGTAATTAATGTGGAAATAAATATAAATGCAACAGATGTAATAATAAAGGTAATATTATAAATGCAGTAATTATGTCAAAATATTAGAATCTGTATGTATAGAACAAGAAGATATTTTTAATTTTTAATTTGTGGGAATGTAGTTATAAGCTGACCCTGTAATAAAAATGCCCTGCTGGTTTCGGGAGAACGATATCTAACCTAGGTGCGAATTTCTCAATGGTCTCTGGATTATTTCCTAATCGGCTTTTTTCATTCGTTTTTCGGTTTATAATTTCTGTATAATAAACAACAATGTAATAACCAATGTACAGTAATAATAAATTTATAATTTCTGTAATTAATAATTATGCAATATTAAATGTAATAAATTTAATTATAAATATAATAATTATGTAAAAATAATAGAATCTGTATGTTTAGAACAGGAAGATAGTTTTTAAAAAATTTGTGCGAATGTACTTAATGAAAATGCCCCTCCTGTCTCGAGAGAATGGAATCCAACCTAGGTGCGAATTTCTTAACGGTCGATCCCTGAACTGTTTTTCCCTCTTGTTTTGGTTAATTTGTGTTTCTGTATCCACCCGAGGAGGATGCCAGTGGGCGTCGAAACTGTCGTGGAAATAAACTCTGTCTATTAGAGTGGGTTTTTATTTTCATATTTTGACCTTCACGTAGAAAAAAGTGAAGTTTTTTGCATTTATTAAGTCCTGAAATGTTTGCAAGTAAAGAAGGTAAATATATTTTGTTTCTTTCAGTTACTTTTTTATTCTTTCATAAACAAGCAATATGCTTGTCCAAGAGCTAGGAGCTATTTAATTCTGCTTTAATTAGGTTTTACTCTATCACCTAAAGATCTCGTGCTACAAGGGGTGTTGTAATACCTCATCTGTCCCCAAATGTTAACCACCCATTGATGGGGAGGGGAGAGAGTATTTTGCTGGGAACGGGACTGGTTGTTATATATATTTACCCTACATTATTATGTAAGCGTTACTGCAGTCTGTAACAACAAAATTTATGGTTTAGCATGTGGAATCCAATGTTGGTCTCGATAAGATGGTTCACATTTGGGGATAAATGGGGGATTTATGACACACCCTGTAGTAAGAAAACCATACGTGATAGGGAAAAACTAACTATATTTTTGAGATCAGCGCACTCAAATTATATAGAATCACCAACTAGTTTGTAAAAATTGACCGACAAGTTTTCAAATGTGTACTGGTGTTATTACAGGCAAGGTGCAAAATTTCTAAATTATTAAAGAGGTGACATGTTCTTTCTTTGTATTCTATTCTCTGCTGCATATTAACATTGGACCAATCGACGCGATTATTCTTACCTATTGAGTTCTTGTTAAGTCGTGTCGCGCATAAATTGGTAACGTTAATTAATATTTCTAATGGTCTATAATCAGAAAAAAGGAAATCATGCAAAATATGAACTCTAACAATTCGATCCTTTAGATTATTACTAGTGAGACAATGATCAATCCACCTGGTGGTACCACTCATATCGCTAACGTATGTAAAATTACCACTGGATACCCCTAATACATTTACATCACTTATACTTAAATTGGCCGACTCGCACATGTTACCCAATTCTACAAAGAATTCCGAGTTCACATGTGCGTTAAAGTCCCCCATTATTATACAGTGAGAATATTTGGGATTATCTGTTAATGACTTAGTTTTGTACAGCAAATCAATGTATTACTGCCGTTGTTGTATGGTAAATAGCAGTTTACAATTAATATGCAATAATTGTTCACTTGTAATTCAATGCCTAACAACCTTACGTTATCGCTTGTTAAAAATATATGTTTTGACAAATTTTTCCTTAATAAGAAAGCAACACCACCAAAGGCCTACGTACGTAATTCATCTGACAAGTCTACTGCTGATGACGCATGGTACATAAAGTCATCATGGATGGTAGAGAGGAATTTTAGCTCTTGCTTAGGTAGCCAGTGCTCCTGCAGGAGTATCTGCACTATCGCAGTTTTCATGAACATCTACAGTTGAATTCCTCACTGACCTTACATTAATATGAGACTATTTTCAACAAGTTATCCGCCATGACTGATAGAAAATTTATTATTAGTAAGATTATTATTATTATACACAGTACAACTTTCAGGCATTACCGTTAGGGCGCCTATTATTATCATTATTATTATTATTATTATTTTGCCTCATCAAATCTCCTGGAAAAGTGAATAAACTCCTTAACAATAATACCGTCTGGCCATTGACTCATATTATACGGGTTGAAATGAGCATTTGCACCTTTAATTATTACTTTAAAAGAGTTATAATACGGAGATTTCGTTTTTAGTTTATTAAGTATCACTATACTGTGTTCACCAATGATTTCTTCTATCATGTGTCGAATATCGCTTGCCTCGTTCGAGAGCTGAATTCGCGACACAAATAGGGTGAGATTCTCCATCGGTGGCCTCGCCGCGGAGACCGGTTGAGGAGACCTTTGAGACGGGCGCCTATTAACAGTTACCCACCCGTCCTGCTCCCTCGATCTCCCTGAGGCAGGGTTCGCCTGCCTGGGGGATGGGTGGCACAACCTTTGGGGGATAGGAGGCCCCTCCCTTACTCTGTGGCTTGGTGAGGGTCTGTTAGCGGTGTTTATACCCTGACGGCCGCGCGTGCCTCTCCTTCTTCGGTGGGGGGGGGGGAACTGCATACCGAGCGAGGCGTAATCGAACACCTCTCCTCTGCAGTGGGAGGCAGGGAAGAGGGCAATGATGCCTCGACTCTCTCTCTCTCTCTCTCTCTATATATATATATATATATATATATATATAATATATATATATATGTGTGTGCGTGTGTGTGTGTGTGTGTGTGTGTGTGCTTTTCTCCTTCAGTGAACCTTCACACCATGGTTTAATGAGTAAAATGTTAAGACCTTTCTGTAGGCATCTAGATTAATAAATTAGCTACCACAAAGCTCATTAACATATAATTTATAAATAGTGAATACGGTAGCTATGAGATTTATGGAGAAAGAATTTATCATCGTAATTAGTAGTGAATAGCATATATTCTCAGCTTAAGTGTAGCAGTGAGAGCCCATTCACTTCGACGATGATGCATTATTTTTAATGTGATTTAAGAAACAGCTAAATTTATCAATATCAGAAATATATTAGCTAGTGGCGCTGGTGGCCAAACTTCCTCAAATCTCAGTGCAGCGGGCTGTCTACGGTTGGCCAGACTGGCAGTCGACGGCCTATTGCGTGGCACGGTGAGAATGCCGATCGGCTCCCTGGGCTGGACCTATACTAGCGTGCTATTTTTTCATTTACAGGAAGCAATTGCATGCCGGACGTGCTCCCCGGACTACTCTTACTCACCGGCGACATTAAGACTAATCCAGGCCACACTACAACTTACACATATCACCATACACAAAGACAGACACAATAGGACCATGTGACACATACAGAAGCATAATATTAACATATTACAGTACAACGTAGACGGCCTCACAAACAAAATCATGCAGCTTAGGGAATTCGTACACAAACTAAACATTCACATGGCACTTATACAAAAAACGAAATTAAAACGCACACACAAAACACCCACCATCCCTGATTTCACGGCGATTCGTCAAGGTCGTACTGGGGGTCACGGGGGTGGACTCATCACTTACAGTACATACGTAAAAGCATTAGCTACACTGATGCCACCCAAAACATTACAAACACAATCCAAGCAGATAACACGATAGAAATACAGGCAGTTAACATTAAAACACGCGCAAAACACAACACCACACTAATCAACATTTACATCCCACAAGGTAGTTCACCTCAGGTGCCAGCCAATTACAATCCAGTTACACAATCTGGCCTCTCTCACTAATGTCATCTTAGGAGGAGACTTTAACGCTAAAGACACTAGTTGGTACCTGCACAACCAAAACAAAACCAGAGGCGCCAACATAGCCCCACAATTAAACAGCCTCTTCATTCTTAACAACATAGAAGAACATATACACATAACACATCAACTGTGTTCACCAATGATTTCTTCTATCATGTGTCGAATATCGCTTGCCTCGTTCGAGAGCTGAATTCGCGACACAAATAGGGTGAGATTCTCCATCGGTGGCCTCGCCGCGGAGACCGGTTGAGGAGACCTTTGAGACGGGCGCCTATTAACAGTTACCCACCCGTCCTGCTCCCTCGATCTCCCTGAGGCAGGGTTCGCCTGCCTGGGGGATGGGTGGCACAACCTTTGGGGGATAGGAGGCCCCTCCCTTACTCTGTGGCTTGGTGAGGGTCTGTTAGCGGTGTTTATACCCTGACGGCCGCGCGTGCCTCTCCTTCTTCGGTGGGGGGGGGGAACTGCATACCGAGCGAGGCGTAATCGAACACCTCTCCTCTGCAGTGGGAGGCAGGGAAGAGGGCAATGATGCCTCGACTCTCTCTCTCTCTCTCTCTCTCTCTCTATATATATATATATATATATAAATATATATATATATGTGTGTGCGTGGTGTGTGTGTGTGTGTGTGTGTGCTTTTCTCCTTCAGTGAACCTTCACACCATGGTTTAATGAGTAAAATGTTAAGACCTTTCTGTAGGCATCTAGATTAATAAATTAGCTACCACAAAGCTCATTAACATATAATTTATAAATAGTGAATACGGTAGCTATGAGATTTATGGAGAAAGAATTTATCATCGTAATTAGTAGTGAATAGCATATATTCTCAGCTTAAGTGTAGCAGTGAGAGCCCATTCACTTCGACGATGATGCATTATTTTAATGTGATTTAAGAAACAGCTAAATTTATCAATATCAGAAATATATTAGCTAGTGGCGCTGGTGGCCAAACTTCCTCAAATCTCAGTGCAGCGGGCTGTCTACGGTTGGCCAGACTGGCAGTCGACGGCCTATTGCGTGGCACGGTGAGAATGCCGATCGGCTCCCTGGGCTGGACCTATACTAGCGTGCTATTTTTTCATTTACAGGAAGCAATTGCATGCCGGACGTGCTCCCCGGACTACTCTTACTCACCGGCGACATTAAGACTAATCCAGGCCACACTACAACTTACACATATCACCATACACAAAGACAGACACAATAGGACCATGTGACACATACAGAAGCATACTATTAACATATTACAGTACAACGTAGACGGCCTCACAAACAAAATCATGCAGCTTAGGGAATTCGTACACAAACTAAACATTCACATGGCACTTATACAAAAAACGAAATTAAAACGCACACACAAAACACCCACCATCCCTGATTTCACGGCGATTCGTCAAGGTCGTACTGGGGGTCACGGGGGTGGACTCATCACTTACAGTACATACGTAAAAGCATTAGCTACACTGATGCCACCCAAAACATTACAAACACAATCCAAGCAGATAACACGATAGAAATACAGGCAGTTAACATTAAAACACGCGCAAAACACAACACCACACTAATCAACATTTACATCCCACAAGGTAGTTCACCTCAGGTGCCAGCCAATTACAATCCAGTTACACAATCTGGCCTCTCTCACTAATGTCATCTTAGGAGGAGACTTTAACGCTAAAGACACTAGTTGGTACCTGCACAACCAAAACAAAACCAGAGGCGCCAACATAGCCCCACAATTAAACAGCCTCTTCATTCTTAACAACATAGAAGAACATATACACATAACACATCAAGAAGGTTACTCAAACTCCTCCCCAGACATAACGTTCTGTTCCCCCTCACTAGCAACACATACACACTGGAGAACAGAAAAAAAACTGTCATCAGACCATCTGCCCATCATCATTACAACACGTTTTACACTCTGCCCCAACAGCCTTAGGCATACTTACAGAAATTACAAGAAAACTGATTGGGAACAGTTCAAAATACAGATTGAAGAACAATTCACCACATTAAATAGCACACCCATCTTAAACATCAATACAAGACTCAAGACATTCAATCAGATCATCAATAATTCAAACAAATAAATACCCAATGGCAACATTAGGAAATACAACCCAAATTACACTAGAGAAATAGCCCACCTCATAAGGCAACGTAACAACCTCAAACATAACACACAAACCACAAACAGAAGCCATAAAACAACAGATAAAACAGCTCAACACAAATAAACAACAAGCTCACAATAAACAAACAGAAACATTTAGGGAATTCATAACAAAACTAAACCACTCCACAGATACATCCAGGCTATACAAGGCTATAAACAGTATTACCCACTCTAAGAGTGGCATTCACACCTCACACGCGGCTATCTGTCGCATCCAAAATAATATCCCAACATATACACAACAAGCTAACAGTCTAGTTAATCACTATGCAAAGATAAGTCACTTAAACAGAGAAAACAGCAAGAAACACGCAGACAGACAAACAGCCAGACACAAGAAAACTTACAGACTCGACACGACAATTACACCCTTCAATACAGACCAGACCACCAACATCATCAAAAACATTAAGAATTCGAAGGCTACTGGACCAGACAACAGACAACATATCTAACATACACCTTAAACACTTGGACCCACAGGGAATACTAGCCCTCACAAACATTCATACCAACACTGTATTATTCCTGACATATGGAAATAAGGTAAAATTATTACACTACTCAAACCAAACAAATATCCAACAAAACCAGCTTCCTGTAGACCCATTACTTTACTATGCACACCTTCCAAAGTAACAGAAAGACTAATCTTACAAATCACCAAACCACACATACCACTATCGTCTACTCAACATGGATTCAGACCTCACCACTCAACCACGACATTACTCACTAAACTCACGCAGCACATCATGGATGGCATCAACTCCAGACGACCAGCTCAACGTACACTATTAGCAACAATAGACATTAGTAAAGCATTTGATGCTATCCCACGCTTCCCTCTCATAAACAAAATACTCAACACAAACATGCACAATAACACCAAAAGGTGGCTCAGCAACTATCTTTCAGGAAGATACTCACATGTCTCATTTAATGGCAAGTCATCCAAAAACAAGCTTTTTTCGAACGGGGTCCATCAAGGCTCTGTTCTCTCACAAACACTGTTCAACTTATACATGCATGACATTCCAACACCCATAGATAACAAGCTTACCTTATCATCATATGCAGATGACATCACTCTAACATCCTCAACAGCATCGACACCGCTACAAATAACCTACAAACATACATAAACAGTATACAAGATTGGCTCACACAATAGACTCAAAGTAGCGCCCACAAAATCAACCATCACCTTGCTAACAAGCAACACAAAAGAACACCAGATAAATCCACAGTTTACACTAAACAACACCAACATTCCACACACTCACAGGACCAAAATACTTGGGGTCACATACAACACATCATTATCTTTTGCAAACCACATTCAGGACATTAAAAACAAATGTACAAGACTTAACGCGCTTAGGGTACTAACAGGCACAAACTTTGGACACCAGCAGGAAACAACATCACTCATATACAAACAATATATTCGCTCAGTTATGGATTATGCTAGCCCATGCTGGGCACCCATTATCTCAAACACATACATAAACACCTTACAGACAATACAAAACAACTCACTTCGTATCATTACGGGATGTACTCAAACAACACCAATAGAACACCTGCACTCAGAAACAAAATTACTGAAAGTTAAGGAACATTTAGACATGAGGGGAACACAATTCATGGCAGCAGCGACAACTAACCCACAACACCCTTGCCACTATATGTACAATCATGAACTAACATCTCGCACCATTAAGTTAACACCAGAGAGACATTATAACCAAATACTCCATTCCACACCACGCCCCACAGACATCACACAGCACAGAAAACACACACACACACACACACACACACCTAACCCACAAAGCACTGACACGACTCGGTCCGAATGCGGTCGTAGGTGCGAAGCCGCCACCCATTGACAGGTCAGAGACCAGCCTGAGCAGATCGGATCGAGATAACTTAGTACGATTCCGATGTGGACATCACCCCAGCTTACAGACATATAAACACAGACTAGACAACTCCACAGACGACACCTGCCACCTGTGCCAGGACGCACCACAAGCAATTGAACACATTATGACAGACAGTACTGCTGTAGCACAACATAGACCACAACACAACATCACTAGTGCGCTGAACCTCTGGTCCATTCTGGAGAGGGCGATCGGTTACCTGCGTGCCGCCGGCTTGCTCGATCAGGGTGGGCTGATCGGCTAACCAACACCAACAACAACAACAACATCATAAATATAGTTTTTATTCCCAATCAAACTACAGTAAAGGTACTGATTTACCCCTGACTCCCTTTCCCTTGATGCCGAGATACGCATTTTCTATCACTACCGCGGATCCGAGATGGAGAGAGGGTATACTTGTATATTTTTTCAGATATAATTTTATAATTTCGGTCATTTTAGTGGATTAATATTACATATATCGATTCAAATACATGACAAATAATTGTGTATTGAATATATATACTGTGTATATATATATATATATATATATTTTCCCGTTCACTCTCAACACTGGCGTCACTAAAATCACTGAGCCACTCATTATCCTCTTCCTCAGTAGGAATGTAATCAGTCAGTGTCACTGACATCTATTTCACTCATTATGAATGTTTATAAGCATAAAAAGCAATTATGATAAACACAGATCAACTACATCTGTCAACTCGGAAAACACTGCTCATGGGCATAAATGACGCAATGTTTATAAACTGTTTATAAACTCCTCCTACGACTCGTAAACCCCCAGTAATATTCTCTTAGGAATATTAAAGTGGTAGAAAAATTAATTACATATAGATAACGCACGTTATCCATAGAATATTGGCACGCGCATCAAATGGATAACGCACGTTTTCTATTGGGGTCAATGGGTTAAGGGGTGTTAGCTTATCCAAGTTAATTGTAGGCCTATCAGACTCAGCCATAATTATGCAAAAGAAAATTAGGAGTGAAAATAATGAAAGCAAAAGTGTAAGAGTGAACTTAAATACTCAGAGTTAATATTTGTCCTAGTGAATGAAAATCTGTAAGATTTTGGATAGTGTACAGTGCTTACAATAAGTCTCGCGCCTCTGTCTCGTCCCAAGCTAGTCTGTTAGGTATAAAATTGGCGGTCCTTATGGCAGCGGAGGTGTGTTCGGATTGGTGCACATAATTGCTCTAACCACATCAATGACGTCCACATTATCATTGTGTCGATCACTCTATCTATTTATACATAGAGACATACTGCATATAGATATATATATAGTATGCAGGAAATAACGCTTTCTCTCTCTCTCTCTCTACCTGGAGTATGCTGTGCAGTTCTGGTCGCCCACCCTCAGGAAAGATATTGAGAGGCTGGAGCGAGTGCAGGCGAGGGCCACAAAGTTAATCCCTTCCTTTAGGCATATGGGCTACAATCGACGGTTACGCGCCCTGAACTTGTTTTTGCTGGAAACTCGGAGGCTGCGCGGTCAACTGATCGAGGTTTTCAAGCTCTTACGGGGGTTCAACGATGTCGATTTTAGAAGTATGTTTAGTTTAAATGATAACCAAACTCGCAACAATGGTTGGAAGTTGGATTTGAAACGGTTTAGGACTAGTGTGTGTGGGAATTACTTTACGTATAAGATCTGTGACACATGGAGCAGGTTACCTTCGGAAGTTGTGAACAGTTCCTCTGTGGATCAGTTCAAGAAAAGGTTAGACCAAATCTTGCACACTATTTGAGTGTGTACAAAATTTTCCCTGGCACCCATGGCCATTGGTACCTCCTCGGTATGGGCCGCAAGGCCTTTTGAGGTACTTCTTTTCCTTGTAACTCCATGTAACTCTCTCTCTCTCTCTCTCTCTCTCTCTCTCTCTCTCTCTCTCTCTCTCTCTCTCTCCATCCTCTCTCTCTCTAGTAAAACCAATCTTTAAAAAGGGTGATAGGGAAAATCCTTGTAATTATCGCCCGATCAGTTTAACATCAGTTGTCCGCAAACTGTTGGAATCCATCATTACAAAACGTATTGTGTATCATCTTGAATCTAACAATCTAATTTTTTATTCTCAACATGGATTTAGGCGACATAGATCCTGTCTGACAAACCTGTTAGAGTTTTTCCATAATATGCATACACTGTACGATGCAAGTAGGGCAATAGATATAGTGTATCTCGACTTTCAAAAAGCCTTTGACAAAGTCCCTCACGCTAGATTGATAACTAAAGTCAAAGGACTAGGAATTACCGGGCTCGTTTCCAACTGGATTGAGGATTGGTTAAAAGATAGAAAGCAGAGTGGTAATAAATGGAGTGGCTTCGGAGTGGGCGCCCGTCACCAGTGGTGTCCCACAGGGTTCCGTTCTGGGTCCTTTACTTTTTATCATCTATATTAACGATATAGACGTCGGGCTTCTAAGTGCAATCTCTAAATTTGCAGACGATACGAAATTAGGAAGTAGTGTAGGTACTGAGGAGGGCGTAAGAACGCTTCAGAACGATCTTGACAGGTTGGGCGAATGGTCTGCTACTTGGCAGATGCCATTCAACTTGGACAAATGTAAGGTAATGCACATAGGTTATAAAAACCCGAAGGCCGATTACTCTCTCTTGGGAAGGAACTTGACTGAGACCGATCTAGAGAAAGACTTAGGAGTCTATATCAGCAACGATCTGAAACCGTCGAAACACTGTGCAGAAGTCGAAAAGAGAGCCTTAAAATTATTAGGTTATATTAAAAGACAGTTCCAGTTTCGGAACAAGGAGACTGTAATGTCTCTTTATAATTCTCTAGTCAGACCTCAACTGGAATACTGTGCGCAGTTTTGGTCTCCATCCCTCAGGAAGGACATAGAAAGGTTAGAAAGAGTACAAGCAAGGGCGACAAAATTGATCCCTTCAATGAGAATGCAAAGCTACCAACGGAGATTGGAGCGCCTAAATCTGTTTAGCTTAGAGACGAGGAGGTTGCGAGGTCAGCTTATTCAAGTCTTGAAGATGCTCAAAGGAATAGACAGGGTAGATTACAGACACTTATTCTCACTTAATGCCAATCCGACAAGAAATAATGGGTTTAAACTGGAACTAAAGACATTTAGGACCTCTGTCTGCGGAAATTTCTTTTCCTATAAAATAGTTAATATCTGGAACCAACTTCCCTCAGAGGTTGTTTCCAGTCAAAGTGTAAATGTGTTTAAAAATAGGCTAGACAAAGTACTGAATACTCTCATAGTTTAAGATTAAAACATAAGAAAACTTTGCATGAGTTCGCTTGCACGGTCTCTGTGAGCAAGCTAAATATAGAGCTATTTATATATTCTCCACTTTCCTGTAAAATTTCCTTGGCTACTTTTCCAGTGTTAAGGTATTTTCTTCAACCTTTTTCCGTACCTGCCTCTGGCAGGGAGGGTGGGGAGAGAGCCTTCTACTTTTCTATCCAGTTTTCTACTACTGCTAGGACAGTTGAAAGAAAAATAAACTTTTAATAACAGGAACCTCCCAGAGTGGACCGAAAGGTCTTTGAGGCTTCCTCTTGTCCTTGTAACTCCTTGTAACTTTCTCTCTCTCTTCTCTCTCTCCTCTCTCTCTCTCTCTCTCTCTCTCTCTTATGCATGTTCTTTCTGGGTGCTGTAAACTTTATACTTGGGGTGTGACAGCCCTCCGGTCCCGAGTCGTGGGATTCTAGAGAAATTGGCTACCAATTCCTTTAGGTTCTCTCTCTTTCGGGAAGGCGGGTGAAGTCTGTTGTACAAAACTGTCCCGTGGGTTACTAGGACCCCTTCCCATCCCTACTCTCCTTTTAGCTTAGGTTTAGGATGTTCTCCTCTGACTGCAAAAAAAAAAAAAAAAAAAGAACTTTTAGCATTAAGTCTTTTTCACTACTCTTACGATTAGAACCCTACTGCTACCTCATGCGTGGGAAGAGAGGCTTTGGAACCTCTATAAATAACACCATTTCACTTCAGTTGTAGGTAAATAATTAGAGGGGATAATAGCGGGTAGGATTGTTGACCATTTGGATTCCTACAAGCTACTTGGGAACTCCAACATGGGTTTAGACGGCATAGGTCGTGTCTCACCAACATGCTCGAGTTTTTCCACGTCATGTTGAGTGAGTATGATAAGAGTAGGGCGATTGATTAGAAAGCGTTTGATAAGGTACCTCACCGCCGGCTAATGGCCAAAGTGCGCGCGCTGGGTATTGGTGGGGAAGTAGGTAGGTGGATTGAAAACCGGCTGAAGAATGCCACAAAGTTAATCCCTTCCGTTAGGCATATGGGCTACAATCGACGCTTTCGTGTCGCGGGTTCAAAGATGTCGATTTTAGAAGCATGTTTTGTTTAAATGATAACCCAACTCGCAACAATGGTTGGAAGTTGGATTTGAAACGGTTTAGGACTAGTGTGTGTGGGAATTACTTTACGTATAAGATCTGTGATACGTGGAACAGTTTACCTTCAGAAGTTGTGAACAGTTCCTCTGTGGATCATTTTAAGAAAAGGTTAGACCAAATCTTGCACACTATTTGAGGGTGTAAAAGATTTTTCCTGGCACCCGTTGCCATTGGTACCTCCTCGGTATGGGCCGCAAGGCCTTTTGAGGTACTTCTTTTCCTTGTAACTCCTTGTAACTCTCTCCATCCTCTCTCTCTCCCCATCCTCTCTCTCTCCCCATCCTCTCTCTCTCCCCATTCTCTCTCTCTCCCCATTCTCTCTCTCTCTCTCTCTCTCTCTCTCCCCATCCTCTCTCTCAGGGTTCCAGTTAATACACGCGAAAAGACTCGTGAAAGACTGGATTTCTCGAGAGCAAATTTTGAAAGCTTCCGAAGTAGTTTAGACACACTTGAAGTTCTAATAAGTGAGGATGTCAATGTCACCTGGAGCTCATATAGGGATCAATTTAGAATATTACAGAACACTTTTATACCCACTAAAATGGTTTCCTTGTCAACAAAGTCACCGAAATGGTTCAACAACGAAATTAGGAGGGCTATTACGGGAAGAAATAGAGCCTACAAACTACTTAAGTCGCATTTCAACCACACTAATTCAGAAAACTATATAAACCTACGTAGGAGGGTTAAGTCCTTAATTAGATCAGCTAAACGTGATGACGAAGCTAGAGTTGCCTCAATGTAAAGTTAACCCTAAAGAATTTTTTGCCCATGTTAATAGCAGAAAGCCAATTAAAAATTCTGTAGGCCCCTTAAAAGATAGAAATGGCGTACTGAAATTTGGTGATAAAGATATAGCTAATACGTTAAACGAGTTCTTCGTTACAGTCTTCACGGAGGAAGACACAATAGAAGTGCCAAGTCCTCGGATTACATATGATGGTGACAATCCCGTAGAGACCATAAGTTTTACGAGAAATGAGGTACAGCAATTAATTGATAAGATGAATAAATACAAATCACCTGGCCCCGACTTATTTCTTCCAAGGGTATTAAAAGAGGTTAGCCACAATGTTCTTGACGACTTAGTAACCATATTCAAACAATCAATCGAGTTAGGGAAAGTTCCAACCGACTGGAAGTTAGCAAATGTAACACCAATCTTTAAAAAGGGTGATAGGGAAAATCCTTGTAATTATCGCCCGATCAGTTTAACATCAGTTGTCGGCAAACTGTTGGAATCCATCATTACAAAACGTATTGTGTATCACCTTGAATCTCACAATCTAATTTTTTATTCTCAACATGGATTTAGGCGACATAGATCCTGTCTGACAAACCTGTTAGAATTTTTCCATAATATGCATACACTGTACGATGCAAGTAGGGCAATAGATATAGTGTATCTCGACTTTCAAAAAGCCTTTGACATAGTCCCTCACGCTAGATTGATAGCTAAAGTCAAAGGACTAGGAATCACCGGGCTCGTTTCCAAATGGATTGAGGATTGGTTAAAAGATAGAAAGCAGAGAGTGGTAATAAATGGAGTGGCTTCGGAGTGGGCGCCCGTCACCAGTGGTGTCCCGCAGGGTTCCCTGCTGGGTCCTTTATTTTTTATCATCTATATTAACGATATAGACGTCGGGCTTCTAAGGGCAATCTCCAAATTTGCAGACGATACGAAATTAGGAAGTAGTGTAGGTACTGAGGAGGGTGTAAGAACGCTTCAGAACGATCTTGACAGGTTGGGCGAATGGTCTGCCACTTGGCAGATGCCATTCAACTTGGACAAATGTAAGGTAATGCACATAGGTTATAAAAACCCAAAGACCGATTACTCTCTCTTGGGAAGGAACTTGACTGAGACCGATCTAGAGAAAGACTTAGGAATCTATATCAGCAACGATCTGAAACCGTCGAAGCACTGTGCAGAAGTCGAAAAGAGTGCCTTAAAATTATTAGGTTATATTATAAGACAGTTCCACTTTCGGAACAAGGAGACTGTAATGTCTCTTTATAATTCTCTAGTCAGACCTCAACTGGAATACTGTGCGCAGTTTTGGTCTCCATCCCTCAGGAAGGACATAGAAAGGTTAGAAAGAGTACAAGCAAGGGCTACAAAATTGATCCCTTCAATGAGAATGCAAAGCTACCAACGGAGATTGGAGCGCCTAAATCTGTTTAGCTTAGAGACGAGGAGGTTGCGGGGCCAGCTTATTCAAGTCTTCAAGATGCTCAAAGGAATAGACAGGGTGAGCAAGCTAAATATAGAGCTATTTATATATTCTCCACTTTCCTGTAAAATTTCCTTGGCTACTTTTCCAGGGTCAAGGTATTTTCTTCAACCTTTTTCCGTACCTGCCTCTGGCAGGGAGGGAGCGGAGGGTGGGGAGAGAGCCTTCTACTTATCTATCCAGTTTTCTACTACTGCTAGGATAGTTGAAAGAAAAATAAACTTTTAATAACAGGAACCTCCCAGAGTGGACCAAAAGGTCTTTGAGGCTTCCTCTTTTCGTTGTAACTCCTTGTAACTCTCTCTCTCCATCCTCTCTCTCTCTCTCTCTCTCTCTCTCTCCTCTCTCTCTCTCTCCATAATATTATGCACATTTCTTCTGGATGTTGTAAACTTTAACTTTATACTTGGGGTGTGACAGCCCTCCGGTCCCGAGTCGTGGGATTCTAGAGAAATTGTTTCCAGTTCCTTTAGGTCAGTGGTACACAAACTTTTTGGATGGGAGGGCCAAATCAACCATCTGTTTTATATGTAGGGGCCAGATATATAGATATTCTATTTTTTATAATAACCAGGGGTAATATTTCAGATTTTTCTTTGGGTAGCTAACTCTTTCATTGAATTGAAAAGACCCGTGGGGCCACTGAAAAGACCCGTGGGGGCCACATTTGGCCCGCGGGCCAGGGTTTGTGCATCGCTGCTTTAGGTTCTCTCTCTTTCGGGAGGGCGGGTGAAATCTGTTGTACAAACCTGTCCCGTGGGTTACTAGGACCCCTTCCCATCCCTACTTTGTCCTTTTAGCTTAGGTTAAGGATGCTCTCCTCTGACGGCAAAAAAAAAAAAAATGTTTAGTATTAAGTCTTTTTCTCTACTCTTACTATTAGGACCCTACTGCTACCTCATGCGTGGCAAGAGAGGCTTTGGAACCTCTATAAATAACACCATTTCACTTCAGTTGTAGGTAAATAATTAGAGGGGATAATAGCGGGTAGGATTGTTGACCATTTGGATTCCTACAAGCTACTTGGGGACTCCCAACATGGGTTTAGACGGCATAGGTCGTGTCTCACCAACTTGCTCGAGTTTTTCCACATCATGTTGAGTGAGTATGATAAGAGTAGGGGTGATTGATGAGAAAGCCTTTGATAAGGTACCTCACCGCCAGCTAATGGCAAAAGTGCGCGCGCTGGGTATTGGTGGGGAAGTAGGTAGGTGGATTGAAAACCGGCTGAAGAATGCCACAAAGTTAATCCCTTCCGTTAAGCGTATGGGCTAGAATAGACACTTACCTGACGCGGATTCAAAGATGTCGATTTTAGAAGCATGTTTAGTTTAAATGATAACCCAACTCGCAACAATGGTTGGAAGCTGGATTTGAAACGGTTTAGGACTAGTGTGTGTGGGAATTACTTTACGTATAAGATCTGTGACACATGGAACAGGTTACCTTCGGAAGTTGTGAACAGTTCCTCTGTGGATCAGTTCAAGAAAAGGTTAGACCAAATCTTGCACACTATTTGAGTGTGTAGAAAATTTTCCCTGGCACCCGTTGCCATTGGTACCTCCTCGGTATGGGCCGCAAGGCCTTTTGAGGTACTTCTTTTCCTTGTAACTCCTTGTAACTCTCTCCATCCTCTCTCTCTCTCCCCCCATCCTCTCTCTCTCCCCATCCTCTCTCTCTCTCTCTCTCCATCCTCTCTCTCTCTCTCTCTCCCCATCCTCTCTCTCTCTCTCTCTCTCTCTCTCTCTCTCTCTCTCTCTCTCTCTCTCTCCCCATCCTCTCTCTCTCTCTCCATCCTCTCTCTCTCTCTCTCTCTCTCTCTCTTCTCTCTCTTCTCCCCATCCTCTCTCTCTCTCTCCATCCTCTCTCTCTCTCTCTCTCTCTCTCTCTCTCTCTCTCTCCCCATCCTCTCTCTCTCTCTCATCCTCTCTCTCTCTCTCCCCATCCTCTCTCTCTCCCCATCCTCTCTCTCTCAAGAAAATACCTTGACCCTGGAAAAGTAGCCAAGGAAATTTTACAGGAAAGTGGAGAATATATAAATAGCTCTATATTTAGCTTGCTCACCCTGTCTATTCCTTTGAGCCTCGGTCACTAGTGGGGTTCCTCAGGGTTCCGTTTTGGGGCCACTGTTGGTTTACCATTTACATAAATGATATCGACGGTGGCATCGTCAGTCGGATCGCCAAATTCGCTGATGACACCAAGCTTGGGGCCAATGTTGGGACGCCCGAAGCGATCGAGGAACTGCGTGCGGACATAGGTAGGATAGGAGAGTGGTCCGAAAAATGGCAAATGCCGTTTAACTTGGGTAAATGCAAAGTGATGCACATTGGCTACGCCAATCCCAAGTCGGACTACTCGATGTTGGGCAGTAATATCGAGGTGACTGATTTAGAAAAGGACTTGGGTGTGCTAATTAGCAGCGACCTTAAGTTTACGAAACTGTGTGTAGAGGTGGAAAAGAAAGCCCAGAAACTATTGGGTTATATCAGGAGGCAATTTCAGTTTCGGAACAAGGAGATTGTGCTCTCATTGTACAATTCCCTTGTTCGGCCGTACCTGGAGTATGCTGTGCAGTTCTGGTCGCCCACCCTCAGGAAAGATATTGAGAGGCTGGAGCGAGTGCAGGCGAGGGCCACAAAGTTAATCCCTTCCGTTAGGCATATGGGCTACAATCGACGGTTACGCGCCCTGAACTTGTTTTCGCTTGAAACTCGGAGGCTGCGCGGTCAACTGATCGAGGTTTTCAAGCTCTTATGCGGGTTCAACGATGTCGATTTTAGAAGTATGTTTAGTTTAAATGATAACCCAACTCGCAACAATGGTTGGAAGTTGGATTTGAAACGGTTTAGGACTAGTGTGTGTGGGAATTACTTTACGTATAAGATCTGTGACACATGGAACAGGTTACCTTCGGAAGTTGTGAACAGTTCCTCTGTGGATCAGTTCAAGAAAAGGGTAGACGAAATCTTGCCCACTATTTGAGTGTGTAAAGACATTTAGGACCTCAGTCTGCGGAAATTTCTTTTCCTATAAAATAGTTAATCTCTGGAACCAACTTCCCTCAGAGGTTGTTTCCAGTCAAAGTGTAAATCTGTTTAAAAATAGGCTAGACAAAGTACTGAACACACTCATAGTTTAAGATTAAAACCTCAGAAAACTCTGCAGGAGTTCGCTTGCTCGGTGTCTCTGTGAGCAAGCTAAATATAGAGCTATTTATATATTCTCCACTTTCCTGTAAAATTTCCTTGGCTACTTTTCCAGGGTCAAGGTATTTTCTTCAACCTTTTTCCGTACCTGCCCCTGGCAGGGAGGGAGCGGAGGGTGGGGAGAGAGCCTTCTACTTTTCAATCCAGTTTTCTACTACTGCTAGGATAGTTGAAAGAAAAATAAACTTTCACAAAATTTTCCCTGGCACCCGTTGCCATTGGTACCTCCTTGGTATGGGCCGCAAGGCCTTTTGAGGTACTTCTTTTCCTTGTAACTCCTTGTAACTCTCTCTCCCCATCCTCTCTTCTTCCCCTCCTCTCTCTCTCCCATCCTCTCTCTCTCTCCCCATCCTCTCTCTCTCTCTCTCTCTCTCTCCATCTCTCTTTCTCCGCAGGGGGTATAAAGGTTATGACATTTCTTCTGGATGTTGTAAACTTTATACTTGGGGTGTGACAGCCCTCCGGTCCCGAGTCGTGGGATTCTAGAGAAATTGGTTGCCAGTTCCTTTAGGTTCTCTCTCTCTTTCGGGAGGGCGGGTAAAGTATGTTGTACAATCCTGTCCCGTGGGTTACTAGGACCCCATCCCATCCCTACTCTGTCCTTTTAGCTTACATTAAGGATGTTCTCCTCTGACTGAAAAAAAAAAAAAAAAAAACTTTTCTTTTAGTATTAAGTTTTTCTCTTCTTTTACTATTAGGACCCTACTGCTACCTCATGCGTGGGAAGAGAGGCTTTGGAACCTCTATAAATAACACCATTTAACGCTCGTAGGTTGTGAGAGACTGGGATGGAGGGGTCCCAGGCGTAGGGGCGCGATGAATGGAGTGTGGCTAGTGCCCCGTTAAGCCCATTCCTAACGCGTAATGGCCTGACCAGCCCCCTGCGACCGTTCTTTGGTGACCAATTGATGGTGCTTGGCTGTACTGCTCTGAGGTGAGAGAGCTTTACTGCCCAGCTGGCTGCCAGGCCAGCGTAAAGTCTCGGGCGTAGCCTCTGGGTCTGGTGGGATATCCCTTGAACACTGGATTCTAAGAGTCTGGCCGCTTGTGAGTGACTAGTAAGACTTAGTAAGGGGCTGCATCTCGCTGTCGCTCCTGGCGGAAATCCGTGATGCCTGCGTCGCGAGTGTTTGTCAGTTGGTAGCTGCGACACGTTTGGGACTGTCCGGCCCTGGGGAGACCTTTGGTCGGTGCGGCAGCAGCGAGAGGTGTAGTCTTCTGGAAGGGATGAACGTCACTTGCAATAGGTGGATGCGTCTACGCGCGGGATGAATTCACCCCCCCCCTTTTTATATACTGGTCAGAACGTTTTTGATAGTTTTCATTGCTAGAACGCTTTATCTTATTCAGAGTATTCAGAAAAAAAAAAGAGAGAAAATATGGCAGGGCCAGCTAAATTGAAAGCAGAATGCTTTAAATGTAAAGTTAATCATTGGTGCGTTGACTTCCCTGAAGGTAGTATCAGCGATATCACATCCCTTAGTGTATGTTTGTTTTGTAAACTTAGAGACAACCACGAAAAGGAAGTTAAAGAGCTAAAGGAATTAGTAAAAAAGCTTGAAGCTAGGGTCGTAGCACTGGAAATCCAACCCAGTGGACAAGATCAAACTAAAAACACACCAGCAGATTTAAACTGTAAGATTAAGCATCTAGAACAAAGCGTGGCACGCTTGGAAAACACGGTGACTATTCCGGAAAATAGAACGGAGGAACAAGAATTCAAATTGGTCAAAAATAAAAGACCCTCCAAACCAAAACCAAAACATAAGGATTTGGAACCCATTACCATCAAAAATAAGTTTCACTTACTTGCTGATGAGGAGGATGAATCCTTTTTAATTGGGGATTCTATGGTAAGGAATCAAGGGGACTTTTTCGGAGCAAGACGCGACCAAGAGAAAACTCCGATGTTTTCCGGGTGCCACAAGCCAGATAATTAATAGGGAATTAGGCAAAATTAATATCAAGAATAAGAGTTGCCCTATCATTGTCCATGTTGGTGGCAATGACGTTTTTCTGGGAGGGACAGGAGGGCAGACAGAGCCCATTATAAAAGAATTCAAGAACCTAACTGACAAGGTTAGGGATAGGACAGACATGGGTATGGTCGTAGGAATTCTCCCTCGAATGCGTGCTAGTGACTATACTCTAAGTAAAGCCATTAGCATAAATAAAAGAGTTAAACGCATGTGTGATGAAAAAGGCCCAAAGTTTGTCGATTTTTTGGCCTACATTCTACGGAAATGGGGAATACTTTGGTTCGGACGGGATACATTTTAACCAGGGGAAAAAGAAGTATGGTGATTTACTGAACATTAATTTATATAATCTTTTTAAACTAGGACCCCCCAAACCAGCAATTGATCCTGCTCCCCAAACAGTTAAACCTACTCCACCAGCAGTTAGTCCCCCTCCCCCAGCAGTTAGTCCCCTCCCCCAGCAGTTAGTCCCCCTCCCCCAGCAGTTAGTCCCCCCCCCAGCAGTTAGTCCCCCTCCCCAGCAGTTAGTCCCCCTCCCAGCAGTAGTCCCCCTCCCCAGCAGTTAGTCCCTCCCCCAGTAGTTAGTCCCCTCCCCCAGTAGTTAGTCCCCTCCCCCAGTAGTTAGTTCAACTGCGTCGGGAAACGACTCAGGCCAGTTAGGAAAAACCACAACTTAAAATCACTCAAAACTGTGCTCTTCAATGCTAGGTCAATTAGAAACAAACTAATGGAATTTATAGCGCTTGTCAAAACTGAGAACTTTGATATCATCGGAATAACGGAATCCTGGATTCATTCTGAATCAAGGGATTTTGTAGGAGAATTTGAAATGGTAGGTTACAAAATGTTTCACAAAGATAGGAACGGAAGGGAAGGCGGCGGTGTACTTTTGTATGCTCGGGACTCCCTGCACCCGGTAAACAGTAATATCGTATCTGCTCATGAAATGTTGGGAATTGATCTAAACCTAAATAATAAAGTAGTGCAGCTACTTCTAGTATATAGACCACCTCACTACCCCGTTGATAAGGATATAAACTTGTATAACAAATTAAGCAGAATAGTGAATAATAAGATCAGTGTGATTTTTGGTGATTTTAATTGTGGTAATGTAAATTGGGAAAACAAAACAGCTGATGCTGAGGGCTCAAGACTGTTGGAATTTGCCGATGATAACTTATTAAGTCAATGGGTTGACGGGCCTACTAGGGGTAATAATAAACTAGACCTCATATTCACGAACGAAGATGACCTAGTCTCTAACCTGACTATTGGTGAAAATTTAAGTAACAGCGATCATAATTTGATTAGGTTTGACCTCAGGGTTCCAGTTAATACACGCGAAAAGACTCGTGAAAGACTGGATTTCTCGAGAGCAAATTTTGAAAGCTTCCGAAGTAGTTTAGACACACTTGAAGTTCTAATAAGTGAGGATGTCAATGTCACCTGGAGCTCATATAGGGATCAATTTAGAATATTACAGAACACTTTTATACCCACTAAAATGGTTTCCTTGTCAACAAAGTCACCGAAATGGTTTAACAACGAAATTAGGAGGGCTATTACGGGAAGAAATAGAGCCTACAAACTACTTAAGTCGCATTTCAACCACACTAATTCAGAAAACTATATAAACCTACGTAGGAGGGTTAAGTCCTTAATTAGATCAGCCAAACGTGATGAAGAAGCTAGAGTTGCCTCACTCTGTAAAGTTAACCCTAAAGAATTTTTTGCCCATGTTAATAGCAGAAAGCCAATTAAAAATTCTGTAGGCCCCTTAAAAGATAGAAATGGCGTACTGAAATTCGGTGATAAAGATATAGCTAATACGTTAAACGAGTTCTTCGTTACAGTCTTCACGGAGGAAGACACAATAGAAGTGCCAAGTCCTCGGATTACATATGACGGTGACCAGCCCGTAGAGACCATAAGTTTTACGAGAAATGAGGTACAGCAATTAATTGATAAGATGAACAAATACAAATCACCTGGCCCCGACTTATTTCTTCCAAGGGTATTAAAAGAGGTTAGCCACAATGTTGTTGACGACTTAGTAACCATATTCAAACAATCAATCGAGTTAGGGAAAGTTCCAACCGACTGGAAGTTAGCAAATGTAACACCAATCTTTAAAAAGGGTGATAGGGAAAATCCTTGTAATTATCGCCCGATCAGTTTAACATCAGTTGTCGGCAAACTGTTGGAATCCATCATTACAAAACGTATTGTGTATCACCTTGAATCTAACAATCTAATTTTTTATTCTCAACATGGATTTAGGCGACATAGATCCTGTCTGACAAACCTGTTAGAGTTTTTCCATAATATGCATACACTGTACGATGCAAGTAGGGCAATAGATATAGTGTATCTCGACTTTCAAAAAGCCTTTGACAAAGTCCCTCACGCTAGATTGATAGCTAAAGTCAAAGGACTAGGAATCACCGGGCTCGTTTCCAACTGGATTGAGGATTGGTTAAAAGATAGAAAGCAGAGAGTGGTAATAAATGGAGTGGCTTCGGAGTGGGCGCCCGTCACCAGTGGTGTCCCACAGGGTTCCGTTCTGGGTCCTTTACTTTTTATCATCTATATTAACGATATAGACATCGGGCTTCTAAGTGCAATCTCCAAATTTGCAGACGATACGAAATTAGGAAGTAGTGTAGGTACTGAGGAGGGCGTAAGAACGCTTCAGAACGATCTTGACAGGTTGGGCGAATGGTCTGCTACTTGGCAGATGCCATTCAACTTGGACAAATGTAAGGTAATGCACATAGGTTATAAAAACCCGAAGACCGATTACTCTCTCTTGGGAAGGAACTTGACTGAGACCGATCTAGAGAAAGACTTAGGAGTCTATATCAGCAACGATCTGAAACCGTCGAAGCACTGTGCAGAAGTCGAAAAGAGGGCCTTAAAATTATTAGGTTATATTAAAAGACAGTTCCAGTTTCGGAACAAGGAGACTGTAATGTCTCTTTATAATTCTCTAGTCAGACCTCAACTGGAATACTGTGCGCAGTTTTGGTCTCCATCCCTCAGGAAGGACATAGAAAGGTTAGAAAGAGTACAAGCAAGGGCTACAAAATTGATCCCTTCAATGAGAATGCAAAGCTACCAACGGAGATTGGAGCGCCTAAATCTGTTTAGCTTAGAGACGAGGAGGTTGCGGGTCAGCTTATTCAAGTCTTCAAGATGCTCAAAGGAATAGACAGGGTAGATTACAGAAACTTATTCTCACTTAATGCCAATCCGACAAGAAATAATGGGTTTAAACTGGAACTAAAGACATTTAGGACCTCTGTCTGCGGAAATTTCTTTTCCTATAAAATAGTTAATATCTGGAACCAACTTCCCTCAGAGGTTGTTTCCAGTCAAAGTGTAAATGTGTTTAAAAATAGGCTAGACAAAGTACTGAACACACTCATAGTTTAAGATTAAAACATAAGAAAACTCTGCAGGAGTTCGCTTGCACGGTGTCTCTGTGAGCAAGCTAAATATAGAGCTATTTATATATTCTCCACTTTCCTGTAAAATTTCCTTGGCTACTTTTCCAGGGTCAAGGTATTTTCTTCAACCTTTTTCCGTACCTGCCTCTGGCAGGGAGGGAGCGGAGGGTGGGGAGAGAGCCTTCTACTTTTCTATCCAGTTTTCTACTACTGCTAGGATAGTTGAAAGAAAAATAAACTTTTAATAACAGGAACCTCCCAGAGTGGACCGAAAGGTCTTTGAGGCTTCCTCTTGTCCTTGTAACTCCCTGTAACTCTCTCTCTCTCTCTCTCTCTCTCTCTCTCTCTCTCTCAGAAAGCCTTTGATAAGGTATCTCACCGCCGGCTAATGGCGAAAGTGCGCGCGCTGGGTATCGGTGGGGAAGTAGGTAGGTGGATTGAAAACTGGCTGAAGAATAGGCGGCAGAGGGTTGTAATTAAAGGGGTTAGTTCGGATTGGGCCTCGGTCACTGGTGGGATTCCTCAGGGTTCCGTTTTGGGGCCACTGTTGTTTATCATTTACATAAATGATATCGATGGTGGCATCGTCAGTCGGATCCCCAAATTCGCAGATGACACCAAGTTTGGAGCCAATGTTGGGACGCCCGAAGCGATCGAGGAACTGCGTGCGGACCTATGTAGGATAGGAGAGTGGTCCGAAAAATGGCAAATGCCGTTTAACTTGGGTAAATGCAAAATATGTTGGGGAGTAATATCGAGGCGACTGATTTGGAAAAGGACTTGGGTGTGTTAATTAGCAGCGACCTTAAATTTACCAAACAGTGCGTAGAGGTTGAAAAGAAAGCCCAGAAGCTGTTAGGTTATATCAGGAGGCAATTTCAATTTCGGAACAAGGAGATTGTGCTCTCTCTGTACAATTCCCTGGTTCGGCCGCACCTGGAATATGCTGTGCAGTTTTGGTCGCCCACCCTCATGAAAGATATTGAGAGGCTGGAGCGAGTGCAGGTGAGGGCCACAAAGTTAATCCCTTCCGTTAGGCATATGGGCTACAATCGACGGTTACGCGCCCTGAACTTGTTTTCGCTGGAAACTCGGAGGCTGCGCGGTCAACTGATCGAGGTTTTCAAGTTCTTACGCGGGTTCAACGATGTCGATTTTAGAAGCATGTTTAGTTTAAATGATAACCCAACTCGCAACAATGGTTGGAAGTTGGATTTGAAGCGGTTTAAGACTAGTGTGTGTGGGAATTACTTTACGTATAAGATCTGTGACACATGGAACAGGTTACCTTCAGAAGTTGTGAACAGTTCCTCTGTGGATCAGGTCAAGAAAAGGTTAGACCAAATCTTGCACACTGTTTCAGTGTGTAGAAAATTTTTCCTGGCACCCGTTGCCATTGGTACCTCCTCGGTATGGGCCGCAAGGCCTTTTGAGGTACTTCTTTTCCTTGTAACTCCTTGTAACTCTCCCTCTCTCTCTCTCATCACACCGCATGGCGATGTATCCATATAACGTTAATAATAACCGAAACTCGAGAAAATATACTCTCTGCCTTCCTCTCTATCCCAAATCTTTTTCTCTTAGTAACCTCTTAATACAAACTAATCTATCATATTTTGCGACTTTTTATCTCTGGTAGGATTCAATTCCATTCCTATAGTGTAAGAGACTTAAATTCATGTGTGTATTATGCAATATGATGTGCGTAATAAATAATCATTTTTAAATAGTTGGAGCGTTCAAGGTCATCTGTAGTAATCTATAGACTATCCCTGAAGCCCACTCTCAACACTTAGATTCCCCTAAGACACAGGCGTCTTCAAGTAACATGAATGCGTAGAGATCTAAGGTGTTAGATTCTATATTATACAGGGTGTCCCATAAGTCCGGCATCATAGGAGAAATTCATATTTTTCTATTTCTAAAACCATAACTCATATTTTTCTCTTTCTACAGGCCATAATGTCTGTGAGCAAGGAAGAACGAATCCAGATAATTCTACTCATAGATTTTTATCTCTGGGGCCACTTGAAAGCGCTGGTATACGCAGAGAAAATTAGGAGTGTTGAACATTTGCGGCAGTGCATTATTGGGGCATGTAACACCATTACTCCTGACATCATTCACCGTGTGCTTGCTGACTGGGTATCATGTCTGAATTTGTGTATTGAAAACAATGGTGGACATATTGAGCACGTTCTGTAAATAAAAGCTTTTGATTTGCCTTTTTTATTATTTTTCCTATGATGCCGGACTTATGGGACATCCTGTATAATTTATGTGCTAGGTTTAAGAACGCTGGCATTGAAGGATGGAAGGAAGGGACAGTAAAAGCGATAATAGGTTTATTGAAGGAAGTGGAATGAGGATGGAGGTAAGCGTTGCTATGTCGAAGGAAACGAGGTTGGGTGGGGAATTACGAAGGGAGGAGGAAAGGGAGCCAGAGATTATTAATCTAATTCTGCCACCACGTTCTCCTGATATGAATCCGATTGAAAACCTTTGGGCAATAATGATTAACGAATGGGAGCAACGCAATGAAAGAACATTTGAAGCACTTTTAGCTCACACGAGGAATAGTTGGGAGAGCTTACGTCGAACACCAAACATTCCCTACAATCTGGCCTCTTCTATGCCGCAACGATTGCAAGAAATTATTGATGCCGGAGGAAGCTATACGAAATACTGATGTTAAAGCCATGACGTAAATGTGTATCGAATATATATTTATGTTAATATAGAATTTTATTATATTTTTATGTTTGACATCTATAAAATTATATATTGTGACCATGAAAGAACTTTACTTATCCTTAGTTAGAATCTTTTCTTGCAATGTCTACGCTCGTGGAGATGATAATATATGCATTGTTGAAACAAACTATGAAAAGGTAATAGTTTCAGGAAAAAAATAAAAACTGGCAACATCGAGGCCATCACATGTTTATGGGAATTGTCATATGATATGCTACCAATAAACTCTTATATAATAGTATATACAGTATACTATATTACGTAATAATTACGATGAACAAATCAAATGCAAATTTCTCTGATTCACGGCCCACCAGTCTTGCTTTAGACTAATGACTTTCATAAGATGGAATAGGTTACCACTTCAAACCATGGATAAACTATCTATTAGTGAGACAACCGTGACTTCCTGGAAATGCGAGCGCGTGAGAGGTTCACTGAGGAATTTGATCATTAGATTCTTCACGTAGGATATGTATCACAAACAACAATATTGACAACAATTCCCAACAATTACTTAATATCAATCATTGCATTTGAGCAAATAATTTAGACCTGCGTCAAAATAACTTGGGTATCATGCCATGATTTGGGATATTTTCCGAATTAGTCGTTCTCTATAGTCTACAGTATATATTGAGACGGTATAATGCAATGCCCAGCTAATATTATGATGACTAGGATTGCTCCATAACCATCCCAACATCCCGAAACTTGGTCATTCTGCTTCTTAATCATTTGTATTTTAAACACTAAAATGTAGCAGAAGTGACGTAATAATGGACGTCATTGATGGGGTTAGAGCAATTATGTGCACCAATCCGAACACACCTCCGCTGCCATAAGGACCGGCCATTTTATACCTAACAGACTAGCTTGGGACGAGACAGAGGCGCGAGACTTATTGTAAGCACTGTACATCCTTAGAGGTAGTGAAATCGCCAGTGTGTACAATGTGATAGAATTGGCCTACCAAAACTGAGATCATCCAGTTAACTACTCGCGCTGTAAAAGTTTCCTTATACAAAATTAGTACACTTAACCTTGCCATACCTAACCCAATTTAACTTCTACCTAACATAATCCGGGCTACTACAGCCCAATTACTTTTATATTGAAGTCAAATAACACTTAAAAGAATAATAAATAAGCGAATATTTTGCGGGTTCATAACTTTTCAACAGGTCGTTTTCACCAAGATTTTATCCTGAACACTGAGAAAACTTCGATGAACAACTAAGAACCCTCTTAAATAAAATTCCATCTTCTTTAAAAATGTGCATAGAAAACTGCATTACTTGGATAGACCCTACTAAATGCTTTTATAAATACTATTTTATAACATTACTGTGGAAACAATTTTAAGTGTAAGCGTTAGCTAATTACTGTTTTTAGATAAATTTGTGTATTAAGAGGGAATTTGCCTTAAACAGCTGGCTGTTTGGATTAAATCTTTGTAAAGAACGCTGTTTGAAATGTAGAAATCAATTGGTATGGGTAAACAAAGTTATTTCATATATTTATTTAATCCTTTCAATAAATATACATAAAGAGCCATAAACAACTAACTAAGAAGGATTGGTCTGACACAATTAAGGTGGGTAATACGTACATAATAAATAACTTAATTATACGGAGAGCACCACTTCTCCATTAAATATATACGAATTAAATAAATATAGCAGTCTGGCACCTAATCTTTTAGTCCGATATATATATATACTTTTCAGTTTTATACTATGGTACCATAAAGCCCACCTTTGCTCTCACGGTCTCACCCCTCGGCCCTCACCCCATTAAAAATTCGAACGCCCCTTCTAATTTCAATTCCTGGGGAAAGCATTGTTGTAACCCTCCTTCTGCTAACATTGTTGCTAATAATGTCTTTGGTAGCGCTGAGAGACACTGACTGAGGCGCATTGTGGTGGGATGGCAGGGGGTGAACCGCGAATGTAAACACCTACAAATCACGGTGAACTCCATTAGAATCAATAACAGACACACACATTGGCGCCTATCAGCCAGAAAATGTTCAGTATGTTTCCTTTATTGTTGTACGATTTCAATTTATGGATTAATCTTCTAAGCGGTACAGCGACTTTTAATTAGAGCCTGGAATACACTACTATATATATTTGAAGTTTATTTGGTATGGTAAGCAAAGTTATTTCATATATTTAATTGACCCCTCCCCACATACATTAAGGAATAAAGGTTTAAGTCTTTATTTCTAAGTCAATTAAACTTCATTTGGTAACATCTCTCCAAATAATTAAATAGTAGCGTATGAATAGGAAAAGTCCTAAACTCCGCCCCCTGTATGATCGATCAAAGGTCACGTGTCTCCTGCTACTACCTAGGCATATCTCTACCCTGCGTGCTCACTTGACCGCTGCAAGCCCTGGATCTCAGACGTATATTTGAAGATTTCTCAAGTCCACAAAAAATAGTGATGGCTACCTTTGATATTGCGTGTTCGACGTTTATGAAGTGGTATTCGGTGAAGAGGGAAGATGTGGCGAATACTGAAAGACGCCCCAGCCCTCCTTCCTTTGAGATTTTATAGGCTACATTGAACCATTCGAAGCTTGAGAAACAAGATGTTCAAATACTCTGTAGATATTCTGACGATAGTTACCCCGAAATACAATCTATTTTTATTATAAAAGTTACATTAATATTTTTTTGTACTGTAATAAGGTTTAAAGATGTATTGGTGTCTTAAATATAAATTTGTATTGAAACAAAATAGATGCGTAAAAGAGGAAAAATTAATAACTTACCCCGAAGTAGAATCTAATAGGGCGAAAGACGAGAAATGAAATAGTTATCCCGAAATACAATCTATTTTTAATATAAAATCATATTAGTGCTTTTTATGTTATAGTTTAAAGATAAAATTGTATATTATAGTGGAAATTTGTTTTGGCATTAAACTTAGTTTATCTTATTCGATTTTTTGTATGAAAGATCGGCCCCCAAAAGTCAAATTGGGCTAGTGGTGGTCCACCATGAGAAGCTTAATCGAAAAACTATTATTATCGCCTTTTTTTTTATACTTTGTCGGTCTATCCCCTGGCCTCCATAAACGTATTTGTTTATGCTTAATATATCTGTCTTTTGGGTCGTATTTAGAGACCTTGTCGGTCTACCAGGAGTTGGTAAGTAAAAGCCTTGGGTAAGGTCACGGTGGGTTTGGTTAGCTGATGGTAAGCTATACTCAGACGATCGGTGGTTGTGGTGCTGTGGTGTCTTTTTTTTGAGTGGTAGTTATGCTCGTATATATTTTGCTATTGGGGTTTTACATGCAACTGTTTATATATATATATATATATACATATATATATATATGTGTGTGTGTGTAATAATAATAGTGGATCTATCTATGTGGGTGTTTGTGCGTTTGTGTGCGCTTTTAATTCGTTCGAAGGTTATTAATATATACAGGCCATTTATGCCTTCTAAGTCTTCTAAACCAACTGTCGGATTAAGCCAACTGCCAACTGGCGGATTTCAAGTTCTAAGACAAATGATGCTACCTGAGCTCTTATTAAGCTTCTGCATCTCGCAGACGTTGGATGACATCTTCCTCTCTCTCTCTCTCTCCTCTCTCTCTCTCTTAGGTTAAGTATACCTCTTTGGGAGGAGAGACCGTCCCAACTTCTCCCCAAAAGAGGTTAGCTGGACACCCTCCAGCTTGCTGAGGGAGTTACCCCACTTTTAGGGGGCACCCTGGGGGTTGGCACCTTGCAACAAGGAGATGGGGCGGGTGGCACTGGCACTCTTTTGATCAACATTGCAATTGCTCTGCACTCGTCTTGTTTGCGGCCATGTTACTCTCCTTGTATCAGTTCTACATCTGTGGCGATGTTTTACGGTTTGCTTCTGTTGTCCAAATGGTGTCTTGATTTTTCTCTCGAGTTTGCTACGTTTTCTTTTTTGTCTCTCTGGAACATGCTTCAGTAATAAGGTTTGGTTTCAATCTCCATTACACCTAGTATTTGTTCTGGAGTCTTCTTGTGAAGTAGCAATTCCCAATTTACTTCCTTTAAATCTTTATTTACACTTTCCCAATCTACTTTCTTTGAATTTATTTTTAAGCCTTCAAATATTCCTTCTGCCTCTCTGGAATGCGTTTTCGGACCTGTGGGTGCTAACTTCAATTGTATAGGGTGTCCATAAATGTTTACCCTGAAAACAGTATGCTCTCATGTTTTAATGACGAATCTTACATCCGTTTTCTTTTTACAGGTGATCTCGTACACGCATAGAGTTTCTGTGCTGGTGTGTTTCGTCTACCGCATTCGCCGCTAGGAGCGCTGTAGTAGCTGTTCAGTTAAGATGGCGTCTGTGATAGAGAAGGCACAATGTGTTGTGTGGCTTGCAGAAACAAAATTTCCTGTCAGTGTTCAGCGAAGGTTCAGAACAAAGTATGGAAACAATCCACCTGATGTGAAGTTAATTAAGTCGTTGATGAAAAAATTCTTGGAAACTGGAAACGTGGAAAAGGGAAAGAGCAGTGGTAGACCATCAGTTTTCGATGGGACGGTGGAAAACATTCAAACTGCTTTCACACAGTCACCAAGGAAATCAGTGAGACAAGCTTCATGCCAACTAAAGATACCGAAGTCTACGGTGCACAAGGTGTTACACAAACGTTTGAAGTTACACGCCTACAAGGTACAAATTGTTCAAGAACTGAAGCCTGATGACCGTCCAAAACGTGAACAATTCGCTATTCAGATTTTGAACAGCATTGACGAGGATAATGACTTCTTGTTACGTGTCTGCTTTTCAGACGAGGCTACGTTTCATCTTAGTGGTAGAGTCAACAGACACAATGTGCGCATTTGGGGATCGGAAAACCCACGTGCCGTAAGGGAGCATATTCGGGGTAGTCCGAAGATCAATGTCTGGTGTGGACTAATGCATGACCAGATAATTGGTCCTTTCTTCTTCGCTGAGAATGTTTCCGCAACTGTGTACCTGGATATGCTCACCAATTACGCCATCCCCCCGGCTGCAGGACAGGCAGCCAACTGTCATCTTCCAACAAGATTGGGCACCCCCTCATTGGGCGCATGTTGTTCGTGAAACTCTCGACGCAACATTTCCAAATTGATGGATTGGCAGGGACGGGCCAATCCCATGGCCCCCAAGATCACCAGACATTACCCCGCTGGATTTCTTTCTCTGGGGTCATGTTAAAGATTTGGTTTATACAACAGTTGTTCCAGATATGAGGACATTGCGAGAACGCATTACGGATGCAATTGCAACAGTTAACCCACAAATGTTGGAAAATGTGTGGCGTGAGTGTGAATACCGTTTAGACAATTTACGTGCTACTAGGGGTGCACATGTGGAAGCTTATTAAGTTCATTAACTATGTATCAAAACTTTGTATGTTTATCTACTTATGATTAAAACTGTGTTTGAATACGAGTGTTTATTTAAAAGTTATAGCATGCTTTAATCAGGGTAATCATTTATGGACACCCTGTATATCGATTAGGTTATGGTCGGAGAAATTTGTGTGCGCTACCTTTTTATTTATTATCATCTCATTGTTATTTGTCAAAATTAAATTCAAAACGTCCTCTTTTCTAGTGGCTTTACAGATTTTCTGGGTGAGGGTGTAATATTCCATCATATCTAATAGCATTATTGCTTGGGTTCTATCATCTTTTGTAATGTTGCCATGAAACATCTCAACACATATGACTTCGTCATTTTTTTTCCATGTTATGAATGAGAAATTAAAATCTCTGCACATTAAAATATTTGTTACTGAAGTTTCAAGTAATTTTAATGTTTTCTATTTCATAAGTCGTAAATTGAAATTCACTGGATCACTTGAAGATCAGGGCCCACAGCCTTCTTTAGTTAGGCTTATAAGGCTAACTAACGAAAATATCACTACCTAACCTAATCAATAGTTAGGTCAACTGTATGTCCTTGACCATTGGTTAGGTCGTGATATTTTCGTTAGTTAACCTTATAAAGCTAACTAAAGAAGGCTGGGGGCCCTGATCTTCGAGTGATCCATTTCTTTTTGTAGTGTTTGGTGGTCTGTAGAGTCCATAATGGTTAGTTTCAGTTCTTTTACTTCTAAAAAAATAATTTCGACTGTGCTGTTTTATTTTTTTACCTTCACCTCATGTGTGTATGTGCTTTTCACGTAGATACAACACCCTCCCCCTCGTCTAGCCACTTTATCTGCTCTGTATATGTTGTAGTCCAGCAATGCATTTCAGTATTCTCGATGCAGTTTTCACAGCCTTTTTCGCATTTATGTAAGTGTATTTCCGTTAGGCATATGATATCTATGATGGTTTCTGTAGCTAAACTTTGCAAATATTGTAATTTACAGTCTGCATGGTCAGTATAAAGGCCTTGTATATTTATATATAATACATTTACCGGGTTTCCCTTCTTCGTGCTCGATTTTTCTAAATAATGGTCATTTCCATGTCGATGTCGGTTCCTGTTTTGTATTATTGGTTGGGCTTATTTGGGATTATTGGGGTTGCAGCCCTTAATACCATTGTTGTTGTTGTATTATTGGTGGGTGGTGTTCAGTGATGGGCATCGATACATGAAAATCGCTAAAGCGATACCGATACATCGATACATGAAGAACGTCTTAGGCCATACCGATACGCCGATACTTTCTAGATGTCTTAAGCGATACCGATACCGATACATGCATCGCCGATACATGTATCGCCGGTACATTTTATAATTATTCATTTAAATAGGTATTAGATATTATCGTTTATACTAGTAATTTGTACGCATTGTAAGTAAAATCAACGACATTTTAATGGGTTTTATAGATGTAAATAAAAACAATTGCTTTATTTAATGAAAGTATGTTTTAATTTTGTAGGATACATGAATGACTGAAAATATTACACTAACAATTAAAAGTAATTACTATTACCCTTCAAAAATACCAGCTGGCTAAACATCTGGTCAGACAGTCTATTTCTTTTTGGAGCGTGAATGTGACCAGCCAAACTAAACAACCGTTCTACAGGAGCAGAGGATGGTAGTGGTGTGTTATACTTCAGGAAGACCCGTAGAATTCCTGGGTACTGCCTCAGAGATTGGAGAGAATGACTTCCGTCACCCAGATACTGTAAAACTTCCATCACCCAGATACTGTAAAACTTCCATCTCAGTGGAATCTTGGGTTGCAGACACATTAGTGGAAGCAGACTCACAACAGAAGAAATCATCTGCACTTCCGTCAGATGCAGCATCACTTAGTTGTTGCTGGGGGGTCTGCTCGCTGAGGCTCTTAACAGCATTAACCAACATTTCTTGAACCCTCTTTTTGACAATGTTAGTATTAAATTTGCCTTTTATTGTCATCCACTTTAACTTGAACAGAGGATTTGAAGACGATGCCAGTATTGCTGCTTTACACTCATGCGACGCATCAAGGCACAGAAACTTTTCAAACCGCTTAGTGAACCCTACTGTGACTGCATTGAGAAGTGGCTGACAATGACGCAATGCCTCCGAATTCAAACGCTCTAGCTTCTTCTCTACAGCTAACAATGTTTCTATATTATGGTTAATTAATCTCAATAACACAAGTACAAACGTGTTTAAACGTTGCGCCGTACTGTGTGACGTGACCAGTAGAGTAGTACTGTCATTAAATAAATATTTAATATTATTATTTATGTATATTCATAAATATAACTCAGTAGTGTCATATTATAACATCTATTTAAATATTTAAAAATTCTTAATGTATCGATTTTTTTCGATACATTTAAGAAAATTGACCTTAGCGATACCGATAAATCGATACTTTTGTCAAGTAGCTAAAGCGATACCGATACAAAAGTATCGATCGATACGTATCGGCGATACATGTATCTAGATACTACCCATCACTGGTGGTGTTGAAGAGAATGGTGATGTACGTAATGTTGTGGTGCATATATTTGTGGCTCTCTGTCTTTTCTTGTGAGAAGGGCAAGCTGTGCTTCTATTATCCTCATTTCTTCTAAGAAATATGTTTTATTACTCGTTATTACTTCTACTTCGGATATGACCTGTTCTTTCCCGTTCTCTTCTTTGCGTACCCTTTATGTGAAAATACGGACACTATGTTCAGGCATTTTTTCTCCGTAATTGACTGTCTGCACATACGAGGGTGGAAAAGTTGGTTGACCGACAATTGAGCACAGACAAAAAAAAAATAACGTTTCAATACATTCTTTATTTAAAAACATTTTGCATATATAATTAAAAAATAAAACGGAAATGGTTTAACACTACTTTTGCAGATCTATATGATAAGCTATAGCCCGGAGATAATCGATACAGTTTCTATTATTGTAGTCCCTAACTATTTCAAGAATGGCTGCATTTGTTCTCACATACTTGGTGTGCTTTCGTTGGTCTTTCTGACCTGCATTGCGTCTCAAGTTTATTCTCGGTGTGACTCTGTTCAAGCCTCAGAACTTCAATTAGCTTATAGATTGTTGGATGATGACCAATGGACATTTGCAGAGCTCTATGCCACCCTTCCACTGAATTGTTTGTTCTAGGCTGTTCACATTGGACACGGCCATACACACTCCACACTGCTGGCTTAAACAGGGGGTTTCTCCTGCGTCTCCTAAATGACCGACCAATCCACGTGTCCTCAAAGTAAATCATCAATTCTTCCAGCTCTTCAGGCATTATGTCCTGTAGAGATTCGAATACTTCAGCGATGTCATCTGCAGGAACAAAGGCCAAAGCAACCATCATCTTGCAGAAACGACGAACTTCCTCATTGCTCAAGTAGAGCTGTGCTAAAGACAGACTTTGTATTTTCCTCCAAATGGATTGGCTCAGATTAAAAAGGCATCCTACCACCTGTGTATTACCAAAAACTAAAAATTGCATTATGGAAGGCCTTTTCATAGTCACACATTATGCTGTTCGGTGTAATCGCTTGGTCCATTTGAAGAATCTGGTTCAATACTCGACGATATGATTCCTCCGATTTGTTCTGGAGCAAAACGTACATCATAGGAAGGACACTTCCCTTATATATGACATGAAATATGAATCTGATAGAAGAGCTGTGGGGCCACTTTAAATGTTCCATCTGCAAACCAGTATTTGTTTTCTTTGAGTAGTCTGAAGTTTCCAGTAGTACAGAATATGAAGAACCGATCAGTCATTAGCACCAGAATCATGAGCAAGAAAGTTTTGTCCACAATAAGTCTTACTAATGCGTTGAGGTATTGAAATATCTGCAATAGTTGTTGGTGCTGGAATCGGATCACTTTTACATCTGCGTTGACGTTGTATAGTTCGCTGCAGAGAACAATACTTCGGGAGGACAGCGACAGATTCAACAGGTAAATTGGATTATTCGACGAGGTGCATCATTAGATGTAGCAGCTCTTTCCCGAGGATGACAAACTGATACACTTGCTGCTGACATTGCTGGATTCGGGACATGGTTATGATCATTTGCTGTTGTGCATTCATTATCAATGACAAATATGGCCTCTACAATCAGCGTTAATACAACGCCATGACTTTACCGAAAGCCAACCGATATGAGTATCCTTCATACAAGATTTTCGGTCGTCCTTTCTCTGATGTTATTCTCTCCATGCTGTATGGAACAAAAAGACTTAAATTAAAACTAAAAAGTTAATAAATGTGAATAAATGTACAAAAATTTAAAATAATAGTCATAGTGGAACCGACCTTTGACCTTATGAAAAAAATGATTATTAAATTGTATGAAAATTATTATAAAAGTTATTGTATTACGTCAATAAGAGATTAACCATAAAACAAAAAATTATTAAATAAGTGTACAAAAATTCAAAATAATAGTCATAGTTGAACCGACCTTATATACCTGAGTAAAGACAGAAGAAACACTGAGTTTAAACACAAAGGGGCTGAGGAGGTTAGTTTGGGTTTTAGAATTTAGTTGGTTTGTTAGCTTTAGGCAATTTTAGCTTAATTGTCGTTGCGCTCAGGTTTTGGTTTCAGAATTTAGTTGGTTTGTTAACTTTAGGCAATTTTAGCTTAATCGTCGTTGCGCTCAATTGTCGTCGCTCAGTTGTCGGCCCACGGAAAAAGTTGAAGTGTGGTCCATACCTGCATCTTCCATTCCTTATTATATAGAAGATTTTTGAGGGTGACTGTACATTAGGGTGTCCCGTTAAACCCGAAGTTCGTCGGGTACAGCATTAACCGATATAATATCGTGAAGTGGGTTACTAAGAATGCCCACACAAGGTTTTAAAGTCATATGTAAAACATTCATGCATCCCCAGCGGTTTACATTTTACGTCCCCGATTCAGACCAAAAAATTGGCATTTTTTGGTATTTTCTAGTAAAATATACTATTTTAATTAAAAGTAAAACACATTTGCCACTCTATATGCATTTCTGGTAATGTATACGAGCTTTATAAATGTCAATGCTAAATGTGGGCCCCACAGGGCCCAATTTAGTCCCCTTATTTCATATTTTTAGCGATTTTTACTAACTAACTTTTTTCAGGAATTTCTAAATCTAGGTACCATAATACCTATTTAAATTGATAAAATGGCTCTAAGCAAACCATTAACTAGAAGCAAAACAGAAATTCCCTTTCTAGGTCAACCTATATAGCTTCCATAACGACTACAGCTGTTCCAACCAACAAGCAAGTACGCAAATATTTCCATCATATTAAAGCTTGCAATCCTCACTATAATCAGTCCCTTGTTAAAGGAAAGCTTGTAAGTCATCAAGCTGGCATGGTAATAGACCATGTGTTCTCCGTTTGGAATACATGCAATTTACCTACTAGTAGCAGACAATATGCCGTTAAAAAACTTCTTAAGTTGCACAAGGAATGGTATGTTCTAACAAAACATAAATATAGAAAAAGTGAAGAGCACCTAAGTCCAGTAAACAAATTTTATGAAAAACTTGAAACAATATTTGATGTCGCTCACCCATTTCCTGAAAAGTTCTTTCAGAAAAGCTAGGGAAAGCTGAAATTGAGGAAGATCTGGAGTTTTTAAAGATGCTGAGAGAGGGATATAAAATTACACTGGGTTCAAGAGATAAGATTTCAGAGCAAAGAATAAAAAATAAAATAAAAAGACTAGCAACCAATGAACGTTTACGTCAGAAAGAACAAGAGAGGATAAGCGAACCATCTAAAGTGAAAATAGAGGAATTAGAATGTGAGGGAGATAGTTCTAACGATTATGATTACCTCAATAAAAGACTAAAAATAACTAAAGAACAAAAGCCTATCTACCTACCTAGAAATGTACTTAAAGAGTCTATTGTAGCCAGTGCTATAGACAGAGGAAATGTATCTGTTAGAACAACTACATTAATAATTTCTGCTTTAATTAGAGCCGGCGGTGGAGACCTAAACGATTATGCAGTTTCAAAAACATCTACTCAGACAGCAACACAAGAAAATAGGGTAAAAACTGAAAATTAAGTCAAAGAATTATTTCAAAATACCAATATAAAGCATCTTGTTGTCCATTGGGATTCAAAACAGATTTTAGGCTTAGAAAGGCTTGCTGTTGCTGCTACTGGATCTCCTGATATTGATAAAATTTTGGGGATACCTATTATGTCTAAAGCTACATTCAAGCTCCTTACAGATTGGCAGGTCACAGGAAAGGTGAGAGGTATGTCATTTGACACGACGGCCTCAAATAAAAGTATTAACAAAGGAGCTTGCATTTATATAGAAAGAAATCTGAATAGACTATTATTATATTTAGCAAGCCGTCACCACATTGGCGAACTTATTGTAAAATCTGTTTGGCAATGCATCTTTGGAAAAAGCACTGGTCCCGATTATCCCACATTTGAAGAATTTTCGAAAAGCTGGTCCAAAATAACATTATCCCAAACTAAAGAAATAAATATAACTAAGCCTTTGTTGATGGATATTAAAGAAAGTGCAAATATAATTTATAATTCTTTATTAGAGAACAAAAATTATTTCAGAGATGATTACTTAGAATATTTAGAATTAAACTGTTTATTGCTGGGGCACAGGCCTTCAAAGATACATCTTCGTAAACCAGGAGCATGCCATCGAGCTAGATTCATGGCACCTCAGCTGTATTCAAATAAACTTGTCTTATTTAGAGATTAGCTTAACTATGAACCAGAAGTAAAAGAATCATTTGGAAGATTTGTCAAGTTTACATCTTTAGTTTATGGCCCTTATTGGCTAAAGACCCCATTAGCTGCAGAAGCACCACTCAATGACCTACGATTTTATAAGCAATTAGTTAATGTCTGGCAGGAAGTAGATCCAGAAGTTTCTATTGCTGCAGTAGATGCATTCTTCAGACACAAGTGGTATTTAAGTCAAGAACTTGTAGTTTTATCTCTTTTTAGTAAAACTTTAGATGAGAATACAAAAGCAAGTATCGCAGCTCGTTTAATAGGAACTGAAGTTCCAGATAAAATTATTATAGGGAAGCCAGAAGTTCCAGAACTACACCCAGATATACATCTGGTGGATTTGATAGGACCTAATTCATGGAAAATCTTTAAAATCGTGAATTTAGAAAGTTGTTGGTTGTCAAAGCCAGCGGGAGAATGGTGCTCAGATCCAAACTATAATGAAATGGAACGTTTGTGAGTAATTTGAAGGTTATCAATGATTGTGCTGAAAGGGCTATTAAGCTTGTAACTGATGTGGCTCCTACACTTAAAGATGAAGCTCAGCTTCAAGCTAAAATTCAAACCACAGAACTTCATAGAAAAAATTTAAAAGAAATCAAGAAAAAGAATCTTCACAATTACTAGGTAAAATATTAGTTTAAAAGGGGGATTAATGCAATTTTTTATTAAAAAAGGGGATTTATGCAATTTTTCATAAAAAATATATAAAAAAAAAATTAAAAATACCAAAAGAAGTAAAAAAAAATTAAAAAACCTAAAAAAACAAACAAAAAAACTAGAAAAAACTAAAAAAAAAGCTATAAAAAAACATCCAGAGATTCCAATCGACCTTGACGTGGTTTTGGGGCTTCCTACTAACCGATTGGAAAAAATGTGTATGTAATTTCTAGCTTTAATGGGTCTTTTAAAGGTCAAAATGCCAATTTTTGGGTCTGAATCGGGGTGTAAAATGTAAACCCATGGGGATACATGATTGTTTTTAGATAGGACTTTAAAAACTTGTTTGGGCATGCTTAGTAGCCCACTTCACGATATTATATTGGTTAATGCTGTACCCGACCAACTTTGGGTTTAACGGGACCCTAGAGCATATCATACTTTTCCGAGTCCGGATTTCACTCTGGCTAATATGTACTTTTATGTAAAATTTAATTCTAAGAGGGGTTTCTTTTTTGCAACTTTTCCCAAAAATCGCGATATCATGTTCAAAATTGCGGTTTTCTGTTCTATGTTGAAATACCGAATATTCAATTGAACACAACCTCATATTTTTAACCTTTGTCGTAATTTGTTGCCATTTAGAAATTAACTTTGCTTAACTCTTACACAGGTTTAATACATACATACATAAGAAAAAACTCTACTCCATTTGAATCTTTGTAACCATTTGGACGCAGAAGGTGAAGTTCAACATTCTCTCAATAGATGGCCAAGGAGGAAGTAATTTAGTAATGGCATCATCAGTTGAAGTTCTCACGCAGAGGTCAGAGGGGGAGAAGATCTCTGGGATATTCTTTGATGGCAAGCAGGATAGGAACACAAAGGTGTTGAAATATGACGAAGTGACAGGGAGATTTCATCCTGGCAAAGTGATCGAGGATCATTACACTATCACGTGGGAGCCTCAAGGAAAGTACCTCTTCCATTTCACTCCCGAGGAACCTGAGGAAGGAGAAAAGCCTGCTCATAAGATCGCTCAGGGCCTGCATGAGTGGCTTCTGGATCACGGAGCTGACGAGAGCCTTGTAATGATTGGAGGAGACTCTACCAACACCAACACGGGGTGGTCTGGAGGCGCCATAGCCCTATTGGAGAAGATGCTGGGTCGCAAGTGCCACTGGATGATCTGTCAGCTCCATGTGAACGAGCTCCCCCTGAGGCACTTAATCATCAAGCTGGACGGCCCTGTAACTCCCCAGTCAGGCTTCAGTGGGCCTATTGGAAAACTTCTTGAGAAAGTGAATGAACTTGAGGTCAACTTCAACTTCAAACCAGTGGAAGGAACTGAAGATATCATAGAGCTTCCAGTAGAGATAGTCAAATCTCTCTCCACAGACCAGCACAACTGCTATCTTCTGATCAAAGCCATCAAGTCTGGAAGTCTCAGTCCACAGTTGGCTGGTCTCAAGTGCGGACCTCTGAACCAATCCAGGTGGCTCACTACTGCACAGGCCATCTTGCTGTTGTGGATGAGAGAGCACGGACTGAAGGGGGAGGTGTTGAGGAGGCTCGAGGTCCTCGTGAAGTTCTGCCTTAACTTCTACTTCAAAATGTACTACGACATCAAAGTGAAACACCACCTCAAATTTGGTCCTGCACACGTTTTTTCAAGTCTGAGGCTGCTGAGGAACCAGACTACCGAGGTCAGGAACATCATCTCTGCTGCAGTGATAAGAGGAGCTTACCACGCACATTGTGAGAACATCCTGGCTTCATTCCTGTGTAGTGAGGATGAGCATCAGAGAGCTTTTGCCGCGAGCCAGATAGAGAAGATCAAAGAAGGAAGAGACTTTGGTGATACGACAGTGAGGCCTCATAAAAATCCCAAAGTCAATCTGCAAACCACTTCACCTGAGGATCTCATCAACTGGGAATCAGAGAATATTTTCACCTGCAAGATGACCTTGACTGAACTCGAGGATCTCAGGAAAACTCCACTCAAAGTAGACGCTTTCTCTGTTCATACTCAGTCCTGCGAGAGAGCTGTACAGGAAGTCTCAACTGCTTCCCAAGCTGTGTACGGTCACTAGAGGAGAGATGGGTGGGTGAGAGCCAGGATAGACCATCGAGAAATGCTCCCAGTTTTCAGATCGAAGCAGGACATACTTAAGAGCTTTTCAGGTTCGAGTGGCTGATGAAGAGGCTGAAGCCATCGTTAATGCTCATAAGAGCTGAAAGTCCTCATAGATCATAATATAAGATCTTATGAGGCCACGCTTTTCAGGGATCCAGGAAGAACAGGCTTTAAACCTACACGTGGAGGTGGCAAGTCTCCCGCTCCTCGATCAAAGTAGAGCTGGTGAGCCGCGACTATTCTTTGAAGAAAAACTTAAAATTCTTAAGTTTTACGTGAAATCTAAACATTATTTCAGCACCCAGATGTGTTGAAACACGCAAGAAAGCAAGGATGAGGTCAGAAAAGCAGCTTTTAGACTAAATCATATGTAGAACAGCTGCGCGCTTTGGTTTGGGTGCCCTGAGGCTGCGTTAGGCAGCCTTCAAATCAGAAAATCGCGATTTTGACCATGAAAATGAGATTTTTCGGAAAAGTTGCAAATAATAAACCGATCTTAGAATTAATTTTTACATAGGAATACATATTAGCCACTTTGTTTTTCCAAAATTTCAACCCTGAACCCAGAGTATGATATGCCCTAACGGGACACCCTATTGTACATGCAGGGTGAGCCATATTTCACGAACCTGTTTTATAATATTCGCATATGGCCCATTGTTTAAATTCTTTTCGAGTCTTATGTGATTCGCAGGCACGTGCACAGGGGGGGGGGCTTGGGGTGCTTGAGCCCCTGCCCTTTTTCTTCTTCATATCAAAAGTGCCCTTTTAGTCAAAATTCATAAATATATTGATTCGACATAAATTTGAATTAATTAGTTATATTTTTATTTAGTTACTGCTACTTCAACAGATTTTCAAAGCTGGAATTACTTTGATCTATGATTTTTTTATTAGAATAATAAACTTAACATGCCGTTACTATTATTTTGTCAATCAGGGGGGCGTCCCTAGTGGTAACACTGACTGCAGCTGTTCACTGTTGATTGCGTCTCTCGGGTATGTGGGTGTATTGTTTACTGTTTGTTTATTTTACGTTAACCTAAGCTAACTAGTGATTTCTCACTGATAATTATGGTAAGTTGGAATCCAAAGCAGTGTGACATTACTCCAAAAAATATTGTATGACATTACTCGTAAAGTTGGTAAAAACGTCCACGTCCACTACTTAGTCTTAGGCCTACTAGGCTAGGCCCATCAGTACACCAGTGTGTCAAACGATGGATTTTGGGTTTTAGTACTGGCATGAATTTCATTAAATTAATAAATTATTTATTTTCTTTAATCAGCTTTATATACAAAAATAATGCATTGAATTTAATGGAATTTAAGAATATTTACCACATACAATTTTTAAATTTTTCTTTGTGTGTGTATACATATATATAGCCATATGGCATTGTGGATTTCATTTTTAAAAATGTTAGGGGAGTGCCCTTTTTTCAACTGAGCCCCTGCCCTTCTGAAGGTCTGTGCACGTCACTGGTGATTCGATTTCCTTCTTCTGCTCCGCCACCACTTCTTCCCTACTCAGTGGTTTCTTTGTCCTCGGCGTGTATTTCGTATCTCTCTCTCTTTTGCCGGGGGTATTTCTTCATCTGAGGCTGCTTTCGCCCCTCCCTGTGGCGTGTTGTCCTTAATCTCGTTTTCGTTTTCGGTTGTGTCGGCGTTTTCTGTTTCCTGTTTTTTTCTCGTAAAACCGTTGCACTTGGTTCTTCTATTCCAACATTTTTTATTCCCCTTTGTACTAATTTCCTATTGTTTTCCATGCACTTGACGCACAGAAAACCATAAAGGCCTATGATTTTGTTATTTATTCTATTTATTATTTTCCTGTCTTTTCTAAGCTCATGCATTCGTAGTGTTTAAAGGTATTATACAGAATACATTTTAAGCTCGTGGTTTGGTCTGCTTCATATATATATATACACACACATATATAGAGGGTGTCCGAGAATTATCTGTACAATTTTTGGCTGTTATTAAAAGTCAACCATGAAGTGTAGAAATTCCAGTGTTGTCCCATTTTACAGAGAATCTCATTAAGGTTTTTCTGATGCCAAGTTTTGACAAGTTTTTTAGAAATTCCAGTGTGTCCGAACATTATCTGTACAATTTCATCTTTTAATAAAATTCTTGATAACACACGTAAAATTCTTAAACAAGATTATTTAGAATCTGTATTTTCAAAAGTTTCTTTTATTAAAGTAACGTTGTTACAACCATTCGATATATGCACCATTAGTGATTCGCAAAACATCCAATCGATACTCCAAATGTTGCCATGTACGCTGCAGCATATCCACATCAATTCATTCAATAGCAGCTGTAATTCTTGCTTTTAAATCATCAATGTCTGTCACCCGCGTACATTTCTAAAAAACTTGTCAAAACGTGGTATCAGAAAAAACTTAATGAGATTCTCTGTAAAATGGGACAACACTGGAATTTCTACACTTCATGGTTGACTTTTAATAACAGCCAAAATTGTACAGATAATTCAAGGACACCCGGTATATAATATATATATATATATATATATATATATATAATATATATATATATATATATATATATGTATATATATATGTATATTATATATATATGTATGTATATATATATGTATGTATATATATATATGTATATATATACAGGGTGGGCGGAAAGTAGCTCCCTATTTTGGATTGGTAAAAAAATACGTATATTATCCATTTATTTCAGAAGAAATAATATGAAAAGGTAGGCATACATGGTAGGTTTTCTCTAAAATTCAATGTGGGCTCCAACTCTTTCCACCAGCTTCTGGAGCCGCCCAGGAATGGCGTCCACTGACTTTAGCAGGAACTCCGGCGGGATGGAGGACATGACTTCCCGAATTCGGTCCTCCAGTTCTTCCAATGTCCTCGGTTTGGTGCGGTAGACTTCTTCCTTTACCCACCCCCAAAGAAAGAAGTCGCACGGTGTCAAGTCGGGGCTCCTGGCTGGCCATTGATGTGGACCACGACGACCCATCCAACGCCCAGGAAGTGGGCATCCAGCCACTCACGGACAACAAGAGCGAAGTGCGGAGGGGCGCCATCTTGCATAAATATCAGATCGTCGATGTTCTCCCATGTGCTGACAACCGGCCAGACCTCGTTTCGCAACATAGCAAGGTACCGCTCAGCATTCATGGTGTTGCGCAGAAGGGCTGGATGCAGAAGGGCTGGATGCCCACTTCCCTGGGCGTTGGATGGGTCGTCGTGGTCCACATCAATCGCCAGCCAGGAGCCCCGACTTGACACCGTGCGACTTCTTTCTTTGGGGATGGGTAAAGGAAGAAGTCTACCGCACCAAACCGAGGACATTGGAAGAACAGGAGGACCGAATTCGGGAAGTCATGTCCTCCATCCCGCCGGAGTTCCTGCTAAAGTCAGTGGACGCCATTCCTGGGCGGCTCCAGAAGCTGGTGGAAAGAGTTGGAGCCCACATTGAATTTTAGAGAAAACCTACCATGTATGCCTACCTTTCATATTATTTCTTCTGAAATAAATGGATAATATACGTATTTTTTACCAATCCAAAATAGGGAGCTACTTTCCGCCCACCCTGTATATATATATGTATATATATATATATATGTATGTATATATATATGTATATATATATATATATATGTATGTATATATATATATGTATAATATATATATGTATATATATTATATATATATATGTATATATATTATATTTATATATATATATGTATACATATATATATATGTATACATATATTATATATGTATATATATATAGTATATATATATATATATATATATATATATATATATATATGTATATGTATATATATATATAGTATATGTATATATATGTATATATGTATATATATATATATATATATATATATATATATATATATATATATATATATATATATATATATATATATATATATATGTATGTATATATGTATTAGGGTGACAATAAAAATCGAAAGTTGGAGTTTTTTATTGGCCATTTGTTCAATGCTGCTACTGCATGAGAAAACAATGTACTGTAAATATTAGGTCATTCAGATAATATTTAAGGGTGTCTCAAGTGTAGTAAATAATTCTCCTTATAACAAAAATTAATTATTCATTACCTAGTAAAAATAAATTAAATATTTTTTAATTAATGTAAATAACGTTAGTTTTAGTTCATAAGGTTTAAGTGCAGGCGTACTCCAATCGTAATAAGTAAATAATATATTTACTAAATATATTCCAGGGTGTCTTTCATTCAATTGTAGACCACCCATTAATTCATGCTTTTCCTCAAGCCATACCCCTTTTTCAATGTACCAGGCTGAGACTTCCTATGATCCTCAACAACCTGCAAGAGATGTTGGCGCTGTTCTTCATTCTTCGTAATCTTTGTATTGAAGCTGGATCAAGGCAATTCCCCTCTCTGCCATGTCATTGACGACTTTTAGTCCTTCAACTATTGTCAAACCAGTCTTGAATCTTCGTCGTCCGGCCAGGTCTCTGGTTCCTTGGACAAGAAACCATCATTAATTTTTAGAAGTTCAAAGAGAAGCTTTGATCCTTTCGAGGCAAAGTCCGAGAGCTGCTTTGTTGAAATGGAAGAAACAGCAGGTATTGGGGTCGCTTTGGAGGATCTTCAGCAGCTTCTTTTTCGAGGATTGATCGAGCTATATTCTTTTTCGTCGTTGCATTGATACCTTTATCAAAGAGTGCGAGACCAATCAAGTACTCGCTGAGGTACCATAAGTGACGACCGAGGACACTAAGGCAGGATGCTGAGATCTTTTCATCGTGGTACTTTGCTAGGTCTTGAAGAAGCTTCAAATCGTTCGCGGGAGCAGATGAAGGACTGCTGGCCGTGAACCACGTGCTGACATATAACTCCAGGGCAAAAAATACAAATCGTTTTAAGCCAGACATTTCACGAGTTGTAAGTCTGAACTGATGGGAAAGCAGCAGGATTTTTAATGAATAAATTACTTTTGCCATCCAACGTGCTCGGTGAAGTGCTCCAGGTCGCCGAAACCTAAAGTTAGGTAAATTACCTCCAAGGATTGTAATAGACAACTCCAAGAATTCACGGTAATCATCCCTCGGCTGATGTTTTGTCAGATATAGATTCCAGCAAGCGATCAGTTCTTCTCGATTCTCATTCAGACTCGATGGAAGGTCTGACAGGGTCTTGTACTTATCTTGGCAAATTGTATTCCACGTCTCTTTGAAGCGGGAGAATAGGAGGATATCTGGACCAGATGATGGTCCCATGCATTCCATGTACGCCTTCTGAACGACAAGTTCTAGGATGTGATGGCGACATGCAAGGTATAAGAGTCGGCGGCCGAGTTTCTGCTCCAAAATTACGCATGCCCCAGACAAGTAATCAGTATTTGAAGCTGTAGTGTCGAAGCTCATAGCTGATACCTTTTCTGACACATTCCATTCTTTGAGCGCAGCATGTACCACCGAGGCGATGACCTCACCCGTTCCTGATGTCAGCTTAGGTACACCCAAGAGCTTCTCGGTATCAACTCCGGTTACGAAAATGGCTAGTCGGTCACACCGACCACCTTCATCGTCTGGTATAATTTTTCCGTCCCAGTGAACAGTGAGCACTTCGTTGGGTGTGAACCTTTGTTTAATCTTTTCTGCCGTCGCCGAACGGAGCCTTTCTCGTGATTTTCTAATGGTTTCATAGTTGAGCGCGAGTTTTTGTGAGTTATGGCCGAGGCTTCTAGCCGTAGCGTCGATAATCCGGTGTGCTGAACGATGACTGATTCCTGTGCGATCCAATGTACTTGCCAATTCGGGAGTGATGACTTGGATAGTGCCACGAGCATAACACTTGCGTTTTTCAGGAGAGGCGGGCGGTGAGTATTCAGATGATGGCGCAGAATATTACCTTAGATATCTTAAAAGAATCGGGAGAGAACTTCTAAGCGTTGTTTTCAGTCAGGCAGTCGTATGCGTATGCAAAATGAACTTGAAGCACCAAAAGCTGATCATCCAAAGATTGATACACATCATATTATTTAACGATTTATTTATGAAAATTTTAATTTAATGAAATAAATTAATCGATTTGCATAATTTATAGTATGAAATAAAGGAAACAATTCTATTAAATTATATAATACACTTGCATTCTCGAAACATTTTTGTTTTTGAAGCATTGTCGAAACTCGTTCATTCTTGAAATTTCTTCCGCGCGACAGTTTCATTCATGTGACTCGAGGCACCCCTAAATGCTTTCCGAATTCCATGAGATTTCGTCTACGGTGTTTCCTCATAGGGTGGCAGCATTGGACAAATGGCCGGCAAATGTTTTTGAATTTCAAATTTTATCTCTATAAGAAGTTGTCACCCTAATATGTATATATATGTACGTATATATGTATATATAGTATATGTATATATGTATATATAGTATATGTATATATGTATATGTATATATAGTATATGTATATATGTATATATAGTATATGTATATATGTATATGTATATATATATATATATATATACTAGGGTGACAACTTCTTATAGGGATAAAATTTGAAATTCAAAACAATTTGCCGGCCATTTGTCCAATGCTGCCACCCTATGAGGAAACACCGTAGACGAAATCTCATGGAATTCGGAAAGCATTTAGGGGTGCCTCGAGTCACATGAATGAAACTGTCGCGCGGAAGAAATTTCAAGAATGAACGAGTTTCGACTGCTTCAAAAACAAAAATGTTTCGAGAATGCAAGTGTATTATATAATTTAATAGAATTGTTTCCTTTATTTCATACTATAGATTATGCAAATTGATTAATTTATTTCATTAAATTAAAATTTTCATAAATAAATCGTTAAATAATATGATGTGTATCAATCTTTGGATGATCAGCTTTTGGTGCTTCAAGTTCATTTTGCATACGACTGCCTGACTGAAAACAACGCTTAAAAGTTCTCTCCCAATTCTTTTAAGATATCTAAGGTAATATTTTTTATTTTGATACATTGATTATATTATTATTGGAAATTGTTCTAGAAAAGTTTCATTAATTGTTGGCATAGTTTGATGTTTAAATTATATAAATTTGGAACTGAATTTGATTTCCTATGATAATATATATACGAGTATATAAATATATATACAGGGCCGTCGAGAGGGGGGTCAGGGGGGGCCAGTGCCCCGGGGCCCGGGTGTACCTAAGCTGACATCAGGAACGGGTGAGGTCATCGCCTTGGTCGAACATGCTGCGCTCAAAGAATGGAATGTGTCAGAAAAGGTATCAGCTATGAGCTTCGACACTACAGCTTCAAATACTGGTTACTTGTCTGGGGCATGCGTAATTTTGGAGCAGAAACTCGGCCGCCGACTCTTATACCTTGCATGTCGCCATCACATCCTAGAACTTGTTGTTGAGAAGGCGTACATGGAATGCATGGGACCATCATCTGGTCCAGATATCCTCCTATTCTCCCGCTTCAAAGAGACGTGGAATACAATTTGCCAAGATAAGTACAAGACCCTGTCAGACCTTCCATCGAGTCTGAATGAGAATCGAGAAGAACTGATCGCTTGCTGGAATCTATATCTGACAAAACATCAGCCGAGGGATGATTACCGTGAATTCTTGGAGTTGCCGATTACAATCCTTGGAGGTAATTTACCTAACTTTAGGTTTCGGCGACCTGGAGCACTACACCGAGCACGTTGGATGGCAAAAGTAATTTATTCATTAAAAATCCTGCTGCTTTCCCATCAGTTCAGACTTACAACTCGTGAAATGTCTGGCTTAAAACGATTTGTATTTTTTGCCCTGGAGTTATATGTCAGCGCGTGGTTCACGGCCAGCAGTCCTTCATCTGCTCCCACGAACGATTTGAAGCTTCTTCAAGACCTAGCAAAGTACCACGATGAAAAGATCTCAGCATCCTGCCTTAGTGTCCTCGGTCGTCACTTATGGTACCTCAGCGAGTACTTGATTGGTCTCGCACTCTTTGATGAAGGTATCAATGCAACGACGAAAAAGAATATCGCTCGATCAATCCTCGAAAAAGAAGCTGCTGAAGATCCTCCAAAGCGAGCCCCAATACCTGCTGTTCTTCATTTCAACAAAGCAGCTCTCGGACTTTGCCTCGAAAGGATCAAAGCTTCTCTTTGAACTTCTAAAAATTAATGATGGTTTCTTGTCCAAGGAACCAGAGACCTGGCGGATGACGAAGATTTCAAGACTGGTTTGACTATAGTTGAAGGACTAAAAGTCGTCAATGACATGGCAGAGAGGGGAATTGCCTTGATCCAGGCCTTCAATACAAAGATTACGAAGAATGAAGAACAGCGCCAACATCTCTTGCAGGTTGTTGAGGATCATAGGAAGTCTCAGCCTGGTACATTGAAAAAGGGGTATGGCTTGAGGAAAAGCAAGAATTAATGGGTGGTCTACAATCGAATGAAAGACACCCTGGAATATATTTAGTAAATATATTATTTACTTATTACGATTGGAGTATGCCTGCACTTAAACCTTATGAACTAAAACTAACGTTTATTTACATTAATTAAAAAAAATATTAATTTATTTTTAATAGGTAATGAATAATTAATTTTTGTTATAAGGAGAATTATTTACCTCACTTGAGACACCCTTAAATATTATCTGAATGACCTAATATTTACAGCACATTGTTTTCTCATGTAGTAGCAGCATTGAACAAATGGCCAATAAAAAACTCCAACTTTCGATTTTTATTGTCACCCTAATATATACAGTATATATGTCCCGTAGTGTAAATCCTTACGGTACAAAAGAGTTCGTCTCCGACGAATTGTATTCTAAACCTTGAACCCAAAATTCCTTTGTTCTGATATCACAGAGTGTGCATTCTTTCATGCGCGGAGAAATCCAATGTAATATAAATCCCATAATCCCATAATCCCATTAATCCGTATAAATCCCATAAATCCCATTAATCCATAAATCCAGTAATCCAAATCTAAATTGTTAGATGCGAGGTGCATATGAAAATATGCACATCGCATGAATTCTTCGATCCCTCCGCGTCTCTATTATTGTCAGCATCACGTGATGCAAGGCAAGCGTCTATAAACATCTCAGTTTTTATATTTTTTATTATTAAATTTTCCTAAAAAACCTGATCTATTCCCATAGATAAAGCATAATTGTGTCAACCTATAGCCCACCAGATTTCCCCTAGCTCGACCTACTCGCATACCAAATTTCAGCTCTTCCTAACCCCTATTTCTCTTTTCCAAAGAATCACGCAAAAGTGATTCTCTCGATTATGAAATTCATTTGCGCCCTGTAAATTCCTTCCAAATCAGTTCCCTTTTGTATAGGTTCGACCCTCCTTCCAGGCCGCCCCCCTGGCGCCTCTCGATCCTACAATTATGCTTTACTATCAAAAGAAAAATGTAAATTCCGCGAAACCTATTTCGATCATGATTGGTTCGCCCCCGGAACTCTCCCGAAGTTCCATCTCCCAATCGAGGCAGTAAATTAACGTCGCCTCCGCTTAAATTCGAATATGGAAAACTATTATAGGCGCTTGCTGTTAGGCTCCGCCCGTAAGAGGGTGACCCTTAGTTTACCTCGTCTCCGCCTACCCCGAGGTTATAAAAACCCCGAGAGCGTCGGAAACGAGGTTCTTTGCTTTCTGACAATCTTCATAATACGTAAACTCTGTGACCTAAGTCTGTAAATATTCCTGCAGTGGCACTACCCCTCCCGGTCAACTTAGCTTCCATTTGATAATGGAACTTAACTCAGATATATATAAAAATTGTATATTGAGCTTTAGTCAACCTGTTCAAAGTTAATTTTACTAAGTAATTTAATTTAATTTCATTTCATTTAATTAAATATTATTTTTGATATAAAAAGAATTCTGTATTCAAAGTGAATTATTAAAAAGACTCTGTTAAATTGAGTTAGTCGTTTCCATTCACCGCACCAACTTTACAACCAATTGGGGTCAGTGACTTCCACACACATTGTTGACTAGGCGCGAGCGCCGAGTGCATCCACTGGTAACCCGAGAGTGACGTGTCTATTATCCTTCGGATATAATTCCGACTCCAACCAAGGGGACCAACCCTGGTATTCATTGTCCGTAGTCGTCTAAAACAAATCGAGGGCCCTTTTAGGGACGTACCCCTCGACACTGGAGGTCCCACCGAGACGCAGAGGACCCAGGAACCCCCAGGACCCGGAATTTGGGTGAACGAAGTCTTGCCCATCTCGCCCCGGGTTCTCCCTCACTCCTCTCGGAAGGCGCCAAGGCTGTACATGACGTCACCGTCTAGCCCTTGTCTCATCAGCGAGTGACCTTCAAATCGAGAGAGACGCCAGCTGATGCCACGTCACGAAGTCGCCTCAGTTTCCTCTCTCGGTCACTTCACGCGAACGTTTTTACGTTTGAGTGATAATTGAACGTAACTATTAAGTATCACTGATTACCTTTAACCCAATTATAATCTTTAAATTGTGTACCAATTATACACTAATCATTAACATTACTTTTGCCATCGTAATAATTCACGGTGAATGGTGACTAGTAATACTAACTACAAACAAACGTTAAGAAAATTTTAATTTTCTTTTTTTTAGTTTTTTCACTTTGAGTAAGTGGGATCCGTGAAGTGATTTTACCACTTAATAATTTTTCTTAATTATCAAACTTAGTGTAAATTAACGTGTAATTTTAATTAATTACGTAATAGTGAAATACGCTATTATTGTGACTAAGTAGTCATTTATTATTATTTTTCTTTAACGATTTTAATAAGTGAATTATTTTAAATTCGTTTTCATTATTGAATTACCGAGTGTAATATTTTACTTTTTATTTCTGTAATTGAATAGGTTAGGTAGGGTTAGGTTATTCTTTTCATTTTAATTGTTTTACTTGGTGCTACGGAAATTACGCTTGTGACCTAATTGCAGGCCACATCCGTGATTACGATTGGGGCACGACTAGGGTACTTCCTTGCGAACTCAGGCAGAGGGTAGGATCCACCACCGCTGGAACTCACGTTGCCATCGTTAGGATCGAGGATACGGAAAGGGACTTTGTGTGGGACTCTTCATTCATTGGAGACCAACGATTCGACAATCGGATTACAAGTAACCTTTTGCTATCCCAACCTTTATTTTTTTCTTATTTCGTTTTTTTTATTACTATGATAACACCTATTTAAGGAGAGTGATAGAACAAAACTGGCATAACTTGTTTTTTTTTAGCTATCACGTCGTTCCTGATATACGATATTTTAGTGTGTTACTGCAGTTGTTGAGGTTTCCTCGATTGTTTTGCGTTTGATTAAGTTAACCGAATTTTTAAACTTCTAATTTTTTTTAATTAAATAATTAGTAGTTTACTTAATTTGGACACCCCCCCCCCAAAAAAAAAAAAAAACAACGCAAACACGCTGATACTATATATACTAGGACCACACTGCCAAAACACACTTCAATTGTTTGTTTTCGCGCGTGACGTGTATGCCACATTCCGATTCCGATTCAGACCGGGAATTTTTATTACCACTTACACCTCCACGCCCGTCCTTCCCAAACGTCGCCGCATTCCCAACATCAACATGGCTGACACTAACACTGCTTCCACTGCTGCTGCTGCCGCGACCGCGCCTGCCACGAATATTACGTATTCCAGGTTACTCAACTTACCGGCGTCCGTTCCAAGATTTAAGGGAACCGTCGCGGGAAAGACCACCGAGCCACTTGTTCACCACTGGCTCCACAAACTGGAAGTATATTTCGAGAATGAGAAGGTGATCACGGACAAGGATAGGATCTTGGAAGCACAACGGTTTGTGATCTAGAAGAAGGGTCAGCATCGAAGTTTGTTGACACTAACCCCGACTTAGAAGCGGCCACTACATGGACCCAGTATCGTCGGATTCTCTTGGACAATTTCCGAGATGTCAGCGACACTCAACCATTTGTGGCCATGACGAATTTGTTCCGATTGCGTTGGCAGGATGGTGAAGATTTTATGGAGTTTAGGAATCGCATTCAAGGCACTATGAATAGTGTCATCTTAGCCCTTGACGGAGCTTTTGATTATAAAATGTCCTCGCAAACGGCGAAGATATTGTCCTTTTCGGCCATGTATGCGAACCTACCAAGTCACCACCAAGTTAGATTCCAGAAACACGCGGATCTCACCGCGTCGTTAGCAACGGTCGTGAACAAAATGAAGGAGTCGTGTCCAAACTCAACTGATCTGAATATTCGTCAACCGAGGGAAGAACGAACCAAAACCTCCCAGTCCATCCGTTATGCTACCGAACAAACAGGAAGGCCCCAGAAGCAAAAGTTTGCTTCTGCAACGCCCGCGCCGTCGAACCAGTCTCGACCAAACTCATCGCGACAGACTCCCCCAAGTTCGCCCCTACGGTGTTACAACTGCTGTCAAGTAGGACATGGTATAAAACAATGCAGGGCGGCTGCTTATTGCGATTCCTGCAGGGAATCCGGTCACCGGCGGGGAGATCGTCCCAAATGCCGGGAGAAGGGTGCACCGCCCCAGCGACGGGATGAGTGGTCCAAAGGATCTCGACCTCCCAGGAGGCCAAAGAAGAAGGGATACCCTGAGGGAACCCCCTCTTATATAACTAACCCTAACCCTAATCTATCGAACCAGGAAGTTCGAAATATTTTTACAGAATGTTTGACCGAGCTGGGATACACCAGATCACCAGCCTTAGAACTGGAAAGTCGGGAGACGACCAATCTGCCCGATGATTTTTTAGAGGACCTGCCGGCTCCAGGATTCCAGTAAGAGGACGAGCCGGGTTGCCCTCCCCAGGGGTAGCTATTCCGTTGTGGGAAAAACCAGGAGTTACTGCTCCACTTAAGGACCCCGAGGGCCCTGCACGGAATAATCCAGATACCACTAGTAGAATCCTTTAAGTTCCCCTTTTCAGAAATCCCTTGCATTGAACCCGAGACCTATGAGTCTCGTCCCGCTTCACAGAGAATTGTGGCAAACTCTGTTGACGTTCCCACGTCATATGTTTGCACAATTAGTAATACGTTTGAAGATGCTGTTATTCCACTTCGCGTTCGAAGTGTAGATATGTTTGGTTTACTAGACACAGGTAGCAACGCTAACCTGATTAAACAGTCTAGTTTGAATAAAATTCCGGGAGTTTCCAAATTGGAACTTTTCCCGTCGAAGGTTGTTTTGAAGAACGTTAATGGAGGAACCATACCCTCCATGGGGCAAGTTAGACTTAAACTGAAACTCGGCAAGTTAGGCTTGATGCCGATTGCGTAATCGTACAAGACTCTATGCACTTTCCTACCGACATTTTACTCGGTTATCCCTTCCTAAAAGGAAATGGTTGGGATCTTAAGTTTGAAACCAACGTTGTCCAAGTGCACGGACAACTTATTCCGTTAGTGAATACGGAGTCGAACCCAGAGGTTCGTTTTTCAACTGCTGTTGAAGCAGAGTTGAAGGTTTTTTCGGAAGATGTTCCCGATTTTGATGGAACCCTACAGGATTGTTGTAATCCTAGTAATGGAGGGATTCCATTTTTTCCGGCTTTGTCGCCGTGTGATGGTTTAGAGTCGGGTGAAAATCCCGTTGCACGCCAAGTCCGGCGTTCCTTGAAAGTTAGTTCAGAGTCTGTTCCAACCGATGAGTTTCAGTTGAGAGTTAAGGAAGAATTCGTTCTTGAGCCCAACCAACAGGTCTGCTTCCGCGTAATTGTTACCTTTAACGATGGTACTTACGTGGATCCTGCGACTTCAGTAGTCGTGGAGAATGTTCTTGAAAACCAAGTTCAACATTCAGGCTTAGTAATTGCACGCAGTCTGTGCACTAGCGAAGAGGCAACTATCCCTCTATTGTGCGCTAATGTTGGTTCCGAATCCATTACGTTACAACCTAATACGGTAATAGGCAAGGCCTATTTGGCCCAAGCTGAGCCTATTCGTATTTCTCACGACGTACGCAGGTGTACTCCTGGAGGCGTACCTCAGCAAACATTACGTGCTAATTACAAAGCATGTCTAGAGTCCGATCCCGCAAATTCTTTCCTTTGCAGCGACCCGGACTTGTTTGACCAATTATTGGACTTCTTGGTCGAACACGAAAGCATCATCGCACTCAAGGGTGATGCTTTGGGACGTTCAAACCTCGTCCCCTTTCATATTAATCTAGCGGATAACACAAAGCCCATCTACATTCCGCCATATCGCGTTCCGCACTCCCAGCAGTTGGTTGTTGAGGAACACGTGAAGGAGATGTTAGATTTGGATGTTATCCGACCGTCGGTTAGTCCTTGGTCTTCTCCGTTGATCCTGGTCAAGAAGAAGGACGGAACGTTAAGACCGTGCATCGACTACCGACGCCTGAATAAAGTGACCGTTCCAGACCGATTTCCGCTTCCCAACATGCAGGAGGTCATTCAATATGTTGGTAAAGCTAAATATTTTACCTCGCTGGATTTAGCTTCAGGGTACTGGCAGATGTCTCTGTCTCCAGAGTCACGGCCATGTACTGCGTTCACTACCAACCAGGGCCATTACGAGTGGAATGTTTTGCCATTCGGGTGCCGAAACGGTCCTGCGAATTTCTCTCGACTTATGAACATTGTGTTGTCCGGATTATTAGGTCTCATGCCTTAGTCTATCTAGATGACATAGTGATCTATAGCGATACAGTCGAAGAACATTTCGTACGTCTTGCCAAAGTCTTCAACGTCTTTCGAACGAGAATCTCAAACTAAAATTGACTAAGTGCCAATTTTTCCGATCCTCGCTTGTGTATTTAGGATTTCTTCTTGCCTCTGACGGAATCCGACCGGATCCCGCCAAACTTCAGGTTCTCCTAAATTACCCTGTTCCTCGAAACGTTGATGAAGTGCGAACCTTTATCGGGTTTGTAGGATTCTATCGCAATTTCATTCCTAGGTTTTCAGACATAGCCGCTCCTTTGACCAATTTGTTCAAAAAGAAGGCTACTTTTGAATGGAATTCTGAGCATCAGGAAGCCTTCACTGATCTCCGCGACAAACTCCTGCAAGAACCCATACTGCAGTTCCCGGATTTTGGTAAACCTTTTATAGTAGCCACGGACGCTTCTAACTACGGGTTAGGTGCCGTCCTACTCCAAGAAGTAGAAGGTACCGAACTACCTGTGGCTTATGCGAGTCGGTTACTATCCAAACCCGAACGTAACTATTCAGGGACTGAACGAGAAGCTTTAGCCATCGTATGGGCCCTGAAGAAGTTCAAGAATATTATCTACGGGTATAAAATAACAGTAAAAACGGACCACGCTCCGTTAACCTCGATATTTTCTAAAAAACTACCCGACGGGCGATTAGGTCGCTGGGCTCTTACCGTCCAGGACTTTAGCCCCGAATACGTTCACCGTCCCGGAAAACTCAACGTTCTCCCGGATTGTTTATCCCGAATAAATAAACCCGAAGAGGTCCGTGGAATTCATCGGATTGAGACTATTCCCAATTTCGATAGAGACACGCTCTTCGAGGCACAACGCAAGGACTCGTATATTTCTAATTTGGTGCAGCAATTAAAAGCCCAACCAAATTCGGAACTTCACCAGTTGTATGCTTTCCAGGATCAAATTTTGAATTATCAAATTTCTCCTGGGCAATACGTGGTAGAAGTTCCCGAGAGTCTTCAAGACGTGGCAATCAAACTTTGCCACGACAGCGTTTGTGCTGGGCATCCCGGAATTGAACGAACCCTAAAGTTGGTCCAAGCGCGTTACCATTTCCCACTCACGCGCACCAAGGTAACAGAACATTGCAAGGCATGCTCGGCATGTGCCAGGCATAAAGGAGCGCGTCCGCCCACCGCGCATATGCATGCGTACCCCGTTCCTGTTAGACCTTGGGAGCGCGTAGGAATGGACGTGATGGGCCCCTTTATCCAAAGTCGAAATGGAAACAAATACGTTGTCGTTTTCACCGACCATTTTACCAGGTATAATGAAATTGTACCTGTGCCTGCCCATACATCGGAGATAATTGCCAAGTGTTTACTCGAACGAGTAATTCAACGGCACAACACGCCGGTCGTGTTGCTCTCGGACAACGCTCGGGAATTTACCTCCGCGATGTTCGTAGAGTTATGCAAACGTCTCCACATCCAAAAGGTACAAATAACACCGTACCATCCGGCAGCAAATGGTCTGGTTGAGAGGCAGAACGAAAAGATCCTTAACGTCCTACGACATCTCGTGGACGCGGACCAACGTAATTGGGACGAGTGCATCTCCATGGTGCAGTGGACTGTTAACAACAACCACAGTCAACTCATCGGGGACACCCCTCATTTTAGATTGTATCATTACGATGCAAGATTTCCTTTCGACCTCCCAAACGACTCCACCGAAGAGGGATTTGACCTACAGGAGCCTCAACGCTATGCGGACGACCTGGCTCGCCATTCGTTTCAGGTTTTCGAAGATACACGACGATGTCTCAACCATGAGACCGACCGAATGGTCCACTACCAACACAAGCGGTACCCTAAGCAACGGACCGTAATACCTGGAAACCGTTGCTGGTTGGCAGGTACGAAGCCTCCGGGCCTCAGTCGAAAACTCTGTCCAAAATGGGTAGGGCCATATCGCGTCCTCGAAGACCTGGGGCATAACACCTTCACCATCCAACACTTACAAACCTTAAAGAAAAAGGTTGTTCATGCCAACCAAATTAAGGTTACGAATGAGGATCCGAATCCCCCTCAACCGAAGTCGTCCCGACAACAAGGGGATACAACCCAACCCCGCGTTACCACTACCGAAACCGAGAAGTCGGACGAGTGGGAAAACTACCTAAGGCCCCCTCGGACTACCCTGTCCGTACAGCCTGAGGAAGCTATCCTTGAACCTGAAAATGAACTGGAGCCACTCCCTGCTGCTCCTTCCTCACCTTTGGAAGAAGCCCCGGAGACAACTCCAAACTTTAAAATTCTACCGGAGGGCCCCGCAGCCAGTGAGGAGCCCCCCGACTCACCATCACCACCCTCACCTATCGACGACCTTAAAACAGACCCTACGGTGACATATCGATTTCGACCACAGGAGTCGTCGCAAGGCCCGTGGACTCGCTCCCAATCGCGAATACCCGAGTCACTAGAACACACACATAGCCCTTTACTCGAGCCAAGCTCCGACCCCGTACCCACACTCCACTCCGTCCCTAAGACACCTACACAAGACAAGACACCTCCACAAAGCCCCTCCCTACCACCGAAAACCCCCCAGCTGCCATCGACTCGGCCTGCTCCAACTGCGCGAATACCCGAGTCCCTAGCCACTACCTCAGCGACCCATCCACCTCACCCCCTTCGTCCCCCGGACCGACCTTCGGTCAAACCCAAGGTGAGACCCAAATTCCCGTCCTGGAGAACTTCTCGGAAGTAACCGCTAACACACCCAAAATTATTAATAATGTTAACTTCGGCCACTATGCTTACCTTTGTCTCCATTCTCTATCATTATTGTTATACCCTTCTTCGATGCTCAAATATACAACGCTTATACTTTCACCCCTTTTTCCCACAGTTTACTCTATGAGGGAAAACGTGACCCGTTTCATCTTACACACAGAACACCCATACTTTTTCCTTTCCAAAACCTACCAACAGTACACCCGGTTTACCACCCGCGACATTACTCACTGTAGAACACCTTTGTCAACCAAATTCCAAATAAGTTCCGATCTCCTCCTGTCCATCCCCCAAAAACGTGAAGCAACCCTGGATTGCCCGAACAACCGTAGTATGATACAATTGGATCCAGTTAGTAGAATCCCCTCCGGTTGTTCTATTATTACCTCTAGCTTTATATCCACAAACCCCAGAGTACGCTCCCTTAACAACACGCCTCGTCTTGTACACCCTATGGCTCACCTCCCACCAATTCCTCTCTTCAACCTTCCTCTTGCCTCTGTAACTCTTGTACCTTCCTTTAACTATCCCCCTTGGGATCAGCAATTGGATCGTATCACCGAAACCCTCCAAGAACGGTCTCATGTCTTATCCCACGTTCAGCCCCTCACCTACGTCAACGCCGCCGCTGTCTTACTAATACTAATAATTATCATCTTCCTTGCTTGCCGCCCGTGTCGACGACTGAAGTGGAATGCCCCTACTTCGGAGCCCTCACCTTCGGAAGAAGCCCCGGACGGTCTGCCCCAATCTTCGGCCCCCCGTTAGCTGTCACTACACCGAGAAATCCAAATTTTAATTAGTTAGCTAGCATGTACATATTATTTTTGTTTCTGCTTAAAACTGTTGACCGTATTATTTTTTTGTTTAATTGTTACTTTTGCAGAAGGGGAGGTAGTGTCCCGTAGTGTAAATCCTTACGGTACAAAAGAGTTCGTCTCCGACGAATTGTATTCTAAACCTTGAACCCAAAATTCCTTTGTTCTGATATCACAGAGTGTGCATTCTTTCATGCGCGGAGAAATCCAATGTAATCCGTAAATCCCATAAATCCCATTAATCCGTAATCCGTAAATCCCATAAATCCCATTAATCCACATAAATCCCAGTAATCCAAATCTAAATTGTTAGATGCGAGGTGCATATGAAAATATGCACATCGCATGAATTCTTCGATCCCTCCGCGTCTCTATTATTGTCAGCATCACGTGATGCAAGGCAAGCGTCTATAAACATCTCAGTTTTTATATTTTTTATTATTAAATTTTCCTAAAAAACCTGATCTATTCCCATAGATAAAGCATAATTGTGTCAACCTATAGCCCACCAGATTTCCCCTAGCTCGACCTACTCGCATACCAAATTTCAGCTCTTCCTAACCCCTATTTCTCTTTTCCAAAGAATCACGCAAAAGTGATTCTCTCGATTATGAAATTCATTTGCGCCCTGTAAATTCCTTCCAAATCAGTTCCCTTTTGTATAGGTTCGACCCTCCTTCCAGCCGCCCCCCTGGCGCCTCTCGATCCTACAATTATGCTTACTATCAAAAGAAAAATGTAAATTCCGCGAAACCTATTTCGATCATGATTGGTTCGCCCCCGGAACTCTCCCGAAGTTCCATCTCCCAATCGAGGCAGTAAATTAACGTCGCCTCCGCTTAAATTCGAATATGGAAAACTATTATAGGCGCTTGCTGTTAGGCTCCGCCCGTAAGAGGGTGACCCTTAGTTTACCTCGTCTCCGCCTACCCCGAGGTTATAAAAACCCCGAGAGCGTCGGAAACGAGGTTCTTTGCTTTCTGACAATCTTCATAATACGTAAACTCTGTGACCTAAGTCTGTAAATATTCCTGCAGTGGCACTACCCCTCCCGGTCAACTTAGCTTCCATTTGATAATGGAACTTAACTCAGATATATATAAAAATTGTATATTGAGCTTTAGTCAACCTGTTCAAAGTTAATTTTAAGTAATTTAATTTAATTTCATTTCATTTAATTAAATATTATTTTTGATATAAAAAGAATTCTGTATTCAAAGTGAATTATTAAAAAGACTCTGTTA